>CAWUFW010003058.1:0-580000 GCA_963921515.1 Calotriton arnoldi
GGGTGGTAGTAGTGGTAGGCATCCTGCCCCCTGGCTAAGGGTGGTAGTAGTGGTAGGCTTCCTGCCCCCCTGGCTAAGGGTGGTAGTAGTGGTAGGCATCCTGCCCCCTGGCTAAGGGTGGTAGTAGTGGTAGGCATCCTGCCCCCTGGCTAAGGGTGGTAGTAGTGGTAGGCTTCCTGCCCCCTGGCTAAGGGTGGTAGTAGTGGTAGGCATCCTGCCCCCGTGGGTGAGGGTGGTAGTAGTGGTAGGCTTCCTGCCCCCTGGCTAAGGGTGGTAGTAGTGGTGGGCATCCTGCCCCCTGGCTAAGGGTGGTAGTAGTGGTAGGCATCCAGCCCCCCTGGGTTGGGGTGGTGGCGCGCATTCAGGCCCCTGTGTGCATATGTGGCATTGGTGATGGGCATCCCGCCCCTATGGTGCTGCTGTTGCTGGTGTAAGTATATTCAGATTCCCAGTGTATGTGTGTGATGTGTCGTGTACGTGTTGTATGTGTTTTGTGGTTGGTGTCTGACTTACCTTCTGCGCCGTACGCGTCCGTGCCTGTTCCGGTAGTAGATGTAGAATATTGGTATGATCGGGACGAAGGGATTCATGGTTGGTTCGTGTCGTTCGTCCTTCTCGTTGCTTCGCGTCGTCCTCGTCGCTTGGCTTCGTCCTCGTCGCTTCGCTTCGTCCTCGTCGCTTCGCGTCGTCCTCGTCGGTGCCGTGTTCGTCTCGTAGCCGTGGATCGTGTTGTGGCGCGATTCGAGCTTATGTGCGCCTCTCCCGGATGCTTTGACGTGCCGTGCGTAGCGACGGGTTCGGCGCGTACGGAAAGCGCATCGTACTTGTTCGGCCGGACGGGGCTGCATTTTCCCTTCCGTGCGACTCGATTCGGCGTTTCCGGATTCGCCTCGGTCGGAGAACAGGTCCTGGTTTGGGTGAGTACGGCTCGGCCGGAATTTTTGCTGTTGTGCGCATCGTACTTGCTCGTTCGGTGTGCTGTACGGATCGGTCGGGAAACTGGCTTTCGCATGGCTTTTTTCCCGACCGAATAGTATTGGGTGCGCCTCCGACCGAGATCGGAATCGGCCCCAGTGTCTGTAATGCACACATGTTGTTTATAACCTTAGTGACTTAGAATCAAATGCTTACATTCAATAACTTATTTGAAGCTTACACCTTTTCCCTAGACTCATGTGAAGAGGATGACAATACTGTTCCTCTCATGTTGCTTTTTCATTTCTTTCCATGGACATTCCAAGACAAAGGATATAAATGTAATGTTTTTATGAAGCTATGGGTGTGAGACAGGAACTTTTATTCTATTCTCATGTGAAAGGCCGACGAATCAAAAGGCTATTGTGTAGTGATCTGCGTCCCATGGACAGACAATCTGTTCCCATGCATTCCTGGATGGATCTATACTTTGTTTCTACTTTTGCACCACGTGAACGGCCGATCGCCTGACGGGACGTCACAAACAATGAGATGACTACTGATGTACAAATATATTTACGAATGATTCTTGGGGAGGAGGCAGTTCTCTCACAACTTCTTTTTGGCCTGAGTGGGTACACTCTCTTCGCTTGAGGAGTGCCCCTTGCTTGAGACAAACCTTCTCTGATGGTGATATCTCTGATGCAGAGCAGATGTGAAGAGCATCTTCTTGTGTAGTGTGTGGACTGCTTACTAGACAGCACCGCCACTGCTCCTCTTGCCCTGAGAGTTTGCTGTCTCGTTTGTCCCCTATGCCCCTGCTGTCTGATGGACTTTAGCTGGCAGGCTTGCTAGCTGCTGAAATTCCTTTTTCTTTGCTCTTTGACTAGATCATATGCTATCCTCCATCCTTGCTGGTGGCCGGAATTCTAGCTAAATTAACTTTCCATAGACTCTAGAGCTTGAACTATAATTTCTTTAGTGTGCCCTGCAATTGAGAATTTCTTTAAACTGCATTTATGCTTATTGCATTAAATGGGAGTTATTCTTCTAAAACTATTTCATTAATGTGTAGTTTTATGCTACTTTTGAATTCGGATGCAAAGACTTTGACTAAATTTTTTAAATTGCATCATGTGTCTGATTCTTTAATACAATATTCCTTTAAAATCAGAACGATTTGAGTCTTTATTTTACTAATGGTGTTCCTATTGAAACTGTGCATATTATGTATGAATGGGGAGGCGTAGATTATTTTCAGAACAACAGGTTTTATTCCTCTTATTTTGTACCGCGGTAGCAGAGCTCTTGGTTTGCATGATATTGGCCCAAATGAACGTCTTCAGGAGGTTTGGTTTGCCCGTGGTTATCCTGTATATTTATGGTATGGTTCTGAGGATAGGGTACTTAAATTTGATCTCCAATTTGTAGATTAGTTACCAATTCCTGGTCCTCATTGGGTAAACGATAGCGGGCATCCCGTTTCATCACCCTTCAATGCGACTAGCAAGGTCCATCAGAGGGCAAAGCTAGTTGTATTAAGAAGGAAATAATACATCTGAAAAATTACCAAAAATGGGCTTGGTAATAGAATAGAAAAGGAGCTTCCGCTGCAACAAAACTTGGTAGCATAGTCGGATGGTTTTGTCCATTGACGAGGGAATTTTTGAATTCCCTGTTTAGAATTTGCCACATTAAAAATCCAGCGCAAACCCAAATGTCCCATGGTTTAGCCGAAGAATTGAAGGAGTACCAGCAACAAATTCTTGGAGACGACTTGTGAACTGCAAAGGAGTGTGAGTATTAATAGGGTTGTGCGTTATTGCTTATGCTTAAATTGTGTTTTTATAAATGTTGGTGTGTTATTGAGCGAAGAGAAGGAATGGTTAAAGTGCACGTGATGTTTAAAGTCCATGTATGATTGTGGAGCTTGAGGCAAAGAAGTTGAAGTTGGTTGGTTATCGGGTCCAACATGGCCTTAGATCCTGGGATAGATTAAGTTATTCCTATGCGGTAGTCTCAGTGTAGAAGACATTGAGTAAAGTTGTCTGCTGAGTTGTGGTGTTTGTCATGAGAAGTTGTTGACAACATCTTAAGTATAAGGAACTTTATCTTGTGGAGGAGTAAGAAGTGGTTGGTACAGTTGATCTCAGTGCACAGGGAATAACTATCAATCAGGGTGAGATTTTTGCTGGTCAAAATCTCACTTGAAATGAATGGTACAGATAGGTATAGAAAGAAGATATTTCGTAATACCTTTTGAATAAAAGATCTTTTTCCATTTTAGCGTAGCAGACTGATTTTTTTGTTGAAATCGCTTGTACTTGTTTTGTGACTTTGCTTAGAAAAACACACTGAAGAGAAAAAATTGTAAAGGTGGGTGAACTGCTTAAAGGAGTGAGATTGACGTCACAGTGTGCAGCGCTGGCATTGCTCAGTTGGTGTAAAGCAGCGCTGGGATTGGTTAATTACGTCACAAGAATCATATTGGTATTGGGTGTTTTAGCTAAACTAAAGGATTGTGGGAGAACTTTATTTCATGGTTTTACAGAGAATAATTTGTAAAAACTACATCTAGACAAAAATGATTTTTTTAAACCTTTACATAAATTGATAGAGGAGATGTGACCATACCAGTTAGAGAAGGAGAAGAAGTACCACCCGAGGATACACCAGGAGGATCACTGACATAATATTGATTACCAAAATATGCCTTTTGGAAAGTGGGTTATTGGTAGGGGCAAATGTAGATCTGCCACTAGTAATAAGACCACAAACACTTGATAGGACTCAGCATAGGTCTAAGAAAATTATTCCTATGCTCAACCCCTGGTAACGTGGCTGCGAGCAGACAGGCTTAACTTCAAAGACAGGTATGTAAAGCATTCAAAAACACCAATTCAGTAAATAATTAAGACACAACACATAATAAAAATCCAACACCAATTTATAAAAATAGGAATTATTTTTATCTTTAAAATGACACCAAAACGACAAAAATCCAATGTAGGGAACCGGAGATATGAATTTTCAAAGTTTAAATAAAATATAGCACTTAGAAGCATCTAGCACCATATTGGGACATAGCCTCGCGATAGACCGGGCCAAAGTCAAAGTTTAAGGCCGACCGCGATGGAGCCCTGAGCGGATACTCCACGCGGAAGGTCCCGGTCAATGTTTTTACCTTCGCACTTAGAAACTTTTCTGGAGCTTTTCTCCTCGAGGCCCCTCGACGCTCTCCGTCAGTCCGGATCCGGTGCGGCTCCGCCGGGCAGCCTTTCGATGATCTCCCGGTGAACTTCCCTGGAGCGGACTTAGAAACTTTTTCAAGATCGCTTCAGCGGGGCAATCCAACAATCCAGGCCGACACGCGATGGAAGGCAGGCGGATTGGCGCTCGCGGTTGTTCCCGGCCGACTTTCTTACGAGCGGACTTAGAAGCTTTTCCGGAGCTTTTTCTCTTGGGGTCCCTCGATGCTCCTCATGTATCCGGATCCGGTGAGGGTTCGCCGGTCTCAGATTTTCGCTAGTCCCGGTCAATCTCTGGAAGTCGATGCGATGGAGCTTTTAACGGGACGAACCTGGTGGGCTTGGCCGGCTCGCGGTTGAAGGCAGGCGGCTTGGCTGACCAGGATGAGTCGGTCCCCTATGGAGCTTTTTCCAAAGTTCCTCCAAAGTTCCCCAAACTTCCTGAACTTCTTCCTGAAGTTCCTCAAAGGGATCCCAAAGTGTCTCAAACTTACTCCAAGGGTCTGGAAGCTCCAAGATGGTCCTTGAAAGTTGAGGACTTCAATTCCCACAATGCACTGGACGTCACCCTTACAAATCCACTGGTAGCTCCCCAGTTTGGTGATTCTTGGTGGTGAGGGTCCAGATGAGCTCTGTTAACCTGTAGCTTGCAGGGAGTCCACTCTTGAGTTCTTTTACTCAGCACAGCTAGTCCACAAAGCTGTAGTTTCAGGGGTGCAGTCTCCAGAGGTCAGGCCTTAGAAGTCTTTGCACAGCAGAAGTTCCAGCAGGGCCAGTCTTGCTTTCTTCAGTTTCAAGCAGCAGATCTGAGGGCTGGGCCTCTCTCAGATACTTATTTCACAGTCTCTGGGTCATCCAGGAGGTCAAGCTTCACCAATAGGAGTAGGGTAACTGCCCACTTGAGTGACTACTTCCTGCAGAGTGTGGCATTATTTTATCCCAGAGTGCAACAAAGCTTCCAAATCCATAATGGCTGATTTTCCAGCAAGGAGGTAAGAGCTGGCTAAACACTCCCACTGAGTTGGCTAATTAACCTAGCCTCTCCTCCCTACATCTGCACATACCTTCCTTAATCCTGCCATCTGGCTGGGGTGGGGGTTCAAAGCTGTTAATGACACTGCTCTGGGCTCTGCCCCTTTGAAGCTCATTGTTTACGACCCCTCCCCTGGCCTGGCATTCCTGCAGAACAGCTCACTGCCCTCCCAGTCCATCTGGCTGACCCCAGGGGATCTTTATCACCTCTTCAGGCAGGCTGGCTAATCCCCTTAACTCTGACCAATCAGGGCAGAGCACTGGCAGGCTGGATTTGGAACTACAACTAAGAAAATGTTATAACTTCTTGTCTGTTCACTTTGGGAAAAATTCAATAACATCATATTGTAGGATTTATCCATACCATTCTAGTGAGTCTTTGAATGGAATCTTTATCCCTGTCCTGTTAATAGTTATTGTTTAATAACTTTCCCCCATGTTAACCTATGGGCCATGGGGTTTGCAATGGAAAAAATGACGTGGGCCATTTTTCCAGCATCAGGACCTACAAAAACATATTTTATAAGTACTTGGCTTATTTTCACAGGACCCCCACCCCATAAGTCACCTAGGGGTGTTGAATCTGTAAAAATATTGCAGATCCTCCAGGCCCAGTGCCCCCAGCATCAAAGTCGAATTTGGGCAGCACTTTAAACAATGGGGAGAGTGAAATGTGAATTTCACTTAACCCAGGGCATTTATAAACTCATTTTATAAGGGTCTACCTTATAGATACCTGACCCCCCACCCCTGGGATACCTAGGGGAGACCCTGGGGGTCATTATTATGCAAAAACATTTTAGGTTGACCAGTTTTAAGTGCCCCAAACCCCAAAGTCGAGTTTGGCCACAATTTGCATGTTTAAGAGCAGTCCTGGCACCCAGAGCTGCTTTTAAACTGACCACAGGCTTCAGCAGTGCACACATGCAAGTGCAAAAAAGGCTGCTGGCCTCTAAACTGCCATTCCCCAGGATACTGGGGACTTCTAGGTAGTTTCAATCCCCAGCCCTATTATATACTAGGGGCTCATGGGGTAGGTCATGCCAATTACAGGGATACCCCAACCCAAAGTGTACCCTAGTGTATGTAGGTGCTTTACTGTTATCTAAGTGTTTCAGCATGGCACTGGCCCTGGGCCTGGTCAAACAGAGCCCAGGGTCAGTCAGAGTCAGTTACCACCAGTTCCAGTCAGCAAAAAGTTGGGGGGTGCCCAGGGCACAGGATGACTTTCCAACACAGCCCCCCAAACGAAAGGTGAGGGGTTACTAACCTACACCCTGGTAGTCCTCCTCAGCTAAGTGGAAAAACCTGGAAAGTCCATCTGCATTGGCATGGGCAACCCCAGGTCTGTGTTCCACTGTAAAGTCCATTCCCTGTAGGGAAATGGACCACCTTAACAGCTTGGGATTCTCCCTCTCATCTGCATGAGCCATCTGAGAGGCCTGTGGTCAGTTTGAACACGGAAGTGAGTCCCAAACAAATATGGTCTCAACTTTTTCAGTGACCACACCACAGCAAAAGCCTCTCTCTCAATGGCACTCCATCTCTGCTCTCTGGGAAGAAGCCTCCTGCTAATAAAGGCAACTGGCTGATCAAGGCCCCCTTCATTTAGCTGTGACAACACTGCCCCAATCCCTTGCTCTGAAGCATCTGTCTGAACTACAAATTCTTTTGTGTAGTCAGGGGCCAGTAACACTGGTGCTGAACACATAGCAGCTTTCAGAGTGTCAAAAGCCTTCTGACACGCTGGGGTCCAAATCACCTTCTTGGGCCTCTTTTTAGAAGTCAGTTCTGTTAGGGGCCCCACAATGGTCCCATAATTTTGAACAAACCTTCTATAGTACCCTGTCAGTCCAAGGAATGCCCTGACCTGAGTCTGGGTAACAGGTGCTGTCCAATCCAAAATAGTTTGGATTTTAGCTTGGAGAGGCTGTACATGGCCCCCCTACCAGGTGGCCCAGGTACACTACAGAACTCTGCCCTATTTGGCACTTGCTTGCCTTAATAGTCAGGCCTGCCTGCTGCATGGCCTGAAGCACTTCCCTTAGGTGGCTTAAGTGATCTCCCCAGGTAGAACTATACACAGCTATGTCATCCAGGTAAGCTGCACTGAACTGTTCCAACCCAGACAAGACCCTGTTCACCAACCTTTGGAAGGTGGCAGGTGCATTCTTTAAACCAAAGGGCATTACCTTGAACTGATAATGTCCCTCTGGGGTGGAGAATGCTGACCTCTCCTTTGCTCCATCAGTGAGGGCAATCTGCCAGTAACCTGAAGTCAAATCAAAAGTACTCAGGTACTTAGCAGCCCCTAACCTATCAATGAGCTCATCAGCTCTAGGTATAGGGTGAGCGTCAGTCTTTGTGACTGCATTCAATCCTCTGTAGTCCACACAGAACCTTAACTCCTTGGGTCCCCCCTGAGGATTAGGTTTAGGTACCAGCACCACTGGACTGGCCCATGGACTCTCAGACGGTTCAATTACCCCCAGGTCCAGCATCTTAGCAACCTCAGCTTTAATGCTGGCTCTGACATGGTCAGATGTCCTGTACAGCTTATTCTTGACAGGCAGGCTGCCACCAGTGTCAATGTGATGCACACACCACTCAGTGATGCCTGGGGTCAAAGAGAACAGGCCAGCAAACTGCTCCAGCACTTGCTTACAGTCTCTGTGCTGCTGGTCTGTCAACTTGGGAGAGAGTATCACCCCCTCCACTGACCCATCTTGCACATTATTGGAGAGGAGGTCGGGCACAGGCTCCGTTTCCTCCTCCACACCCTCATCAGTGACCAGTAACATGGTCATGTCTGCCCTGTCATGGTGGGGTTTCAATCTATTCACATGCAGGACCCTATGAGGGTTCCTGGGGGTGCCAAGGTCAACCAAATAGGCAACCTCACCCTTCTTTTCTAAGATTGGATAGGGCCCACTCCACTTGTCATGGAGGGCCCTGGGAGCCACAGGCTCCAACACCCACACCAGTTGTCCTGGAGTATACTCAGGCATAGTAGCCTTTTGATCATACCAGTGCTTCATGAGCTCCTGGCTGGCCTCCAGTTTCCTGTTTGCCTTGTACATGTACTCTGCCATTCTAGATCTCAGGCCTAGCACATAATCAAGCACATTGTCCTTTGCTTCTTTAAGAGGCTTCTCTAAAGACTCTCTTAGCAGGCTCAATGGCCCCCTCACAGGGTGTCCAAACACCAACTCAAAGGGACTGAAACCAACCCCTTTCTGTGGCACCTCCCTGTAGGCAAACAGTAAGCATGGGAGGAGAACATCCCATCTCCTCCTGAGTTTCTCTGACAACCCATTTATCATGCCCTTCAGGGTTTTGTTGAATCTCTCAACAAGACCATTTGCTTGTGGGTGATAGGGGGTGGTGAACTTGTAGTTGACACCACACTCATCCCACATAGCAGTCAGATAGCTGGACAGGAAGTTCATGCCCCTATCTGACACCACCTCTTTTGGAAAACCCACTCTGGTAAACACACCAAGTAGTGCTCTAGCCACTGCAGGAGCATCAATGGTTCTAAGAGGTATGGCTTCAGGGTATCTAGTGGCATGGTCAACTACCACTAAGATATACCTATTCCCTGATGCAGTAGGTGGGTCCAGGGGACCAACAATGTCCATCCCCACCCTTTCAAAAGGAACCCCAACCACTGGCAGTGGTACTAGGGGAGCCTTTGTCTTGCCCCCTGCCTTGCCACTGGCCTGACAGGTGACACAGGAGCTGCAAAACTCCTTTACCTTTTCAGACATATGGGGCCAGTAGAAATGGTTCACCAACCGGTTCCATGTCTTTATCTGTCCCAAATGTCCTGCCAAGGGGATGTCATGACCCAAAGTCAGGATGAACTCTCTGTACCTCTGGGGCACCACCAACCTCCTGGTGGCCCCCTCCTTGAGGTTTCTGGCCTCAGTATAAAGCAGTCCATCTTCCCAGTAGATTCTATGAAACCCACTGTCATCCCCTTCCTCTTGCTTAGAAGCAATCCGCCTCAAGCCCTCAAGGGTGGGACAGTCACGCTGTCCCTGACTGAACTCCTCTCTGGAGGGTCCACCTGCTCCTGTCAGTTCTGCCAAATCTGACAGCTCTGGCAGGGATGGAGTCCCTCCCTCAGAGGCCAGATCCTCCCCATCAGGGTTAGATTCTGCCTGCACCTCTGGAGTTCCCTGGGCTGGCTCACCAGGCCCAGTACCCTTGTCCATGGATGCTTGGCCCTTTGTTCCAGGGTCCAAGTGTCCAGCCCCTCCCGTCTGGCTAGTCTGTGACCTAGTCACAGCACATACCCACTCAGGGAGCTCCAATATTTTCATATGGAGTCCTCTCTCCACCTCTGACCATGCAGAGGCTTCAAGGTCATTGCCCAGTAAACACTGGACTGGGAGCACCTTTGACACAGCTACCTTCATAGGGCCTGTCACACCTCCCCATTCCAAATCCACCACAGCCATAGGATGGAGTTTGGTGGTGCTGTCTGCATAAGTCACCTGGTGAAACTCACCAGGTAACAAACTCTCCGGGGCACCAGCTCATCCAGGACCATAGTTACACTAGCCCCAGTGTCTCTGATAGCCTCCACCTCAGTCCCATTCACTTTAGGCCTCTGCCTGTACTTATCCATGTTTGGAGGTAAGGCAGTAAGGGTTGCAATATTCACCCCACCCAGGGACACTAAGGTTGCTTGCCCCACCTGATTACCCTCCACTGGGGCACCACTCTCCACCCCTACACTGACACTGGCAATCCCTGTGGATGGCCCCTTAGAGGGAGCTTTTAGCGCAGACAGCATCTCCCTGCTTGTGCCCTGGCTGGTTACAGTCAAAGCACTTCCCCACTTTTGAGGGATCAAAGAATTTACCATTCTTTCCCTGAATCCACCTCCCTTTGGATTTGGGTTGGCTCGGGGCCCCCCCTCCTTGTGCAGGTTTTTGTGGGTCTTTGGAGGACTCCTTAGGTTTTTGACCTTCATTTCCCTGGGCTTTCCCTTGGGGAGGGACCTGTCCTCCTTTCCTCTGGTCACCCCCCTGGTGCTGAATGGAAACCCGGGTTCTCACCCACTCATCAGCTGACTCCCCCAACTCTCTGGGGTCTGTCAGCTTAGAGTCCACTAGATACTGGCATAACTTCTCTTCTGCACAATGAGTCAAAATGTGTTCTTTCAAAAACAAATTATACAATCCCTCATAAGTGCTCACTTTGTTACCACAAATCCAGCCTTCCAGTGCCTTCACTGAAACATCCACAAAGTCTATCCAAGACTTGGAATTCAATTTCTGGGTGTTCCTAAACTTCACCCTGTACTGCTCTGGAGTCAGACCAAACCTCTTGACTAAGCAGGCTTTCATCTGCTGGTATGATTCTGCATCCTCTCCCTTCAGGGTCAGGAGCCTATCCCTCCCAGCTACTGGAATCAACTCCCACAGGAGTGCACCCCAATACCTAGAGTGGACCCTACTCATCTTAAGGGCCCTCTCAAAAGCTGCAAGCCATTTGTCAATGTCATCCCCCTCAGTGTACTTGGGCACAATACCCTTTGGAAGTTTAGGTTCAAATCTGCCACCCCTGGACATCTCAGCATCTTCTTCGCTTTCGCTGCCACCATTTCTCTTCTCCTCCTTCTCCCACCTCTTCTCAGCCAAATCCAGTTTCCTTTGCTCTAAAGCTATCAAAGCTAATTGAGCCTGAAGCTGTCTCTCTGCAAGGGACCGTAGTGGTTCCTGAGTAAGGGACCCTGCCCCACTCCCACCATCAGGATTCTGTTGGCTTACACTAGTTATAATGGAAGAGGCATCATCCTCCTCTCCTGGGATGATGTTGGGGGACACCCTCTACCCCCCTTGATTCTCCTCAGCTGCCTGGTCATGGGCTTGTATAAACTGAAACAACCCTGCCTTCCTATACCTCTTGGAAGCAGGCAGCCCCCTAAGCCTACACTGTTCCCTAAGCTCAGCCAACTTAAACTGGGACAGTTTAGCCAGGTCCAACTCCATGGTTCCCTAGTTTTGGGTCACAACACTAGGCACAATAGACTTAGAACAATTTGGAAAAATCAAAACAATGGATTAAAAACAGTTTAGTCCAAATTCCAAAAATCAAACTCAAAAGTTTTGTTCTAAGGCAATTTAGAGGATTTTTATAATCTTAATTCATTCACTGAAAGGTGTATTTTTTAAACACAAGTCCACATCCACACCGCTGAGCACCAAATGTTGGAAAGTGGGTTATTGGTAGGGGCAAATGTAGATCTGCCACTAGTAATAAGACCACAAACACTTGATAGGACTCAGCATAGGTCTAAGAAAATTATTCCTATGCTCAACCCCTGGTAACGTGGCTGCGAGCAGACAGGCTTAACTTCAAAGACAGGTATGTAAAGCATTCAAAAACACCAATTCAGTAAATAATTAAGACACAACACATAATAAAAATCCAACACCAATTTATAAAAATAGGAATTATTTTTATCTTTAAAATGACACCAAAACGACAAAAATCCAATGTAGGGAACCGGAGATATGAATTTTCAAAGTTTAAATAAAATATAGCACTTAGAAGCATCTAGCACCATATTGGGACATAGCCTCGCGATAGAGCCGGGCCAAAGTCAAAGTTTAAGGCCGACCGCGATGGAGCCCTGAGCGGATACTCCACGCGGAAGGTCCCGGTCAATGTTTTTACCTTCGCACTTAGAAACTTTTCTGGAGCTTTTCTCCTCGAGGCCCCTCGACGCTCTCCGTCAGTCCGGATCCGGTGCGGCTCCGCCGGGCAGCCTTTCGACGATCTCCCGGTGAACTTCCCTGGAGCGGACTTAGAAACTTTTCAAGATCGCTTCAGCGGGGCAATCCAACAATCCAGGCCGACACGCGATGGAAGGCAGGCGGATTGGCGCTCGCGGTTGTTCCCGGCCGACTTTCTTACGAGCGGACTTAGAAGCTTTTCCGGAGCTTTTTCTCTTGGGGTCCCTCGATGCTCCTCATGTATCCGGATCCGGTGAGGGTTCGCCGGTCTCAGATTTTCGCTAGTCCCGGTCAATCTCTGGAAGTCGAAGCGATGGAGCTTTTAGCGGGATGAACCTGGTGGGCTTGGCCGGCTCGCGGTTGAAGGCAGGCGGCTTGGCTGACCAGGATGAGTCGGTCCCCCTATGGAGCTTTTTTCCAAAGTTCCTCCAAAGTTCCCCAAACTTCCTGAACTTCTTCCTGAAGTTCCTCAAAGGGTCCCAAAGTGTCTCAAACTTACTCCAAGGGTCTGGAAGCTCCAAGATGGTCCTTGAAAGTTGAGGACTTCAATTCCCACAATGCACTGGACGTCACCCTTACAAATCCACTGGTAGCTCCCCAGTTTGGTGATTCTTGGTGGTGAGGGTCCAGATGAGCTCTGTTAACCTGTAGCTTGCAGGAGTCCACTCTTGAGTTCTTTTACTCAGCACAGCTAGTCCACAAAGCTGTAGTTTCAGGGGTGCAGTCTCCAGAGGTCAGGCCTTAGAAGTCTTTACACAGCAGAAGTTCCAGCAGGGCCAGTCTTGCTTTCTTCAGTTTCAAGCAGCAGATCTGAGGGGCTGGGCCTCTCTCAGATACTTATTCCACAGTCTCTGGGTCATCCAGGAGGTCAAGCTTCACCAATAGGAGTAGGGTAACTGCCCACTTGAGTGACTACTTCCTGCAGAGTGTGGCATTATTTTATCCCAGAGTGCAACAAAGCTTCCAAATCCATAATGGCTGATTTTCCAGCAAGGAGGTAAGAGCTGGCTAAACACTCCCACTGAGTTGGCTAATTAACCTAGCCTCTCCTCCCTACATCTGCACATACCTTCCCTTAATCCTGCCATCTGGCTGGGGTGGGGGTTCAAAGCTGTTAATGGCACTGCTCTGGGCTCTGCCCCTTTGAAGCTCATTGTTTACGACCCCTCCCCCTGGCCTGGCATTCCTGCAGAACAGCTCACTGCCCTCCCAGTCCATCTGGCTGACCCCAGGGGATCTTTATCACCTCTTCAGGCAGGCTGGCTAATCCCCTTAACTCTGACCAATCAGGGCAGAGCACTGGCAGGCTGGATTTGGAACTACAACTAAGAAAGTGTTATAACTTCTTGTCTGTTCACTTTGGGAAAAATTCAATAACATCATATTGTAGGATTTATCCATACCATTCTAGTGAGTCTTTGAATGGAATCTTTATCCCTGTCCTGTTAATAGTTATTGTTTAATAACTTTCCCCCATGTTAACCTATGGGCCATGGGGTTTGCAATGGGAAAAATGACGTGGGCCATTTTTCCAGCACCAGGACCTACAAAAACATATTTTATAAGTACTTGGCTTATTTTCACAGGACCCCCACCCCATAGGTCACCTAGGGAGACCCTAGGGGTGTTGAATCTGTAAAAATATTGCAGATCCTCCAGGCCCAGTGCCCCCAGCATCAAAGTCGAATTTGGGCAGCACTTTAAACAATGGGGAGAGTGAAATGTGAATTTCACTTAACCCAGGGCATTTATAAACTCATTTTATAAGGGTCTACCTTATAGATACCTGACCCCCCACCCCTGGGATACCTAGGGGAGACCCTGGGGTCATTATTATGCAAAAACATTTTAGGTTGACCAGTTTTAAGTGCCCCAAACCCCAAAGTCGAGTTTGGCCACAATTTGCATGTTTAAGAGCAGTCCTGGCACCCAGAGCTGCTTTTAAACTGACCACAGGCTTCAGCAGTGCACACATGCAAGTGCAAAAAAGGCTGCTGGCCTCTAAACTGCCATGCCCCAGGATACTGGGGACTTCTAGGTAGTTTCAATCCCCAGCCCTATTATATACTAGGGGCTCATGGGGTAGGTCATGCCAATTACAGGGATACCCCAACCCAAAGTGTACCCTAGTGTATGTAGGTGCTTTACTGTTATCTAAGTGTTTCAGCATGGCACTGGCCCTGGGCCTGGTCAAACAGAGCCCAGGGTCAGTCAGAGTCAGTTACCACCAGTTCCAGTCAGCAAAAAGTTGGGGGGTGCCCAGGGCACAGGATGACTTTCCAACAATCCCCATACACAAATATTGACACAAAAATATCGATAGCCAAAATATCGACATACTATGTTTATAATGTAAATGACTAAAATATCGAGAAAAAAAATTGATGTAAAAAATATCGATGTACAAAATATCGTTTTTTTTGTATATAAAAAATAATGTTAAATAAATTAAATAATAAAATTAACTTTAAAAAAATTTAGATTTTAACAAATATAATAAATAAATTTAATTAAAAAAATGTAAACATACATATATAAAAAGTAATATATAAATGTATATTTACTTTAAAACAATTAATAAACTAATAATTTTAATTTATTTTATAACTTTATAAATATATAAAACTTTACAAATAAATATATATATATATATATACACATACACCTATAACATAAAATCTAATAAAAAATCATTATATAATAAATTAAAACATTAATATATTTAATAATTTTTAAACTTACATTTTGCACTCCATTGAGTGCAACAGTAGGGTAAGTGTTGGATAGCGGAGGGGAAAAATGTACTATTCCCACTCCAGTGAGTGCAACAGTAGGGAAAGTGTTGTATAGCGTAGGGGTAAATATTACTATTCCCATTCTAATTACTGCAACATTAGGGAAAGTGTTGGATAGCAGAGGGGTACAAATTACTATTCCCACTCCAGTGAGTGCAACAGTAAGGAAAGTGTTGGATAGCGGAGAGGTAAAAATTACTATTCCCACTCCAGTGAGTGCAACAGTAGGGTAAGTGTTGGATAGCGGAGGGGAAAAATGTACTATTCCCACTCCAGTGAGTGCAACAGTAGGGAAAGTGTTGTATAGCGTAGGGGTAAATATTACTATTCCCATTCTAATTACTGCAACATTAGGGAAAGTGTTGGATAGCAGAGGGGTACAAATTACTATTCCCACTCCAGTGAGTGCAACAGTAAGGAAAGTGTTGGATAGCGGAGAGGTAAAAATTACTATTCCCACTCCAGTGAGTACAACAGTAGGGAAAGTGTTGGATAGTGGAGGGGTAAAAATTACTATTCCCACTCCAGTGAATGCAACAGTAGGGAAAGTGTTAGATAGCGGAGGGGAAAAATGTACTATTCCCACTCCAGTGAGTGCAACAGTAGGGAAAATGTTGGATAGCGGAGGGGTAAAAATTACTATTCCCACTCCAGTGAATGCAACAGTAGGGAAAGTGTTGGATAGCGGAGGTGAAAAATGTATTATTCCCACTCCAGTGAGTGCAACAGTTGGGAAAATGTTGGATAGCGGAGGGGTAAAAATTACTATTCCCACTCCAGTTAGTGCAACAGTAGGGAAAGTGTTGGATAGCGGAGGGGAAAAATTTACTATTCCCACTCCAGTGAGTGCAACAGTAGGGAAAGTGTTGGATAGCGGAGGGGTAAAAATTACTATTCCCACACCAGTGAGTGCAACAGTAGGGAAAGTGTTGGATAGCGCAGATGTAAAAATTATTATTCCCACTCCAGTGAGTGCAACAGTAGGGAAAGTGTTGGATAGCGGAGGGGTACAAATTACTATTCCCACTCCAGTGAGTGCAACAGTAGGGAAAGTGTTGGCTAGCGGAGGGGTAAAAATTACTATTCCCACTCCAGTGAGTGCAACAGTAGGGAAAGTGTTGGATAGCGGAGATGTAAAAATTACTATTCCCACTCCAGTGAGTGCAACAGTAGGGAAAGTGTTGGATAGCGGAGGGTAAAAATTACTATTCCCACTCCGGTGAGTGCAACAGTAGGGAAAGTGTTGGATAGCGGAGGGTAAAAATTACTATTCCCACTCCGGTGAGTGCAACAGTAGGGAAAGTGTTGGATAGCAGAGGGTAAAAATTAATATTCCCACTGAAGTCAATACAAAATTAAAAACAAACAAAATATCAACTACAATACAAAAAGAAAACATATTAAAATAATAAAAATTACAAAAGATAGAAACATATAATGTTAAACAAATCTAAAAAATTACTTGCAAACATTATTTTATAAAAATTTAAAAATAATTTTCAAACAAATAGCTATATTTAATAGAAATTAATTATAATCAAAAACATTAATTGTTACATAAAATTAGTATTTTTATTTCCTACCCTATACCACCACACAATTCACATCTAAATTTCTAAAAAGTGTACCTCCATAATTAACATAATTAATTATCAAATAAACAATTATTATTAATTAAAAAACAAATTAAAACAGTTAAAAATTAATTTACTCACCAAACATTACCCCTATAAAACCAAAATCCACACACAAAATAAAAGTAAACAATTACCATAAATATTTATCAATTAATGAATTAATAATAATGAGCAACAAATTATTAATTAATAAAACCTAAAATACTTTCCACCCTCTACCCCAATTAATACCACAACACACACACAAAAATCATTACACAATTTCCATAACTAATTTTACATTATTAAATTATCAATTAACAACTTATTAATTAATTAAAAATAATTTATTACCCACCCTTTACCACTATAAACCCCACAACTCACATCTCCAATTAATTACCCAATTGACATATTTAATTTTTAATTAATTAATTACCAATATTTAACAATTAATTATTAATCAATTTTAAATAAATTACTTCCCACCCTATTCCCCTATAAACCCCACCACCTATTCCTAAAATATGACACAATTAACATAATTAATTTCCAATTACTTAATTAATTAATAATAATTAACAAACAATTGATAAATAATTATTAATAAATTAATTCCCACAATTAACACTATAAATTATAAATTAATTAAATATTAATATATAAAAATTATAATTAAATGTATTAAAATTAAATTACTTCCCACCCTATTCCCTTTTAATCCCACAACCCGCTCCTACAAAAATGATACAATTAATATAATTATCAATTAGTTAATAATAATTAACAACTAATTAATGATTAATTAATAATAAATTAATTCCCACAATTAATACTATCAAATCTAAATTAAATAAATACTAATAAATAAAAAATATTAAATAATTTATTATAATTAAATTACTTCCCACCCTATTCCCGATAAACCCACAACCCGCTCCTAAAAAAAATAACAGTTAACATAATTACCAATTAATTAATTAATAAAAATAAACAACCAATTAATAATTAATTAATAATAAATTAATTCCCACAATTAATACTATAAAATCTAAATTAAATAAATACTAAGTAATAAAATCCAATTAATATATTATAATTAAATTACTTCCCACCCTATTCCCCTAAAAACCCACAACCTGCTACAGAACTAAACGAAAAATTTAATTAACATAAAATTAATCACTACTAAAAATTTAACAAATATATTAAAAAACAAAAGCAATACTTATACAAAAAAATAGATCACATACTTTCAAAATACATACTAAAATATATAACTAACTTAAGCATCGATATTTTAAACAACGATATTTTTGCAAACGATATTACTGACTTCGATATTTTCAAAAAACAATATTTTTTACCTTAAAGTCGATATTTTTGACCACGATATTCTTGCTGTCAATATTCCTGTATCACGATATTTCCAACTCGATATTTGTGTATGTCGATATTTAAAACTCGATATTCTGTTTGTGCACCACACCAGGATACCTAGTAATAATAGACAAAGGATTACACCCATGTATTTGGCCCGCTCAATGGGATAAAATCACAGAGCGAGATGAAGCCTTAAGGTTTCCTAGGTACGAGACATTTAGGGGGTCATTAGGATGGCGGACGGACTGTAGTCCGTCCGCCATCCTGGGGTAAACCGGGACCGTCCGCCATGTATGCGGCGGTCCCGCACACCGGATTAGGATGCGTCCGCCACCATGGCGGACGGATCCTGCAGTTCAACATTGCAGCGGGTGCTGATGACAGCAGCACCCACCGCGATACGAAAATGCCGGGTGTTGCATTTCACAGCACTACGTGGCAGGCACCGCACGGTGCCTGCCATGTGGTGCTGTGAAATGTAGGGGGGGTACCATGGGTACCCCCCAGTGCACCCACACCTCCCACCAACGAAAGGGGGGCCCACAACGGGGGTTACAAATCTCCGCCAGCCAGAGGCAAAAGCTGTTTTAGAAAAAATTGAAAAGGAAATACAAACCTTCAAAGACAGTACAATCAACTTTAAAACGTCCAAATTTGAGAAAGATTTCAAAACCTTTAATATTGAAACAGTATACCCCTACCTCAAAGAGGACTATTATTTAAAATTAGAAGCACGCAGAGCCCTATCAGAATATCAAGGCAGGTCTAGAAATCGATTCACTACCTTTTCTGAGTCTTCATCATCAGAATCAGCCGGAGAAACAGTCCCTAGAGAAGGTCCTTCCAAGAGACAGAACACTTTTTTAGAAAAGGGAGAACAAAGAAACCGAGTAAGATTCAAGCAACAACAACCATGGGAGATGAGGACCCGAAGGAACTTTTACAAAACTTAAACAACTCATCGATAATAAATCTTTCCACTCTGCAATTGACTGAACCTCAAAAATCTGTCTTAAACCTGGGAGTAAAGTTTGTTCCTAATCAACCAACATATTTCACGAATCTGAAAATTGAGGCAAAATATCCTGAGTAAACGACCGTAAGCCACAGCTAAGATTACACCGCACCATATGCCCTGAAGAAAATCCCCCGATAACACTAGGGATTAGAAACGCGTCGGCACTTTCAGACTCCATGAGGGGTGATGAATTCAGCCCAAGTGGCATAATAGGGAGATTCAACTGTATATCCCACCCATGCTCAGAGCTTAACCCCATGGAATGAGGTACTCAGAAAAAAAGAGAAATTGTGTTTTCTTTGAGTTCCTTGAGAATAATGGTTTGTTGAATCAATGGTGTAATATAAAATTGCTATTTTGTTGATTGATCTACTGATTGAAAAGTAGTACTGTTCTTTGAATTAGTATCAATTGATTTCCATTGTGAGAAGCATTATGTGTATTGTTTTTTCAAGAAGCATTATGTGTATTGGTTTTTCAGACAATTTATGATTTAATATAAGTGTTGTTGAACGTTAAGAATTTGGCAAAAAATTGCCAGGACCAGCA
Source organism: Calotriton arnoldi (assembly GCA_963921515.1). Classification (NCBI taxonomy): domain Eukaryota; kingdom Metazoa; phylum Chordata; class Amphibia; order Caudata; family Salamandridae; genus Calotriton; species Calotriton arnoldi. The sequence goes on from CAWUFW010003058.1 coordinate 19,309, forward strand.
AAATAGAAACATAGTGGTCCTTTTTCTGCCTAAATAAATAGCAGGAAACAAAACAAGGTGGCCAGACTCTCTTTTTTCTAAAATTTATCACGTCCTGTCTGGCCATCAATATTGGACGTAACCCCTCCAGTTCCTAAATATTTAAGAGCGGGTGTTTCCCGCAAGGGTTTCCTCTCAAAAAGGAGAGTCTTTAAGTAAGTTACACAAAAAAAAACCTCACCAGGCAGGCCCACAATCCTCCCTGGTAACTAAAATGTCTGAAAAAGATACACTTTCTTTTTCAGAAGCACATATACAAAACTTAGGGGGTCATTACGATGGCGGTCGGAAAAGCAACCCGACCGCCATGGTAGCGGAAACTCACCGCCCGCCGCTACCGCGGGAAAACCGACGGCTAGATTAGGATCCTCTGCGGTAAAAATCCAACCGCGGCGGAAAGGAGACCCGAGAAACTGCCCCTCTCGTGCTGAGAAGCCCGAAACCCGTCCGCGGCGTTCGGATTCGCAGCGGAAACAGCCCAAACCACCGCAACCACAGCGGAGACACCGCCATGTAAATTATGATATCCCCGACATGACTGCGGTGCAGAGCACTGTTTACGACCGCCGCGGTCGACAATAGTGAGGAATGAGAGAGCCCGCGAAGCGCTGTAGCATAGCCACCGCTGCGTACGCTCCGTGAAAAAAATGAGCGGTCGGAAAAAATACACACAACATGCCCACAAAGTGCATCAAGCAAACAAGTCATGCACCCAAAAACACCTAACACAGCCCAAAGACACACCCCCATGGTAAACTCAAAAACTACAAATCCCAGGACGACACACACACCACACCTGCAACCAATACCCCATCCTGACACACCCACATAGCCCAGTATAAATCCAGCCCCCTACCAGACCACAATCCTTTGCAAAACTCCAGAACTGAAGGGACATACACCACAGCTGACAGGAGAGGCAAATCTGCACAACACACACACACATCACCACCATCACTTCTACACCTGCACCTCTAACCCCTTTGCACATCACACAACATACACATCACCACCACCACCACCACTTCAACACTTGCACCTCAAACACCTTGGCACATCACACTGTTGTATTCCTCTTAGGGTGTCCGTATATAGGTTTTCCTGTATCATATCCTTATATAGGCACAATTCACCCTGCCCTTATATAGGCATGAAATCCCAGTCCTTATTTAGGCATTAAACCGTGCACTCCAAATACAGGCATGGTCTCCGACATCCGTCCACCCTAACGTCACAACGAGTTCTTGAAGAACAGACCCTTAGGCTTCGGGAGTTTCCCTAGCACAGGACTATTGATTTCTTCAAGGACTCATCTATTATGCATGAACCGTTATACCTTAGGGGTTCATTCTTGACGTCTTCCGCTGTCCGATTCACGTCAATGCTAACATTCTGAGGTACCTCTCAGGTATAAATATACCTTCCCTAGCCCTTGTAAACTAGAGGAGACCTCGACTTCAGAGGAGCCCGTTTCCCGGCCTGACGCACTGAGAAGACGCTGTCATCCCTGCACGCAGAGAGTCCAGCTTCCAGTGATCTGACTTCCCTCGCGGGGTGTTGGAGTTCGAGTCTGGCAAGAGATTCCTACCTCTCTCATTCTTAAGGTATGGGGCTGACTAGAACCTAGAGGGACTCTTGGCATACTAGGCATACTAGGCTTAACATACTCTTAGTATACCATAGTAAGGAATACTTCACCTACTTCATACCTCTCCCTACACCTAGGTTAGGTTAGGTACATTGGGGTAGAACTAGCTTAGAAAAGCATCATATGAGTACTCGCATTTTTAGTCTATGTTATTTATGTAAATGAATATCTGCTAAAGATCATGCTAGCGCAGTATTATTTATTTCTACTGCTTACGCTGTACATTATTTATCTTGCATACTGTCTTGTGATCGTAACAGCACATATTACTTACACAAGAAATAAGACTGTTCAATAAACCTTTTATTGAAACGCCCGTCTATTCTTTCTGTGTAACTTTGAGGAAAACTAAGCATGCACGAGTGAGCTGAGTGAAATAGTTATCTATTGTTTCCACGACTCTGGGACACGTTCTGATTCTAAAAGGGAAACAAAGTTGTCATGTTTTGCGGCTGCCAGAAACTACTCCCTTCTTGTTTGTCAAGGAGTTTCTAGTGGCCTCTGAGCTAGCTGGCACAAGTAATTAAGTTTAATATACTCGATAGGGACATACCGACCTCAGTCCTATGTCAAACCTATAGGGTATATTATTCCAATGCGCAGAGCCTATTAGGGAAATAGGAGCTACACTATAACACACCATGTCACCACAGAAAATGCCCAAATTCACTGAGTGAGTTGAGGGTACTGGTAGATGAGATAATCAGGGTAGAACCCCAATTGTTTGGTAACCTGGTCCAACAGACACCAGTAGCCACAAGAACGCTAATGTGGAGAAGGATAGTAGATAAGGTAAATGCAGTAGGGACCGTGCCACGCAATAGAAATGAAATTGTGAAGCGCTGGCACGATCTGAAGGCAGTGGTCAAGAAGAAGAGAGCCAAGACCCATGAGCTGGCTCACAGGACAGGCAGTGGCCCTCCCGTTCCACCCAAAACATTCACCGAATGGGAGGAGAAGGTGCTTGGCATACTGCATCCAGAGAGTCTCACAGGAATACCCGGGGGAGTGGAGGCTGGTAAGTACAAACAAATGCCTAACATCACACTGATATGTACTGTCTTGCACCACTACTAAGCTATACCTCCTAGGTACAAATGCAGTCATGTGCACCACACTCTCACCAACACATCCCATTAATCCAACAGTCCCTCAGGTTCACCTCCAAGGTAGCTACAAACATCACCATGGGTACATGTGTACATGCTGCCAGCACTACAACTCCCACCAGGCCCCCTTGTCCTACAGCTGCGCAAGATGGAGCCCTGACCCACCCCCCCATGTGGCAGCCATTGCATTGCTCACCTTAACCTAACAGGTAGGTAGCCATCCTCACAGGGAGGTGTGTGGGTGGTTTGGCAGTCTGCACTTTAACTCCCACCAGGCCCCCTTGTCCTACAGCTGCGCAAGATGGAGCCCTGACCCCCCCATGTGGCAGCCATTGCATTGCTCACCTTAACCTAACAGGTAGGTAGCCATCCTCACAGGGAGGTGTGTGGGTGGTTTAGCAGTCTGCACTACAACTCCCACCAGCCCCCTTGTCCTACAGCTGCGCAAGATGGAGCCCTGACCCCCCCCCATGTGGCAGCCATTGCATTGTTCACCTTAACCTAACAGGTAGGTAGCCATCCTCACAGGGAGGTGTGTGGGTGGTTTGGAAGTCTGCACTACAACTCCCACCAGGCCCCCTTGTCCTACAGCTGCGCAAGATGGAGCCCTGACCCCCCATGTGGCAGCCATTGCATTGCTCACCTTAACCTAACAGGTAGGTAGCCATCCTCACAGGGAGGTGTGTGGGTAGTTTGGAAGTCTGCACTACAACTCCCACCAGGCCCCCTTGTCCTACAGCTGCGCAAGATGGAGCCCTGACCCCCCCCCAGGTGGCAGCCATTGCATTGCTCACCTTAACCTAACAGGTAGGTAGCCATCCTCACAGGGAGGTGTGTGGGTGGTTTGGCAGTCTGCACTACAACTCCCACCTGGCCCCCTTGTCCTACAGCTGCGCAAGATGGAGCCCTGACCCCCCCCCATGTGGCAGCCATTGCATTGCTCACCTTAACCTAACCGGTAGGTAGCCATCCTCACAGGGAGGTGTGTGGGTGGTTTGGAAGTCTGCACTACAACTCCCACCAGGCCCCCTTGTACTACAGCTGCGCAAGATGGAGCACTCCCCACAACCACAACCATGTGGCAGATATTGAATGTGACTCATCAAACTTACTGGTAGGTAACCATTTCACCTGGGAGTGGTGTGTGTAATTGGTGACACTGCAGTACAACCCACAACATGCCCACTTCTTCAACAGTTCAGCATGATGGAGCACTTGTCCCACTCATAGGCATGTGACGTTTGTTCCCCCGCACATCACACCATACCACTTTGTCCACAGTCACTTACACAAATCATGCTAAACAGTCGTATTGTACTCAGCATGCACAAGTCTCAGTGCAAAACTTACCCACATTGTGTCTACAGTGCCAGGCATCACACACTGCAACACTAACACCGATCATGCTTCCCTGCAGCAGTGTCTGGCAGGTTGGTTGTCAATGTGCTAATCACCCATGTCATACCACAATGTTGCAATGTAAACAGTGGAAGTGCAGATTACCCAAAAAAAACTCCACTGGACCTGGGACTCACACTGCTAAACTATGCACATCCCAACTGTCTTGCAACAGACCCAGCAGCCACAGTGCTGCACTGAATTGCATAACAAGAGTACTTTGTCTGACCAAAATGCACAAATGTGTCTGCTTGGGACCAGCAATGTGTGTATGCATTGACAATGGTCACATCTCACACTGTCTGTCTGAACAGTGCTGGTATAGTCTGGCCCCAAAAGCACACATTGTCTGCACATGGCTGACTGTATCTTACACACACACCACTGTTGATGACAACATGTAAGTGTATGGATGCCCCGGAACAACTGCATCACCAGTACTTTGCTCATGTTCACAGGTCCACAAATACCATGAAACCATGATAGTGTGGAAATGTTTGCTGGGTGAGATGTTCAACCTGCTGTATGTCACCACAGTGATAGGAGCCTATACCCCATGCCCTATTGTGCCTTCAAATGTTGGGGGAGTGGACCCCACACCCAGATACTTGGGACAACAGTGATGGGGGGATATACCCCATGCCCTAATGTGGCTGCAAATATTGGGGGAGTGAACCCCACACCCAGATACTTGGGACAACAGTGATGGGGGGGATATACCCCATGACCTATTTTGCCTGCAAATCTTGGGGGAGTGAACCCCACACCCAGATAGTTGGGACAACAGTGATGGTGTGGCCACGCCCCATGCCCTAATGTGCTGTGAAAAGTTTGGGTACTGAAACCCACACACACCTTCTGCTCACCACAGGCACGATCCTCCCAAGAATGACTCTTAAGTCACATAGCCATGTCATTGCTCACCTTCACCTCAACCGGTAGGTAGCCATCTTCACACGGAGACGGTGTTGTGGGGTTGGCAAATTGTCCCACAAATCCCACTATGCATGCTGTCCCACCCCTGAGTAGGATGGGCCACTCCACCCCCAATCAGAATCATGTGGCAGGCATTGTATGCCACACACTCAACTAACAGGTAGCTAACCGCATCTCACAGGTCGGGGTGTGTGGGGGTGGGAAGCTTGCACAACAACTCACACAAGCCCACAAGAGCTCCAGCCCCCAAGACTGATAACACCCTCGCACTAAGATGCATGTGTCAGTCATTGCAATGTCCACTTCCAAATCACTGGTAGGTAGACATATCATGCTGACTTGTCCCACACTGGACCAAGATGGAAGCCTTCCTCACACACACACACACACACAGAGGTCTTACCAATACAAGCCAAAAACAGCAAACAGAACATATCACCAGCCACTACATGCAGCCAGATATGCCTCACGACAAGCATGGTGGCATAGGACACCAGGCCTCACATTGCACAACTGCACACCCAGATAGCATTGGCCACTATAGTGTGCACACACCTAAGCAAATGAAACCATGACAGCAACCAAAGTGTGACATTCAGATCCACATGAAGATTTAACTCAGTGCACAACCCTGCACACCACTGCATGCCATCTGAAAATGGCAGGGGTCCAGACCAGCAAGGACCAAATGAAAGCAAAGAAAGCATGGCTGGAAGTGCAAATACAGATCTGTACACCACATGCCAAAGGTATGGCTGCAACTACAATGTTCCCCCAATGTGCAGAGAAAACGGCTGTAAGGGCACAACAAGTGACATACATGCGTAACTGGATCACATATGATTAAACACTCACTAGATGCCAACATGAACCTGTCAATGTAAAAAATGTAAATTGTGCACGTCATGTCTTGCCAACTAACAATATGGACGAGTAATGCATGTACCTCAACAGCTTGTAATGCATCACTGGATGTCGGTAACTGCAAATTAGATCAGTGAACAACTGCTGGATGTACAAACAGTTGATGTAACAGTGCGAACACAAGCTTTGCTGGTTGCAACACAATGACCATTTCTCATCTGATCCACAGGTGTCTAAGAACTCACTGCAGAGGACGACACCACCAACCTGCAGAGTCAGTCCCCCACCCCGGAACAGAGACTACTGGATGAAGACTCCCTGGATTCCTTGGATGAGGAGCCCCAAGCCAGCACATTTGTTGTGGCAGGCCGCAACCAGGCCCAGGCACCCATTGTCCCCACAACCACATCTGCTTCAACCCATGACCTTCCCCAGACAGCTGTTGTCACGGCCTGTGTGGCAACCACTACCACCACCACCACTACCACAGCTGCCCGCAACACCCTCCCTGCCCCAGGTGATGGGCACCCCACGACATCTACTGAGGAGGTCAGGGAGAGGATGCAGCGGAGCAATGTGGGGAGCCAACAGGCCCGTGGCAGCAGTGTAGGCGGGAGGGGCAGGGTCATGCAGAGGGGAACTGAGCCTGGGACGGAAGCCCTGTCCCACATCAACAGAGTCCTTGGGGCATACGAACAGGCCCAGGGACGAATGGGCCGGTCTGAGGAAGATTCTCGGGAGCTCCTCCTGCTGATGAGGTCCATGGACACCCGCATGGGACAAATTGTGGACCTCTTTGGGCAGCAAGTGACGGTTCTGAGGGACAGGGCAGCACAACATTCAACATTCAACATCTCCGCCTCCCCCTGATGGGCAGCAGGATGACAGTTCCTCATCCTCCCCTGCGTCCACAGAGGGGGGTGAGTCCTCAGACACCACTGCCCCTGCAGCACAGGCCCCTCCAGTCAAGCGCAAAAGGGGCCGTCCAAGGAAAGGCCAGGAGGCATCACGTGCCAAAGCACCTGCCAAAGGCAAGTCCCGGAGCCAGCCATGATGGCAGACCACTGCACCACTGCATTTACCTTTTGGACTATCCTTCCCCACACTGCCATGTGAATGGCATCTGTCTGTTGGACTGGGTCTCCACATCACTGTGGTGACTACTCAATTATCTCATCTACCATGACCGTCAACTCATTTCTTCAAATTCCCCCCATGTACATTTTCTCGACCCTCACATGTCACAATTGTAAATAAATACACCTTACACACATGTTGTTGTGTCTGCTCCGTCAAAAAAACAGGATGTGCAACCTTCACCGTGATGTAAATGTCCCAGGGAAATGGAATGTAGGTAGGCAAGGAGAGGCTGAAGGGACCTAGGAAAAGACATTAGAACAAGAGTCACTTGTTTTGGTGTGGCATCACACACATCACACAACACTTGTCAACAAGGTACTCCAATCTTCACACATTACACACAGCAACAGTCGCCATGGAGACATCCTGTATCTGTGTCAAACTACCCTATCCCACAAACATTGCCAACCAGCAATGAGTGAACACAAGGCTGCAGTCACCAAGCTCACATACACCCTCACAGCAACTGCAGCACCATCAGACCATGTGTCCCTCCTACATTGTCACTCACCTTCAAGTGAAGTAGCGGTTGATGAGCTGTTGACGCATGTCGACACCTTCCTCCTCTCCACTGTCCTCATCACTGGACCCGGGTTGGTTTGCAGGCGGGGGCATTGGCTGCTCATCATCATCCAGGATCAGGGGTATTGCCTTGCGAATGGCCAGGTTGTGGAGCATGCAGCATGCCACGACTATCTGACACACCTTCCTTGGCGAGTACATCAGGGCACCTCCGGTACGGTCCAGGCAGCGAAATCGTGACTTTAGGAGACCAAATGTATGCTCTATTACACGCCGTGTCCTCACATGGGCATCATTATATCGCACATCAGCTGCTGTCACAGGATTCCGTAGTGGGCTCAGCAACCACGGACGGTTAGGATATGCAGAGTCACCTGGGTGTGAGAAACACAGATTAACCTTGATGTTCCACAATGCCACAGGACAGCATGTCACACACACACACCACGCTACTCCACTATGCATACTCACCCACAAGCCATGCACGCTCAGGAAGCAGATTGGCCATCAGCTGCGGGACGATGCTGCTGCGCATGATGTGCGAATCATGGGCTGACCCGGGATACCTGGCATACACGTGGGAGATGATCATGTCCGGACGGCAGACCACTTGAACATTTACTGAGTGGTAATGCTTCCGATTTCTGTAAACTTGCTCATGTGCCTGTGGTGGCACAAGCCCAACATGTGTGCAATCAATGGCACCAACAACATGGGGGATGTGTCCAAGGGCATAAAAATCTCCCTTCACAGCCACCAACTCTGGCCCCCTGGGGAATTGAATGTATCTGTCCTTGTAGTTCATCATAGCTGACAGTACATCCCTCAGCACCATGCTGAACATCGGTTGTGACATCCCACCTGCGCTTGCTACCGTGTGCTGGAATGAACCTGTCGCAAAGAAATGCAGGCACGCCATCACCTTTGAAGTCGCAGTGAAAGCTGTTGGATATGTGTGACGTGGCTGCAGGTGGGGCTCCAACATGGCACATAGGTTTTGTAGGGAAACTCTATCCAGCCTGAATTTGCAGATGATCTCTTCATTCTCCATGTCAGCCAGCACTGTGAATGGACGATGGATATTGGGCCTCCTCCTAGGTCAGATGAAAGTGCACATATGTCAATGAAACACACCATGAGATGTACAGGACATTTCACATTTCTACAGACACATTGCCAAATGTTACAGACTGCACCATCAACCAACAGAGCACTGCACAAGTCGGTACACATCAGGCACACTACTCGTACACTTGTCCCCTTACCCGCAGCAATGATCTGTGCACACCTCCTGCTCATTGGCATGCACAGTGGGATATGGCACCACATGTGTGCGCACACCTGTGAGTATTACCCCCAGCATATGTGTCAAACTACAATAGTACCCTAGCACACCGTGCTGCTGTCCATGATACACCTCCCAACACAGGTTGCACATGGCACACATCAAGTACACACTGACCACAGGCTGAGCGTGGTGAACACGTGTGTGCATGTGCAGTAGACAATGTGACAGTCAATGATGCCCCTAGTTCACACAATGAGACAGCATTATGCGTTACATTGCACCTACACACATTGACCATTAGCTACATATGCTATGCAACACAAAAACTGTACAGTCTACATGCCCTTACACATCACATGTGACATGTGCGTGTGTATGTGTCAATGCAATTTATCACATACACATATATGGCATGTGTAGGTGACATGGAGTTAAATGTCCCATTCGTAATGTTGGCCTCATGAGGGTCCTTCAATGTTGGAGACACTGGGCACTGTTCATGTTGGGCTATGGATCGAGATGGATGACTCCATATGTGCAGCAAACCTGCTCCGCAAGTCCACGGATGGTCACTACAGGCACTGTATGGCACCCATCTGGCGGTGCCTACCGCCTGGCCCCTGTGGACTGTCACCGCCAATACCCCAGACACGATCGCGGTAGTCTCAGCCATGTCTACATGTGTATATGGCGGTTGGCATGCACCGCTACCCAGCTCACGGTCACTACAGGCACTGTATGGCACCCATATGGCGTGCCTACCGCCTGGCCCCTGTGGACTGTCACCGCCAATACCCCAGACACGATCGCGGTAGTCTCAGCCATGTCTACATGTGTATATGGCGGTTGGCATGCACCTCTACCCAGCTCACGGTCACTACAGGCACTGTATGGCACCCATCTGGCGGTGCCTACCACCTGGCCCCTGCGGACTGTCACTGCCAATACCCCAGACACGATCGCGGTAGTCTCAGCCATGTCTACATGTGTATATGGCGGTTGGCATGCACCGCTACCCAGCTCACGGTCACTACAGGCACTGTATGGCACCCATCTGGCGGTGCCTACCGCCTGCCCCTGCGGACTGTCACCTCCATGGACCATGCCCTGGCAGCCAATGGGAAGCACCCTCGTGGTAGCCTGATGCAATTTTGAAAATAGCGGTAGGCGTGTTCCGCAACCGCGTAGCCGGTCATTGGAAGCATTCAAAAGATGCACCACCGCGGTAGCGCGCGCCTGGCCCCTGCGGTGTGTCACCGCCATGGTCCATGCCCTTGCAGCCAATGGGACGCACACTAGCGGTTGCTTCATATGGCTTTGAAAATCGGGGTAGGCGTGCACCGCCACCGCAGAGGCGGACATTGGATGATTTTAAAAATAGCAGACCTGGTACACCAATTGCAGCGGCGTGGGACCACTGACACAGCCCCAGGGGCCTATATATATGTGGGAGGGTGCCCCACATTTCCACTGCTACCAGGGACTGCTACCTGCCACCCTCCACCTATTGCTGCTACCTCCAGGGACTGCTGCCTGCCACCCTCCACCTGCTGCTGCTGGCTCCAGGGACTGCTGCCTGCCACCCTCCACCTGCTGCTGCTGCCTCCAGGGACTGCTGCCTGCCACCCTCCACCTGCTGCTGCTGCTGCCTCCAGGGACTGCTGCCTGCCACCCTCCACCTGCTGCTGCTGCCTCCAGGGACTGCTGCCTGCCACCCTCCACCTGCTGCTGCTGCCTCCAGGGACTGCTGCCTGCCACCCTCCACCTGCTGCTGCTGCCACCTGTCCACGATGATGTCGAGGACACAGAAGATCCGGGCCAGTCCCTTCACCAGCGAGGAGCTGGAGGTCCTGGTGGACGGGGTGCTTGCACAGTACCCAAGGCTCTATGGTGCCCCTAATGTCGTGGTAAGTCTACAACAGTGTGAGTGAGAGTGCAGGGGGGGCACACGTGAGGTGGAGGTGCTGCAGTATGTGTCAGTGAGTGTGGGGCTCTGACATGCACTGCCTAGCATGTTTTCTCCAGGGGGAAGGGCTGTGTAGCCTTTTTCACACGTTTCCCTGCATGCCCATCCAGATTTGAGGGACATGTATTGTCCTGTCAGCCATACAGTGAAGCAGCAACTTGGTAATGCAGGAGTCAGGCCAGTGATTGCTTGTGTGAATGGCTGTGCGGGTCCCAAATGTCCCTCTCAGTGTCAGCCCACCTGGCCTGCACAGTCGCCGCACAATCCCACAAGTACACATCACTGCATGTACAGTGTGTTCCATGTGTCTTTTGTTCACACATCTTCATCAAAGAGCCATCTCAGCCCTGTAGATTGCACACGACAAGCCTTGTGACAAGGGTGTGTGTATGAGAGTTGATGTGACTGTATGTGAGCTCCATGACACAGTGAGCCATTCACAGGGCTAGGACATTGGGGGCTGCGCAGTGTTGGACACAGTGAGTCCACCAACAACCATGTGTTGCTATCTGATCTATGTGTTGCTCTAGCTAACAGCGGGCAGTAGATGTGGGCAGACTACACATTGCTTGATGTGCTGGCATCCTGAATGGGATGTAGAGGTACTGTGTCCACCCTCCCACCTTCATGGATTCACGTGTGGTTCTCCAATGTCATTGTACCATGTGCCATGCATTCTTTGCTCTGTTACACATATCTGTTGATTTGGGATGAGTGAGTATTGTGCCACTGTATTGAGAGATTTTGGTAGTATACACTGTGTAACTGATGTATTACCCCTCTTGTCTCCCATGCCTGCAGCTGAAAGTCCACCAGCGTAAAGCTGTGTGGAGGGCCATTGCCTCCAAGGTGCGTGATCTGGGTGTGTCAAACTGACGGCACAGCCACTGTCATAAAAGGTGGGACAACATCTGCCGGCTGAGCAAGAACGTGGCCGAGATGACGCTGGGGCTGATCCCGCGGAGCGGCAGGTTGTCCCGACGCAGCATGACCCCACTAATGGCCCGCATCTTGGCCGTTACACAGCCTGAGTTGGATGCACAATTGAAGGAGCATCAGCAGCAAGCTAGGGGTGAGTATTTGTTGACGGGTAACTTTGGCAGGGAGTGTCTGCATGTGTCCACAGATTGGACAAACTCTGAGCTATCTGAAGTTGGTAGTGTGATGCAGTGGATTGTAAGTGGCGTCTGTGCTGGGTGCATCTGACATGCATTTGTCCCACCTGTACTCACTGATGTGATCTGCGCAATGTGCATTGCCATTGCATTCAAAGTTGGGGCATTCAGGTAGCTTGTGCAGTGGGGTACTGTGTGAATTCATATTGATGTTGACGGCAGTGTGCATTCTCTGAGTGTGTTTCAATAAATGCGTGCAATGCCTGACAGCAGATTTCAGCTGCTACAACTTCTGATGACAATGTGCTACAGTACTTGTGCCCGTGCAAGCAACATGGTAGCTGGCATGCGCTAATGGCCATTGTGGGCTACTATGTTGTGGTCTGTGTGCTCCCCTACTGCTCCATCCATGTACGTAATTGACACCATGTTGTGGTGTTCATCCTTGCCATCCTCGGCACCCTGTGTGGTCAGAGAGATTTTTGTGCCTGTGTCTGAAGTGGGCCACAGGCAGGATGGTGTGATGTGTGAGTCACCGGGATCACTTATGGCTGGATTTGTTCTTTACATGCACTGTTGGGTTGATAATTGAGGTGGCAATGTATATTTAGTCAGGGTGATGTGCAACGCGGATAACACATCTTCTTGAATGGTTATTTACTTGCACATGTTACTTCAGTTGGTGCCACTCCACTAACACTACCTCTCTCTCCCATGTAGCATCTCCCGTGTGCATTGAGGGACAGGGGGCGGACACCAGCGGTGAGGCATCCAGTGCAACAGCAGCACCGGAGCAGAGTGACACAGATGTGACCAGCGCCGAGGAGGGGGACAGGAGTCTGCTGGAGGAATCACAACCCGAGACGCAAAGCTCTACGTCATCTGACGCCAGCGGTGACGCATCCATGTTGGGGGCCACAGGGAACGGGGACTCTGCCTCCTCTTCCGCCACACAGCGTCCAGTGCCCAGCCTCCCATCTACTTCCACTGGTGCTGCCCGTGTTCGCACAAGTCGAAAGGGGAGAGTGTCCTTCACCCCAGGCACTGCTGCCCCGGCCCATGTCAGCCCTGCAGCCCTCAGTGCTGAGTCAGTAGAGCTATTGCGCCAGCTGTGTGTGGGGCAGACAGCTCTCCTCACTGCCTTCCTAGACCACGATAAAAAGTTGGGCCAGGTGATAGCTTTCATGGAGGGCATTCATTCGGATGTGGGTGGGCTACACCGGACTGTGCAGTCATTGTCCTCAACAGTGACGGCAGCCCTGCAACAGGCACATTCTCAGGGAGCAGCTCCTATCCCTTTGTCCACCCCCCTGTCACTGTGCACCTCTGACGACAGTGACAATGCTCAACAGACCCCAAAGTCCAGATACAGCACACGCAGCACATAGCAGCAGCAACAGCCCAAACGGTCCAGGCCACAGACACCATCCCCACAGACAACTAAGACCACCCCAGAGCACAGAGATAAAAGCCCGTCAGGCGGCACCAAGGGCCAGAGGGGCAAGAAACAGGCCTCAGGGTCACAGGCCTCAGAGTCATCCCCTGCCAAGGACTCTCCTGTCCCAAGGACCGCTCGCAAAGCAAAGAAGGCAGTTTCCCTGCCCACTGAGGAGGTGTTACCTGCAAGGCGTACACTGGATGAGGGCCCTATGGCTGATCCACCCACAACCTCCACTCCCATCCCGAGCCCTGTGAAGCAGGCACAAGGGGGCACTGTAGGGGCTAAACATAGTAGAAAGGGTTTGGAAGGGCGGAGGCAAGCCCCAGGGAAGCGCACAGCTGGATCCAGCATGTCCCCAGAGGGGCCCCAGAGTCAGCACCAGGAGCAGGTTTGGTGGTGGGGTTACCTGTTGTGGCCACACCAGTTCCCATTAGTCCCCAGACAGGGAAGCCTTTCAGGATCCTCAAAAAGTGGAAAGGCACCCCTCCACAATCTCCTGCACACACTGTGTCTCACCACAGCATCAGTCCACCTCCCCGTGCCACCACCCCACCTGATCCAAGCAGCCCTCCAGCTTCCCAAGCCAGAGATGTCTCTTCCACAGACGTTCCTCACACTCCCCGGGGCAGTCCTCCTACTGACTGCGACACACAGTCACCTCCAAGTCCGACAGACAGCCACAACTGAGTGGTAGTCACCCTCACACACCTGTCTGTCCACAGAGGTGTCTGTGATGCCCATTGTTATCCCCATGACTCTGTTGCTGAGCATGGCATGGTATATTCGCACACATTCGCTGTGCAGCTTCTGATGTAACTACTCTGCACATTGTACTTGCCTTGTGGTTCACTGCTGTTTGCACCCTGCCTGTGCAGCTTCTCATGGACTTCACCTGCACATTGGACTGGCCAATGGCCTTGTTGCTCACTGCTGTTTGCCCCCTGCATGTGCAGCTTCTGATGTGACTACTCTGCACATTGTACTTGCCTTATTGATCACTACTGTTTGCCCCTTGCCTATGCAGCCTCTGATGTGACTACTCTGCACATTGTACTTGCCTTGTTGATCACTACTGTTTGCCCCCTGCCTGTGCAGCTTCTGATGTGACTACTCTGCACATTGTACTTGCCTTGTTGATCACTACTGTTTGCCCCCTGCCTGTGCAGCTTCTGATGTGACTACTCTGCACATTGTACTTGCCTTGTTGATCACTACTGTTTGCCCCCTCCCTGTGCAGCTTCTGCTGTAACTACTCTGTACATTGTAGTGGCCACTGGCCCTGCAGTTGCCCACATTTGTTATCTATCTATGCACAAGTGTGAATAAAGACAGTTGTTCCTGTTGTCAGTTCTGTCAGTGTAATTTCTCAATACAACTGTTTCTGTGTGTGCATGGTTTACTGTGTCACATGCTCAGTATGGCACTTCAACATTGGCAATGGGTTATCTCACGTTTCCATGTTTTTGCAGGGGTGACAGGGACTTCAATTCTTCCTGACTCTTATACTTGTGGGTGCAGTGAAGGTGGTTTTTGAATATTTTCTTGTTGTCATCATCCTTCTTTGTCCATGTTGTCTATGGTGTAGACATGTCATGTTTGGAGGCAATGTCAGCACAGGGTGGGAGTTTATGCACAGGCTTTCATGCAGGTTGGCACGGGTCATGGTGTCTGTGTGAGCTTACTTACTGTGTGCCCAGCAGTGTATGTGTATGGTCCTCTTGTGGTGGTCAGTAATCCTGGTCCCATGCCTTACTTCCAAAGTGTACACTTTGGTGGTGGAGAAGTGTGTGGTGTGAAGGGGGTGACTTTGTGGTGACTCTTGATGTGTGTGCACCTGCATTGTCAACTACACCCATGTGTCACCCTGGAGTGGTGTGCGTGTATGTGTACTTGTTGTGCCCTGCAATTGTGATTTGGTGCACATGGGAGTGTTGTGTGCTGCTGATGTGAGAGGGGGATGTGTGACGTATCCTACTTGTGCTTCTCAATCATGGAGTGTGTGAATGGGGCCTGTGTGTTGTGGTGCAGAGATGCTCTTGTCAGGTAATTGCATACCTATGTGTGTCTGTTCAGTATTTGACTTCATGGCCTTCCTCTCATCCCTGTGCCTTGACATGGGTGGCCTTGCTGTCTCCCTGAGTTGTTGAATTGAAGTGCTTGTGTTTTGGGTTGACTCACTGTGGCAGCCATGTGTGATTTGATGGGCTGTGGGTGTTCTCAGATGTCTGTTGTCTTGCATGTGATGTACACATGCTTGATAGTTGTGTCCTTGTCCTTCCCTTTGTGGGCACATCACTTTAGCTTTCATGTATGCTGTCCTCCATTGCTGCTAGCATGTGGTCTGTGTATGTGGCTGTGAGGCAGGGTAGGGTGTGTCTGTGTAAGTTGGTAGGCTGTGTGTGCAGTGAATTGTTTGATCATCAATATGTGTGTGTGTGTACATTTTGTGCTGGGGCTCAGTGTTCTTGGCATGTGTGTGGTGTTGTTGTGGTGTGTGTGTTGGCTGGGGCCTGGCCTTCTGTGGTATGTGTTCCTGTGCAACAACTCCTGCTGTGGCTATCTCTGCAGTTGTTAGGGATGTGGGGCAGGGTGTGTATTCACCTGTGTTGTTGTTGTGCAGGAGTGGCACATGGCAGGCACATGATATGTCCCTTCAGGGAGAGGGCTAGTGTGTTGTGTTTTGAGTAGTGGTGTTGTGTTGTTTGTACAGTGGCCATGGCTGGCGCTGGCACTGGCCTCTGCGTTGTGTGCATGTTTTCCTGCACACTGACCGCGGCGGTGACGACACCGGGACATTTGTTCATGATCGCGGAACATGGGTAGCCAGGATGTGGCGAGGTGTTTTTGTGACAGGTGGGACATGTGTGGATGCAGTGATGGCTGTGTGCCTGTCCCCACAGGGGTGTCTGGTGTGGACATGCCCCGTTTTCAAACCCTTGACTTGTGTATTGTGTTGCATGCACAGTTGTGTGTGTATGTACCTGCGGCGGCGTCCGCGCCGGTCAATGACTTGCAGGTGGTGTATCATATACAGCACCGGAAAGGCGTGTAGAGCTGGAGCCATCGCAGTGTGGGTCGGGTGTCTATTTTCTTGCTCCTCTGTGGTGTCTCCGCCGTCTTTGGCTATACGGTTGCTCCGCCGCGGTGTGCTGCCCTTTTCCGGCATCGTGATTTGTTCGGCGGACGGGACGTCATTCCGCACGGCGGTGAGTGCTCATTGGCTCACACCGCCGCGGTGGTGGGCGCACTTTGATGGCGGTCAGCGTCACACCGCAGCTGACGGGAAATGGGCTGTGTCTAGACATGCTAATATGGCGGGCATGAGGACCGCTGCGGGTGCGTGGTAAATGGCATCTACAGCCACCACCGGCACCGCGGTCGTGTCTCCGCCGGTCATCGTAATGGACCCCTTAATTTCCACACCCTCTCCCTTCTCATCTATATCACTTAGCACCACAGCTAAACAACATAACGAATCCGAAAAACTAGTTAGACTGCATAAAAAACACATCCGCACGGAGCTACATGATCATTTTTTATTAGAGCACCTTAAAGCAGGTACCATCCCCTGGGGTCTTCAAATTAAGAACGTCCCAGTAATATTCACAGACGACCCCGAGTACAAAAAGGGTTTTAGCTTTATAAGCACCAAATGCAGTAGGGATCTTATGATTCACACCATAGAAACTGCCCAACCTATATGTCAGAAAGAAGTTGAAGAGCTAGACAACTTAATTCAAGCTATTCAGAATAATCACACAAGGTCAGAGGCAGAAGCTCTTTTAGAAAAAATTGAAAAGGAAATACAAACCTTCAAAGACAGTACAATCAACTTTAAAACGTCCAAATTTGAGAAAGATTTCAAAACCTTTAATATTGAAACAGTATACCCCTACCTCAAAGCAAACTATTATTCAAAATTGGAAGCACGCAGAGCCCTATCAGAATATCAAGGCAGGTCCAGAAATCGATTCACTACTTTTTCTGAGTCTTCATCATCAGAATCAGCCGGAGAAACAGACCCTAGAGAAGGTCCTTCCAAGAGACGGAACACTTTTTTAGAAAAGGGAGAACAAAGAAACCGAGTAAGATTCAAGCAACAACAACCATGGGAGATGAGGACCCAAATGAACTTTTACAAAACTTAAACAACTCATCGATATTAATCTTTACACTCGGCAATTGACTGAACCTCAAAATCTGTCTTAACCTGGGAGTAAAGTTCGTTCCTAATCAACCAACAGATTTCACGAATCTGAAAATTGAGGCAAATATCCTGAGTAAACGACCGTAAACCACAGCTAAGATTACACCGCACCATATGCCCTGAAGAAAATCCCCCGATAACACTAGGGATTAGAAACGCGTCTGCACTTTCAGACTCCATGAGGGTGATGAATTCAGCCCAAGTGGCATAATAGGGAGATTCAACTGTATATCCCACCCATGCTCAGAGCTTAACCCCATGGAATGAGGTACTCAGAAAAAAGAGAAATTGTGTTTTCTTTGAGTTCCTTGAGAATAATGGTTTGTTGAATCAATGGTGTAATATAAACTTGCTATTTTGTTGATTGATCTACTGATTGAAAAGTAGTACTGTTCTTTGAATTAGTATCAATTGATTTCCATTGTGAGAAGCATTATGTGTATTGTTTTTCAAGAAGCATTATGTGTATTGTTTTTTCAGACAATTTATGATTTAATATAAGTGTTGTTGAACGTTAAGAATTTGGCGAAAAATAGCCAGGACCAGCAAAATAGAAACATAGTTGTCCTTTTTCAGCCTAAATAAATAGCAGGAAACAAAACAAGGTGGCCAGACTCTCTTTTTTCTAAAATTTATCACGTCCTGTCTGGCCATCAATATTGGACGTAACCCCTCCAGTTCCTAAATATTTAAGAGCGGGTGTTTCCCGCGAGGGTTTCCTCTCAAAAAGGAGTCTTTAAGTAAGTTACACAAAAAAAAACTCACCAGGCAGGCCCACAATCCTCCCTGGTAACTAAAATGTCTGAAAAAGATACACTTTCTTTTTCAGAAGCACATATACAAAACTTAATTTCCACACCCTCTCCCTTCTCATCTATATCACTTAGCACCACAGCTAAACAACATAACGAATCCGAAAAACTAGTTAGACTGCATAACAAACACAACCGCACGGAGCTACATGGCCATTTTTTTTTAGAGCACCTTAAAGCAGGTACCATCCCCTGGGGTCTTCAAATTAAGAACGTCCCAGTAATATTCACAGACA
This sequence comes from Calotriton arnoldi, assembly GCA_963921515.1. Classification (NCBI taxonomy): domain Eukaryota; kingdom Metazoa; phylum Chordata; class Amphibia; order Caudata; family Salamandridae; genus Calotriton; species Calotriton arnoldi. Next base: position 38,030 of record CAWUFW010003058.1, read on the forward strand.
ACCCTGAGTACAAAAAGGGTTTTAGTTTTATAAGCACCAAATGCAGTAGGGATCTTATGGTTCACACCATAGAAACTGCCCAACGCATATGTCAGAAAGAAGCTGAAGAGCTAGACAACTTAATTCAAGCTATTCAGAACAATCACACGATGTCAGAGGCAAAAGCTCTTTTAGAAAAAATTGAAAAGGAAATACAAACCTTCAAAGACAGTACAATCAACTTTAAAACGTCCAAATTTGAGAAAGATTTCAAAACCTTTAATATTGAAACAGTATACCCCTACCTCAAAGAGGACTATTATTCAAAATTAGAAGCACGCAGAGCCCTACCAGAATATCAAGGCAGGTCCAGAAATCGATTCACTACTTTTTCTGAGTCTTTATCATCAGAATCAGCCGGAGAAACAGACCCTAGAGAAGGTCTTTCCAAGAGACAGAACACTTTTTTAGAAAAGGGAGAACAAAGAAACCGAGTAAGATTCAAGCAAAAACAACCATGGGAGATGAGGACCCGAAGGAACTTTTACAAAACTTAAACAACTCATCGATAATAAATCTTTCCACTCGGCAATTGACTGAACCTCAAAAATCTGTCTTAACCTGGGAGTAAAGTTCGTTCCTAATCCACCTACAAATTTCACGAATCTGAAAATTGAGGCAAATATCCTGAGTAAACAACCGTAAACCACAGCTAAGATTACACCGCACCATATGCCCTGAAGAAAATCCCCCGATAACACTAGGGATTAGAAACGCGTCGGCACTTTCAGACTCCATGAGGGTGATGAATTCAGCCCAAGTGGCATAATAGGGAGATTCAACTGTATATCCCACCCATGCTCAGAGCTTAACCCCATGGAATGAGGCACTCAGAAAAAAAGAGAAATTGTGTTTTCTTTGAGTTCACTGAGAATAATGGTTAGTTGAATCAATGGTGTAATATAAAATTGCTATTCTGTTGATTGATCTACTGATTGAAAAGTAGTACTGTTCTTTGAATTAGTATCAATTGATTTCCATTCCTTGTAAAGTCCATTCCTTGTAGGGAGATGGACCACCTCAACATTTTTGGGTCTCACCCCTCATTTGCATCAGCCATCTTAGGGGCCTGTGGTCTGTCTGAACTCGGAAGTGAGTCCCAAACAAGTAGGGTCTTAGCTTCTTCAGCGCCCAGACTACAGCAAAAGCCTCACGCTCAATTACAATCCACTTCTGTTCCCTGGGCAGTAGGCTCCTGCTAAGGAAGACTACAGGCTGGTCTAGGCCCTTTTCGTTCAGTTGTGAGAGCACCACTCCCACACCATGCTCTGAGGCATCTGTCTGCACGACAAATTCCTTGGAGAAGTCTGGTGCCTTGGGCACGGGCGCTGTACACAAGGCTGCCTTCAGGGCATCAAAAGCGGTCTGGCAGGCATCAGTCCAGATCACTTTCCTGGGCTGCTTCTTGGAAGTCAGCTCAGTCAAGGGGGCAACAATGGTGCCATAGCCCTTGACAAATCTCCTATAGCTACCGGTGAGACCTAAGAAGTCCATTACCTCTGTCTGGGCCTTGGGGGGTTCCCAAGCCAGAATGGTGTCAATCTTAGGTTGTAGGGGCGCCACTTGGCCGCTCCCTACCTGGTGCCCTAAGTACACCAATGATCCCTGCCCGATCTGGCACTTACTGGCTTTGATTGTGAGGCCCGCCTTCTGCAGCGTCTTCAACACTTCACAGAAGTGCTGCAGGTATTCCTCCCAAGTGGAACTAAACACTGCAATGTCATCCAGGTAGGCGGCGCTGAAATCCTGCAGTCCAGCCAACATCTGGTTAACCAACCTCTGAAAGGTGGCAGGGACATTTTTCAATCCAAAGGGCATAACCAGGAAATGGAAGGGCCCCTCTTGGGTTGAAAATGCAGACTTATCCTTGGCCCCATCAGTCAAGGCAATCTGCCAGTACCCAGACGTCAAATCAAATGTGCTGAGGAACTTGGCAGCTCCCAACTGATCTTTGAGCTCATCAGCTCTGGTGATGGGGTGAGCATCAGTCCTGGTGACAGAGTTGAGCCCTCTGTAATCCACACAGACCTGGAGTTCGGGTGTGGCACCGAGTGCTGCAGCATTTGGGACCAAGACCACCGGGCTGGCCGAAGGACAGTTGGAGGGCTCAATCACCCCTGGCGCCAACATCTTAGAAACCTTTTCTTTGATGCTGGCCTTGACCCTGTAAGTCAACCTGTAAATTTTGTGTTTTACAGAAGGACTGTCCCCAGTGTCCACATCATGGATGCATCGATGAGTAACACCTGGGGTGAGGTAGAACAGGCTGGCAAACTGTCCCAACAATTGGCGACAGTTGCCGTGCTGATCTGGGGTCAGTGTAGGGGAGAGGATCACACGTAACACTGACCCATTGTGCTCCTTGGAAGACAGGAGGTCAGGGAGAGGTTCACTTTCCTCTTCTACCCCATCATCTGTAACCAAGAGCATGCTTACTTCAGACCTCTCAAAGTGAGGTTTGAGGCGGTTCACGTGGAGGACCCTTAGAGTGTTCCTGGGAGTCTGCAGGTTCACCAGATAGGTGGCATCACTCTTGCGCTCACCACCTCAAAAGGCCCAGTCCATTTGTCCTGGAGAGCGCACAGCTCTACTGGGGCCATGACCAAACGTTTTGTCCAGGTTGAAACTCAACCAGAGTGGCATTCTGGTCATACCATCATTTCATCTCTTCCTGGCTGGCTTCCAGGTTCACCTGAGCAAGCTTCCTGAAGCGTGCAGTCTGGTTTCTAAAGACCAGCATGTACCTAAACACATCCTGGGGAGGTTTCCTGGGAACTGTCTCTCAGCCTTCTTTCACCAGACTGAGAGGTCCTCTCACAGGGTGCCCATACAGCAGTTCAAAGGGACTGAACCCTAGGGACTTCCGCGGCACCTCCCTGTTAGCAAAGAGAAGGCATGGTAAGAGGACATCTCACTTACGCCTCATGGGTTCTGCCAAACCCTTGACCATGCCCTTCAGAGTTTGTTTGACTCTCTCCCTCAAACCATTGCCTTGGGGGTGGTAAGGAGTGGAGAACTTGTAGGATACACCACATGCCTCCCACAGGGATGTCATATACTTGGATATGAAATTGGGTCACCGATCAGACACCACCTCTCTGGGGAACCCCCGTGGGAAAAGATCTCCATTAAAACCCGGCTCACCACGGGCGCCGTCATTGTCCTGAGAGGGATAGCCTCCGGGTATCGGGTGGCATGGTCCACCAAGACCAGGATGTACCTGTTGCCCATGGCTGTCTTGGGGCCCAGGGGCCCCACAATGTCCATCCCCACCCTCTCAAAAGGGGTGCCTACAACCGGAAATAGGTTGGAGAGGAGCCTTACACTTCCTCCCACTCTTTCCACTTGCCTGGCAAGTTTGGCAAGACCTACAATGCACATCTGACTTCCTTTGCATTTGGGGCCAAAAGAAGTGGGTGACAATCCTGTCATAGGTTTTGTCTTGCCCCAAATGTCCTGCCAAAGCTACGTCATGAGCCAGACCCAGTAGAAAGGTCCTGAAGCGCTGGGGTACCACCAGCACATGGGCTGACCCAGGCTCAGCGACCTTAGGCTCACTGTATAGGAGATCATTTTCCCAGTAGATCCAGTGTGATCCGGACTGATCACCAGCTGCCTGATTTGCAGCCTGCTGCTGCAAACCTTCCAGAGAAGGGCATTCCTTCTGCTCCCTGCAGAACTCCTCCCTGGTGGGACCCCCTTTTTGCCGCCAATGGGTCAGCTCAGATAAGTCAGCCAGTTCAGCCACTTATTCCCCTGTAGGTTCCGGGGTGTCATCCCCAAGATCAGCCTCCTACCGGACCGTGGGAACCTCAGGAGTGGGTTTCCAGCACCCCTTGCCCTTTCTCTTGGCAGGCACCTGGGCCACTGCTTCAGGCCCTTCTGATCACCCTGTCTGGCCGCCCGGACCGAGTGATCAGGCGTGCCCACTCTGGCAACCCAAGCATCTCCAAGTGAGACCTGAGCTCCACATCCTTCCACAAGGACTGCTCCAGGTCGTTACCTAGCAGACAATGTACAAGCATGGTAGGGCTCACAATCACCCTCAAGGGACCTGAGACCCCCCACTCAAAGGGAATCTGCGCCAGCCTACATTGGAACTCTGAGTTGTCTACAGCAAGTACATGGTGGAATGCGCCAGGGACTACTTGCTCCTCAGATACCAGGTGACACTAGACTGAGGTCACACTGGCTCCAGTATCTCTGAGAGCTTCCAACCTTTGCCCATTGATGGTCACCCAGGTGCTGTACTTCTTAGTGTTTACAGGCACCTGGATTCCCTGGACCATCTCACTGTCCCCTAGTGAGACAAGGTTCATATCTGCGGGATCCCCACCCTCCTCTGGGAACCCCTCCGCCCCAAGCGCCATCACCTTGGGTTGCCCACGAGTGGGTGGCTGTGCCCTCTGGGGGCACTTGGGATCCCCCTTCATGTGGCCCACCTGGTCACATGCATAGCACTTACAGGGTCCCGCCGTCGCAGGCTTTCCTGAAGAGACCCATTGTTTCTTATCTCCTGGGGGGGCGAGAATCCTTACCCTGACTACTAGTTGGGGCCCTTTAGAGAACTGCTTTTCTTTACACTTGCCCCCCCCCCCCCCAAATCTTCTGCTGGAGACTCTGCCCACCTTTGGCGGTGTCTCCCCCATAGACCTTCTTGTGGACCCTGGTACTCACCCAGCGGTCCGCCTCCATAGCAAGCTCTCTGGGGTTAGTCAGCTTACTATCAGTCAAGTGCTGGTGCAGCTCTGCAAAACATAGACTAGACAAGTTCTCCCACACAATCAGATTGTAGAGCCCCAGAAAAGCTGTCACAATACTGCCCTTCACCCAAAAATCCAATGCTCTGCAAAAAGGATCTACACATTCTAACCAAGTGTGTGCACCAGTTTTCCTACTGGACCTAAACTGATCCTTGTACTTGTCAGGGGTGAGCCCATAGCTGGTCAGAAGGGTTTCCTTCCTGTCTGTGTAGGTGAGATTGTATCCCTTATCCAGTGTAAACAATGTGTCCCTCCGCACCTCTGCAAAGTGGTTCCACAATCCTGCACCCCAATTCTTCTCAGGGACCCCATTCATGTGGATGGCTGCCTCATAGGCCTGAAATTACCTCTGTATGTCATCTCCCTTCTTGTACTCTCTTCCTACATTCTTGGAAATTTGTACACTATCTGAGTTTACTGAGGTATTGCTGACACTATCTGTGCCGGACCTAGTCCTCTGATCCAGCTCCTTTACTCTAAGCTCATAGTCTAACATCATCCTTTTCTCTTCCATTGCCAGTTTGAGCCTCTCCAGCTCCATTTTATCTCTCCTTGCTTCCCGCCTATCCTCCAGCTCCTCTAGGGATAAGCCACTGGTGCCTGGCCTCAGGGGGGGTCCCTCCCCTCCCCTCCCAAAAGCACATCAACCCTCTGAATAAGCTCCTCAGCCTTCACACTAAGATCTTCAGACTGCCCACTGGCCTGTCTGGCTGCTACCCAGGCCTCAGCGCCTTTTGTAGCTCATCTTTCCTGGTGAGGCCTCTGATTTGGACTTCCAGGTTTTTGCAAATAGCCTTCAACTCCTTCATGCTGTAGGTTTCCAACCTTTCCTCCTCGAAGGCCACTTCTAGGGATACAACTGACGATGATATTGACTCAGGTATGATGCAGTAGAAAATTCAAGCTCAACAAAAATGGCAAGATCAAAAATATACGAAAAAGAAAACAGCATGTGGTACCTAGTGGTCTGCGATATGGTAGTAATGTACACCAATCAGGGTAGGTCAAGTGCAAACGCAAGTCCTATCCTCACCACTGACAACCAATGTTAGAAATGGGGTCTCTAGTTGGCAATGGTTTCCACCTTGTCCAAGTAGGGACTCTTGTTTCTAGTCAGGGCAAGGGGGATTCACTTCTAAAATAACCCCTGCTCACCCCATTGGTAGCTTGGCACGAGCAGTCAGGCTTATCTCAGAGGCAATGTGTAAAGCATTTGCACAGAATTCACAGTAATACAGTGAAAACACTACAAAAAGACACCACACCAGGTTTCGAAAGATAGCCAATATTTATCTGTGTAAACCAAGTCCAAAACGATAAAATTCCAACATACAGTTATTCAAAATATCAATAATCAAAAATAGACTTTAGAAATAGTTCCTTGAAGTGGATACCTCCATCCGGGGCTACCACGGCGGTGTGAACCAACAAATCCCACGGTTCCGGCCGACCGCGGCGGTGAGGCCCGGCTGCGGTGTCGGAAGACCCTCAAACAGCACCTTTTGTTTCGACCACCCATGGCGGTGTGGGCCGGCTGCGGCGGAAGTCGAGGCTGCGGTGTGAACGGAGTGGTGCGGTGGCCTCAGGTTGTGGTGCAGGCAATGGCTAGGTGGCAGTTGTTCAGCGGCGTCGGTGAGACCAGTGCTGCGGTGCGAAGTGGGGCGGTGCTCGTCGTGGTGCTGAAGGTCACGTGCAGGCCACAGCGGTTGTCGAAGATCTGGGACTGATAGGGCTGGCGGCGATGGGTCGAGACCGTGGTGTGGGACAGGGCGGTGCTTCGTGTAACATAAGAGCGGTGCCCCCAAATCACAGTGCAGGCAGCGTCAGCGATGTCAGCTTGCAGCATCATCATCGGTGAGACCGGGGCCCGAGAGTGAAGTGAGGGAGTGCGGAGTGCAGTGCCCACAGGTCACGGTGCAAGCAGTGGCTTGGTGGCAGCAGCGGACATCGTCGTCGGTGAGAACAGGGTTGCAGTGCGAAGTGCAGCAGTGCCCTCTGCATTGCCTTCAGGTCACGGAGCCAAGGGCGGTCTCGTTGACCGTGCCGGATTGCGGTTTCCCTCTGTGAAACACATGGTCCCATAGGCGGTACCCAGAGGAAGGTGAAGTCTTTGCTGTTCCTGAAACTTCTTGAACAGGGGGCAAACACTACTTCAAGCCCTTGGCGATACTCAGAAGAAGAAGTTGTAGTAAGTTCAGTCCAGTCCCTTTACTGCCCAAGACAGAAGCAGCCACTGCAGGCCAACTCAGCAAAGCACACCGCAGAATGGTAGTCCCTCCTCACAGTTTCTCCGGCTCTTCTTCTTGGCAGGTTTTTTGACCCAAAAGAGTTCGAAAGTCCTGGGGTCTGAGCCCCAATATTTATACCACATTTTCCTTTGAAGTTCTGTGGTGTTGGCACAAACAAAGTTCTCCTGGCACACAGAGTCCAGTTCTGTCCTGCTCAGGCCAGGTTTACTGCAGGAGGTGGAGACAGCTTTGTGGAAGGCAGACACAGACCATTCAGGTGCAAGTGGCAACTTCTCCCACCATTCTAGAAGCAGGACAGACCCATCAGCCAGGCAATAAGTCACACCGGAAGGGCAGGACACACCTCAACCCCCTTTGTGTCCCTGTCTATTGTGAATGCACAAACCAGCCCCTGTCGATCTAAAACCCAGACAGCGAATACACAAACAGGCAGAGGCATATAGATGGTTAGACAAGAAAATGCCCACTTTCTAAAAGTGGTATTTTCAAGCACACAATGTAAAAATCATCTTTACTAAAATATGTATTATTAAATTCTGAGTTCAGGCATACTAAACTCAATTTCCCTATCTTGCCACAATGGACAGTTAGGCTTGTAAGATGTTACAAGGCAACCCACATATAGCCTTTCAATAGTGAAAACGAAATGCACAGTATTTCACTATTAGGACATGTAACACGCACCAGTACATGTGCACCAGTATATGTCCTACCTTTCACACACACTGCACCCTGCCTACAGGAGTTCCTTGGGCCTAACTTAGGGGTGTCTTACATGTAAGGAAAGGAAAGATTAGGGCCTGGTAAGTGGGTGCACTGGCCAGGTCGACATGGCAGTAAATACTGCGGACAGACACTGCAGTGGCAGGTCTGAGAACCCTTTGAAAGGCAACTTGTGTGGGTGGCACAATCAGTGCTGCAGGCCCGCTAGCAGCATTTGACTTACCGGCCCTGGGCACACACAGTGCACTGTACTAGGGATTTAGTAGTAAATCAAATAAGCCAATTATGGAAACACCAATCCATAAACACAATTTACAGTAGGAGCACTTTCACTCTAGTACTGATCAGCGGTACTAAAGTGTGCAGAAACACTAAACCAGCAAAACCGGTGTCCAGCACACCACCAAAACCAGGAGGTCAGAAAGCAAAAAGACAGGGTAAACACGCCAAAAGTTGCCAGGTCTAACAGAAAGCCATGAGCTCCTATGCAGATGCTAGTTGGGATGCACAACAGAACATTTGGAGAGCTGACAATACTGAGAGGGCTAGGATGTACCCTGTCATAGAAGTAGGCGATGAGGTTACGGGTAGATGAAAAGAGAAAAGGAAACAATTAGAACCAGATAAAACAGATGTTATAAATGACAGAGAAGATAGTGATGCAGATTATGCATTCCTAAGTAGTTTATTGATGAATCGGCCACCACCATATAATGAGTCCCAAACGTAAGAGCAAGTAAATGAAGATCCTAAAGAAACCTTAGATGTCCCCACTGTACCTGTAGTACCAAATACACCTAGAGTACCTGTAAACACAAACAATCCTAAAATTCGTACTCCTATAAGGGGAGAAATGGGAATGATAAGTCCATTAAACCCAAAATTTGTAAATGCTCCGGATGCTTTGTCCTTTCCTGTTACAATTGGTCCAGTAGTGTCTCTGTATAATTCTGGGTCCCAGAGAAATACTGCTCATGCATTGGCTGTTCTTACAGGAATAAATGCTTCTGCTTATAACCTTATGGATATGACAGCGAAATGAATAGTCCAGACTTCGATTGCCCCAACACAGAGAGTTACACGACAATCGACAGGAGCAGATTCTATATTAAATACTTCAAGATCCGAACAATAAGTAGAATGCTTCAGAAGTCACCATTTTTTGTGTCTGAAACAAGTGAACCTCCACTGATAAATTACTCTGAAAAGACAGTACCCATGGGATCACCAGATTCTCTTGTTCCTTATTGCATTCACCACCTGAAGCAAGAAAAGATTTGAATGAGGGAAAATCATCTTCAACGGCCCCTGGAGAAGGGTTAGGAATCACTCCACAAGAAATCGAAGATTGGTTTGAAGCATTAAGTACACCAGGTTCTACCAAAAGCCCTATGGCTGTTCAAGCTTCAGAAAAGGAAAAGATCATGGACATGGCTAAATTAAAAGTAAAATTAGAAGAAATGATACAAGAAACGCTTAGCCCATAACGATTAAATGCACACCAGGATGAGGAATTATTGTTCCTTTGCAAAGTAATTACAAGGCGTGCTACACAGACTCATGAAAAGCTGAATGAATTGGCTCAAAAATATAACACTGACATGCAGAAATCTAAGGCATTACAGAAAACCTACAGGTTAGATTTTAGTGACAAAGATTTGGCTAACATGAGACCAACAGGATTAAAACTTCAGATTAAGGAATAAATGCAGCACTTAGAAAGTGTAGCGAATTTGACAAATGGGAAGGTAGAAAGTCAAAGAAGAAGGAGAACTAAAAAGGTAGGAATGCATCCACCGGTAGTGGTAATGCGGGAGAAGAGGAAGTGAGAATGCTTTCTACGGGGGAGGTGCCTGGAGGAGTATTTGTACGTGAAATTATATTTTGTCTTTTACAAATTAATTTCCAAAACTGAGAGATAATCCAGTAAAATGATACAGACAAATTGAATGGTTTGTGAAAATGTCAAAAGTTTTGTGGATGGATTTAAATACTTTGTTTGACATTGTGGTTCCTGGAGATTTATGAACGGAATGTAAAGTGTCTGTGGATTGGCCTGAGACTGAACCACCCAGAGATCCAAAAACAGGTACCCCATCTCCAGTGATTTTGAAAAAATATAATCAGGTGATTAATTTCCTGAAAAACAAGATCTCTCATAAAAAGACCGATTGGATAAATATGGACAGACCAACACAAGAACTTAAAGAAACAGTTCATGCCTATTATGAGAGATTAGTGCAGGCTTTTAAGCAATACAATGGAATTGATACTGTGTCTGAAAAAGATATGGGACATTCCGTCTACCGATTTTTGCATGGTTTGAGACCTGAAAGTTTTTCAATGATTCAGCAGCATTTAATTTGTTGGCAGAATTGACCACTTGACGACATTCTTTGTCATGCATAATACTGTAGAGATGAGATTAAAACGAAGCATAAAAAGCTAAAAGAAAAGCTGCTGATTGGACAAATGAGAGCTGCACAGAAAAGTCAGAACCATGTGGGTTATGATGATATGGTTTCATCGCAAGGGGGGATATGATCAGACTCCAATGATGCAAGGTGTTAATGGTTTTCAGCAGCAGAGGTCGTGGTATTCCAGTGAATCCTAGAGCAGGTTTTGATATGTCTATGCTGAAAAAGACATACCCATGTCACATTTGTGGCAAGTTTGGGCATTGGAAGCATGAATGTCGATTAAATCCTACAAATAATGTCATGGGTAATGAAAATCAGGTTCTGGATAGAGAATATGCACAGTCCCAAGGGAATATCATGGTTCAGACTCAACAGACACAAAGACCCAGGGTTCAAAATCCCAATATGCCACAATCCCCAATGCCACAACAAATTGCCCCTGTTCAGAGGTACAGTATGAATCAGCCTCACGATGTAAATACAAATCCTTTTGTAAATCAAGGGGTGGCTCAACAGTACTCAATGACTGAGACAGATGATTTCAGCTCAGACCCGTCCGCATGATGGGGGAGGAGGACTGCATGTTTGGCACACCCTTAGAGGCAGACCAGAGTGGTCTCTATGTGGACGGAGAGGTAAATGGGACCCCTGTCTCATTCCTTGTCGACACTGGTGCTGCCCGCTCTACTGTAAGAAGAGCAGAGGTTCCTAACCTACCTCTCTAGGGAGAAAGAATCCAAGTTGTAGGAGTTACAAATAAACAATTGTCTACCCCAATTTCAGAAGCAGAACCAGTTAAAATTGGGTCCTTTGAAGATCAACACAAATTTGTGATGGGTGATTCACGTCCTGTGAATCTACTTGGACAAGATTTGTTGTATAAATGACATTTTTCCATTTACTGCACACCAGATGGAAGTGAGTTCCATACAAATGATGAAGATGTTGCCTTGAAACTTGCCCAACAGAGATCCAGTAATGGGATGTACCAGTTACTGGTTCACTGACAAAATATCGACCCCCAAAATATCACCATCCCAAAATATTGTGACCAAAATATCGATGTCAAAAATATTGTCAACCTATATTTATATAATGGTAAGTACAAAAATATCAAAAATATATATATCGATGTCAATATAGTTGTATGAAATATTGTTTTTTAAATATATATAAAATAAAATAATAGATATTAAATATATTAAATATATTAAATAGTATCATTAATTAAAAAAATAAGATTTAATATATAACAAATATAACATATAAACAATTTTAAAAAGTTAAACACATAATAATATATATATTTACATATATCTGCTTAAAAAACAATTAAACTAATAATTTTTATTTATAATTTAAAAATAATATAAAAATATAACAAATAAATATACATATATCTACATATTTCAATACATACAATCTTTAAAAATAAAAACATTCTAATGAAATTAAAAAAATAAACTTAAAATTCTTGAAATTTAGTACAAATTATTTTACACATTAAAAATATTAATAATTAAAATATTATAATTTTAAATAAACAAAAACATAATAATATAAATTATAACAATATAAAATACATTATAAAATATAAAATGTAATACATATACTATTCCCACTACAATTTATACAAAACTACGCAAACTATTACAATAAATATATAGAAAATGTACAACTCCCACTTCACGCAACACAAAAATAATAAAACCGGGTAAAATTTCCAAATCTCCCTCCAATAAATGCAACGGTAGTAAAAGCAATGGATAGCGGATAGGTAATATTTGCTATACCCATTACAGGCAGTACAACAGTTGGGGAACTGTTGGAGTGCAGAGGGGTAAAATTTACTATTCCCACTCCAATCCCTACAACATTACGGAAAGTGTTGGATTGCGGAGGGATAACATTTACTATTATCATCCCAATGAGTGCAACAGTAGGGAACGTGTTGGATTGCAGAGGGGTAAAATGTACTATTCCCACTCCAGTCAGTACAACAGTAGGGAAAGTGCTGGATAGCGGAGAGGTAGAATTTAATATTCCCACTCCAGTCACTTCAAAAGTAGGGAAAGTGTTGGATTCTGGAGGGGTAAAATTTACTATTATCACTCCAATGAGTGCAACAGTAGGTAAAGTGTTGGATTGCGGAGGGGTAAAATGTACTATTCCCACTCCAGTCAGTACAAAAGTAAGGAAAGTGTTGGATAGCGGAGGGGTAAAATTTACTATTCCCACTCCAATTACTATAACAGTAGGGAAAGTGTTGGATAGCGGAGGGGTAAAATTTACTGTTCCCACTCCAGTCAGTGCAACAGTAGGGAAAGTGTTGCATAGCAGAGGGGTAAAATGTACTATTCCCACTCCAGTCAGTTCAACATTAAAAACATATATACAAATATCTTCAACAAAATAAAATTCTTTTAAAAACACAGTAAATAAAAAATATATAAATATGTTGAAAAATTAAATACAAATATATTTAATATTAAAAATGTAAAAAAATACAAACATATTACAATGTTAAATACATATCACAAATATCTCAAAATATTTTTATAAATAAAATACAAAAATCTTTTTCATACAAATAAATATTTTTATGTAGAAATGATTTATTAACAAAAACATTATTTATTACATACATTTAATTTAGTTACTTCCCACCCTGTAGCACCACAAAACTCACAATCTACAACAAAAAATTAACTTATAAAAATAAATTTACACTAGTAATATAAATATTTATCAGCAAACTAATTATCATTAATTAAATATTAATTATTAATTAATTATAATTAATGTACTTCCCACAATATACCCCCAAAAACACACAACACACACATAAAATTTAACAAAAATTATTTACACAATTAACATAATTAATTATTAAATTAAATTGATAATTATTATTTATAAAAATAATTAATTGCTTAAAATGTATTTACTTCCCACCGCATATACCCCTACAAAACCCACAACCCATATCTAAAATCTAAAAAAAAATGTCATTGCACAATTAACGTAATTATCAATTAAACAAATAGTATTAATTAGAAACTAAGGACCGTCCGACCGACTCGTCCTCGGAAACATTCCGACCAACTCGACCGCGACGTCCCCGTATTATGATGCATAGCAGGTAAAAATCTGACCGCGTCGGTCGGAGACGATTCCGACCTGACCGCGTTGGTCAGAAACAAGTCCGAACCAATCGAGTCAGTCGGAAAGGCGGTCCCATAAGCATTCCGGTTACAATCAAGCATCAGTTGTCCCGGAGAACCGATTAGAATGCATCTGACGCAGTTACGGAACCATGTCGGTTTGTGTGCCACATGGCAAGTCTAAAACTGAAAAATCTGGCCTAACAACAACAAGCATAGGCAGCGCCCCAAAAAATTACATTGCAGACATGCCCACCAATCCACCTATATAAAGACCCAAAAATGACCATGATCCTTTGCTCACACAAAACTGCTGCAACCCCCAGAGAGAAGTTTTGGCCAGTCACTGCTGTTAGCCCTGCACACACACATCACTACCTGCATATATCACTTTTTGGTTCAGATTCCTTTTCTCAAACACACCTTGTAATTCACACTCAACATGCCCAAGAAGAAGCAGCCACATTTAAAAATAAGGAGTTGATAGTGCTTGTTGATGAAATCATCAAAGTTGAGCCACATTTATTCGGGACCCTAGTCCAACAGACCCCCATCAGCAGCCAGAAAAATAAGATGTGGGACAGGATAGTCAACAAGGTGAACGCTGAAGCACCTGTCCGGCGCTCACTAGATGATATCAAGAAGAGGTGGTATGATGTGAGAAGGAGGGTCAAAAAACTGTGCGCACCAGAACATGAGAACGCACAACAGACTGGTGGTCGCCCTCCTGCACCACCTGTGCACATTCCTTCCTGGGAGGAGAAGATGCTTGCCATCCTTCCGCCGGAGAGCTTGTATGGAATCCCAGAAGGAATGGAGTCTGGTAAGTAGCTACTCCACATTTCAAACAAGTTAGCTATTACACTTCTGCAGACATCACTGTAATGGACCCAGTTAACTAAATGACCATTTTTAGATTCAAGCAAACCAATGGTCAATGAGCATGTGATGTATATGTAATATAGATTACCCACATACCTGCAAACTATTGCCATGTACCCACTTCTCCTAAATTCACATCAAGGCCTTCTGCTCCGAACACCATGCACCCTTGTCAACCATCTTGCCAGTGCATTTCCACTCACTGTCAGGAAAGCAGAGTTCCAGGTGAGCTGGTTGGGATGGGTGGGAAGGTATGTGGAGGACAGAGCCTGATGGGAGTTGTAGTCAGCGTAAACACTCCTCCTCCTACCCAGCACAAACAGCCCACCTGGAACTATGCTTACCTGACAGATGGGAAATGTACTGCCAAAATTGCTGACACTGTGGACTGGTCTTTGGAGCACAAGGCTAGGATGGGAGTTGTGGTCAATTCAGGCACCAGGCACCAGTGACAGCCATCTTGATAGTACACCTCCACTCACTGTCAGGAAAGCAGAGTTCCAGGTAAGCTGTTTGGGCTCAGTGGCAGGAAGAGTGTTTATCAAAACTACATCTCCCATCAGGTCCTGCCCTCCACACAACTTCCCACCCATCTCAGTCAGCTCCACTGGAACTCTGCTTTCCTGGAAGTGAGTGGAAGTGTACTGGCAAGATGTCTGACACTGGTGCCTGGTGTTTGTAGCACAAGGCCTTGATGGAAGTTGGGGTCAAGGCAGACATCAGGCACCAGTGGCAGCCATCTTGATAGTACACCTCCACTCACTGTCAGGTAAGCAGAGTTCCTGGTGGGCTGGTTGAGATGGGTGGGGAGAGTGTGTGTATGGCAGAGCCTGATGGGAGTTGGAGTAATAGCAAACACTCCCCCCACTCAGCACAACCAGTTCGTCTGGGCCTATGGTTCCCTGACAGTTATGTGAAATGTACTAGCAAGATGGCTGACACAGGGGATTAGTCTTTGGAGCACAAGGCAATGATGGGAGCTGTGGTCAACTCAGACAACAGGCACCAGTGTCAGACATCCTGCCAGTACATTCCCACTCACTCTCAGGAAACCATTCTGCCAGGTGGTCAGGTTCCTCTGGGTGGGAAGAGTGTGTGTGGGACAGGGCCTAATGGGAGTTGGAGTAATGGCAACCACTCCTCCTCCCACCCAGCCCACACAGCCCACCAGGAACTCTGCTTTACTGACAGTGAGGGGAAGTGTACTAGCAAGATGGCTGACATTGCTGCGTGGTGACTGAGTTGACCACAACTCCCATCAAGGCCTTGTGCACCTAACACCAGGCACCAGTGTCAGACATCTTGCCAGTACATTTCCAATCAAATTCAGGAAACCATTCTCCCTGGTGGCCTTGTTGAGCAGGGTGGGAAGAGTGTGTGTAGTACAGGGCCTGATGGGAGATGTGGCCATTGCAAATACTCCTCCTCCCACCCAGCACAAAAAGCCTACCTGGAACTATGCTTTCCTGACAGTGAGTGGACATGTATGGCCAAAATGGCTGACACTGTGGACTGGTGTTTGGAGCACAAGGCCTGGATGGGAGTTGTGGTCAAGTCAGACAACAGGCACCAGTGTCTGACATCTTGCAAGTACATTCCCACTCACTCTCAGGAAACCATTCTGCCAGGTGGTCAGGTTCCTCTGGGTGGGAAGAGTGTGTGTAGGACAGGGCCTGATGGGGGATGGAGCCATTGCAAATACTCCTCTGCCACCCAGCACAACCAGGCCAACTGTATCCATGCTAGTGAAAATGTACTGCCATGATGGCTGACACTGGGGAGTGGTGTCTGACTTGGCCTCAACTCCTATCAAGGCCTTGTGCTACAAACAGCAGGCACCAGTGTCAGACATCTAGCAAGAACCTCACCACTCACTGTCAGGAAAGCAGACTTCCAGGTGGCTTGTTTGGGCTGGGTGGGAAGGTGTGTGTAGGACAGAGCTTGATGGGAGTTGTAGCAATAGCAACCACTCTTCCTGCCACCCAGCTCAACTGGGCCTATGGCTACCTGACAGTGAGGAGAAGTGGACTAGCAAGATGGCAGACAATGTGGACTGGTGTCTGACTTGGCCACAACTCCCGTCATGGCCTTGTGCTCCAAACACCAGTCCCCAGTGTCATCCATCTTGCCAGTACATTTCCACTGACTCTCAGGATAGCAGAGTTCCAGGTGGCCTGGTTGGGATGAGTGGGAAGAGTGTGTGTAGGATAGAGCATGATGGGAGTTGCAGTAATAGCAACCACTCCTCCTCCCAACAAGCCCACCTGGAACTCTGCTTTCCTGACAGTGAGTGGAAATGTCGTGGCAAGTTGGCTTACTCTGAGGACTGGTGTCTCACTTGAAGCCAACTCCAAACAAGGCCTTGTGCTCTAAACACCAGGCACCAGTGTCAGACATCTTGCCAGTACATTCCCACTCACTTCCAGGAAAGCAGAGTTCAAGGGGAGCTGGCTGGGATGGGTAGGAAGAGTGTGTGTAGGAGAGGGCCTGATGGGAGATGCAAATACTCCTCCTGCCTCCTAGCACAACCAGGCCAACTGTAACCATGCTTTCATGACAGTGTGTGGAAATGTACTGCCAAGATGGCTTAAACTTGGGACTGGGGTCTGACTCAATCATAACTACCAAATGGGCCTTGTGCTTCAAGCACCAGGCACCAGTAACAGCCATCTTTCAAGTACACTTCCCATCATTGTCTGGATAACACTCTTCCCCGGTGGCTTGGTTGGGCTGGGCGGGAGGAGAATTGTAAGTTTCCCAAGTAGCCCATCAGCACTGAAACCCCAGCTCATGAAATTAATTAGCCAAATTTTACAAAAAGAAATGTTTGAGATCTCATCTAACTATAGAGTGAAATTAAAAAATCCATGAGGTGTGTATGCACAAAGCTAATTAATCACATGTTTGCCTTCATACAGGCATTCCCTTGAGGATCATGAGATGAGAACAATAAGCACCTCACTCAAACCATGAGCACAAACTTCCAGGGAAAGCAAAAGACTGGGAGTGTGTAGGCAGCCAGACCTATGTGACTGCTGATACATGGACTACGCCCAGTACACAGGCCTGACAAACTCTAACATTAGGATCTAAAGAGTACGTATGTCATTGTTATTCTACAGGTGTGGAGCACACTAAGCCACCTGTGTTATCTACAGAGTGTCAGGTACAAGTCAATGTCAGTGGACATGTCATAAGAACTAAACAGAATATGCCCATTTATGCACTTAGGTGGACCTGATTACCAATCCACATCTTGTCAAACTTGCATTGTTCATCCATAATATAGGCAATCATCATGGATAAAGGAGGCCAATCTATCATCATAAACTGATTTTTTGACCAGTCCTTTACGTAATGGGTAACATTTAAGGTGCATTGGACATTCACATAATTCACTGTGTGATTTCTATACCCACAGGGTGAGCTGGGAACACCGCCGGGCAAAATTATGACAGCCAGACCCAGACTCCAGCCGACCAGGAGCTCACCGGCGTTGAGGACTCTCACAGATCCTCGAACGAGGAGGAGCAACGTGGCCCATCAGGTTTGGGTCGGCAGACAGCACCAGCAGCTTCAGCAGGATCCACTGCGACAACTCCTGCCTCAGCTAACGACACCCAGCTGACCCCTACCCTGACAGACGCAGCAGCCCTGGACAATGACAACGGCACAGCAACACAGAGAACCCTGGAGTTGACCGACGATAACACCACCGTCAATGAGGAAGGAGGCTCAGAGTTGACTGTGTCACCGCCAAATGTGCATGCTCGTGGGGGTTGGGGTGGTGGGAGGGGTCGTGTGGATATACGCCGTCGAGCAGCTGGTGCTGCCGATGATCACCCAAACCTCTCCCGGGTGATCAATGCCTATGAGGGATACCAGGGAGAAATGGGCCAAGTCATACAAATCCTCAGGAACATCGAGCAGCTGCAGGCAGAACAAAATCAATATCTGGACCGGTTTACCAACTCAATGGACGACATGACTGGGGTGCTGCGGGATATTGGTACCAACCTCCGCCAGATCGCTAGTCACCTAACCAGACCTCCCTGTGTGCCCACAACATCTGTAGCCACCACATCTGCACAAGCCACAGGGAGGGAAGTTGAGTCTGGCAGAGAGTCCCCAGTACCCCAGGAGCCTGCAGCTGTGGGTCCCCCAACCAAACATGGGAAGGGGCATCCGAGGAAACATCAGTGAGAGTCGGATGGCAATGCACCACCCCCAGGAAGTGAAAAGGTGCCCTTGATATCATCCAGTGTGTGCCAAGCATTCACTTTGTTGACTGTCAAAACTAACTGTCCCACATCAGATGGAGGGTCAAAGATGGACTTTGGACTTGAATAACTGGCTTATCTCTGGTGGATTTTATCACCAAACACTATCAACTCCAAACTGCACGTTTACTTTTTGTTGTGAGCATACCACCATTGTGTGGCTTTAATTTAGCACTATTATTTTTTTTAAAGAAACCACTTTACACAACAATACTTGCTCATATTGTGACTTTGAATTCAAAATGTACATATTGTAATCACCCTCCAATCACAATGATGAAAGTGTCAACAACCTAGGCAATCAATTACTTGTAAGCAGTAAACTTAGTGCCTGTGAGTAAATGAACTTTTGCACAGCATGATAGATGTACACAACCAGGTTATCACACACACCGTAGTACACGGTACATATTCACTGGAAGTCAATTGTCCACACAGCTACCTACACTTGACAGGCCAGTAAACAATCCTTGTTAGCCAACTAGTTCATATTGTTCAAACTTTGATTTGAACATGTTTGGATATGTGATATCAAACAAGGCACACCTCAATGTGGAACACATTTTTATTCTCCAGATACAACCTGGTGCCTGAACACAAAGTAAAATCACATCAAACAGTACTGAAAGGCACTAATAACAAAACCACTAGACTATCAGGTCTGAAGGTAGTGCGTGCCAGGGAGTTCAGCAACATTTCCATGTCAGTGTCTGTCACAGCATCATTTTTCTGGTGAGGTCACAACTTGCAAGTCCACTCTGTAGATGACATGGCAAAGTACCCTGGTAAAAAAGCACAAAGAACAGAGTTTGGAAAGCAGGAATAAGGTAGCACAATTGAGAGAAGTATGTTATGTAAAGCACAAAAATAAATGTCATTGTTAACACTAGCTAAACTTCACTGAAACACTGTACATCTAAATCTGACCATTTCAATAACCACTCTTAGAAAAAACTTCAGGACACTTATCATACACTCACAAGCATACATACACATTGTCCACCAGCAACACAACAACAAATAATGGTGGTTAGTCACCTCCTCTCATTGCATACTTACAGTCATGTGAAAAAGTTGTGGATAAGCTGTTGTCTCAAATCCACTCCATCATCATCATCACCACCACTGTCATCATGGCCCAGTCCTGGATCCTCAATCGGTGGCACCTGCTGGTCTCCTTCATCCACTATCAGAGGTATGTCCTTACGTATTTCTACATTGTGTAGCATGCAGCAAGCCACGATTATCTGGCACACCTTTCCTGGAGCATATTGGAGGGCTCCTCCTGTCTTATCCAGACAGCGGAATCTGGTCTTCAAGAGGCCAAAAGTCTGCTCCACTATCCGCCTGGTCCGTCATGGGCCTCATCAAAGCGCTCCTCTGCAGGGGTGACTGGGTTGAGCAGTGGTGTCAGTAACCATGGCGTGTTGGGGTATCCAGAGTTTCCTACATTGAACACAGAAAATACTTCAGTTGTCTAAGAACATATCACTATCTAACATACAACCCACACACACTACAACATTCACAAACAATATCACCTACAAACAAGCCAAGCCCGGTCAAGTTGCAGTTGAGTCATTAAATGGGGGATGATACTGTTACGCAGGATATATGCATCAGGTACAGACCCAGGGAAATGGGCACAGACGTGTGAGATGCACATGTCAGCCAAACACACCACCTGGACATGGATGGAGTGTAAATGTTTGCAGTTACGATACACTTGTTCATTGGCCTGTGGTGGTACCAACACAACATGAGTGCCATCAATAGATCCAATTACATTGGATATCCATCCTAATGCATAGAAATCATCCTTGATGTCAGACAATTCTCCAGGTTTAGGAAACTTGATGTAGGGGTCCATGTAACGGGTCAATGCAATCAACACACCCCGAAGGACATTAATGAGCATGGGCTGGGACATCCCACCCAATGTTGCCACTGTGTACTGGAATGTTCCCGTGGCAAAGAAATGCAATGCTGCCATCACCTTCACCTTGGGGGTTAGTGCTGTTGGATAAGCGGAACGAGGCCGCAAATGAGGTAACAACTGTTGGCACAACTCATCAATTGTTGCCCTTGTGAAATGGTATTTCCTGATGATGTCTCATTCTTCCAATGTTTGTAGGTCTGGAAAGGTCCTGAACACAGGAGGCTGTCTGCCACCTCCTCTGCGATACCTATGTGTAGAGTGTATACACAGTTGGTGTTAGTTCACAATGTACCAAGCAACATGCACTTAGACCAACAGCCAAGAAAAAATGACCACGCCTAAAACAACATGTCACTGAAAACACACATTTCAATGAACAATGTTGACCTTAGATACATATCACAGCATGCAGGTCATTGCTAGACATGTTTTAAACGTTTGGTGACACAGCAATTAGAGTGCAGTAGTGTAAACTTCACTAGTGTCTGGGATTGTTCATGTAAAGCAAGCAGGACATACTCCACAACTCATAATCCGAAAAAGCCTAGATATATGTTTGTGAAATTAGTCATATGGTTCATATGTACACACAATAGGATCATGTAATGCATGATATGTGGGACATCACATACATACAGTGTATCATTATGTAAATCATGCATGCTGTGTTGAGAAATTTTAACCACTGTGATTGATTTCTAAACCATTGTGATTGTCTTAAACTTGCTGCGGTGCCGCGCTCCGATTGGTCTTTTTCAACCAATCCGAGTCGTACCAGGGAGGAGCCAGTTGTGCCCCCCAGGTATTTCATGCACGCCGCAGCGCGGTCACGCATCCCTTAGAGAATGTGTGGTGGCGAGGAACTGCTCGGCTCAGGAACCGCTGAGGCAGATTCCTTTTAAAATACTCACTTTGCACGATGTGTTGAGAACTTTTAACCACTTTGATGGATTTTTAAACCATTGTGATTGTCTTAAATTTGCGGCGGTGCCATGCTCTGATTGGTCTGTTTCAACCAATTAGAGTCGTACCTGGGAGGAGTCAGTTGTGCCCCCCAGGTACTTCAGGCACGCCGCAGCGCGGTCGTGCAGCGGACGTGCGCAGCGGGCGCACTAAAGGCAAGCCCTTCTGCGCCTGTCCGCGCCTGGACATCGCCAGGAGCCAGGTACTCTGCCCGACTGCCACCCCATAGGTTGGTTTACTCGCGCGAGACCCTGCTCACTGTGCAACTGTACGTCCCCCCTGTGGGAGCCACTGCCGGTCTCCAACTGTCGGTCCCCCACACTGCAATCAGTGTAACTTTAGGGCCAGCCCCTGCTTGCGTCCCTCCCTGTGCATGAAGGAGCACAAAATCGGTAGTCTAAACTGCCGTTCCTTGGCCAAGCACCATGCAGAAGTGTTTGACCTTTTAGCTGAATGGTCCTTTGACATTTTATTTCTGACAGAGACCTGGCTCTCTCAGGACTCTGTTGCTATCCCAGCCCTGGCCTTGCCCACAGGATACCCTATGAGAAATGTGAATAGAGTGGCGGGGAGAGGCGGGGGTATTGCAATGATATACAAAATCATCTATGCATGTAGTCTCACTCAGGAAACCCTTCCGGACTGTGAAAGCGCAATCTTTAAAATTGCACTAATGGACAATTTTACGCTCTCAGGACTTCTTATCTACCGTCCTCCAGGTCCGTCCAAAACTTTCAGAGAAGCGTTGGCCAATGCTTCCACCACACTGGCGCTTAAAACAGCCAATTTCACCATCATAGGGGATTTGAATCTCCACTTGGAGTCCCAAAGCGACCCTGATATCCACAATTTCTTAGGCAACATGGCAGCGTGCCAACTGTCACAATGGGTTCTAGGGCCTACGCACGAGGCTGGACATCTCTTCGACCCCGTCTTCTCCAATATCCCGTCCCTAGAGGCCCTGACCTCATTACCCATAGCATGGACTGACCACTCTCCTGCCCATTTCTCTATATACCTAGCAGGCTCTAAATCTCAGCCCCACCGTAACCCTCTAAATAAACGCCCATGGCATAAACTGGATTCTACTACCTTCTGAGACACTCTTGGCACTCTGAAACCAGCCCTGCCCACCAATATCGAGGCGGCCAATGATTGCATTAGGGGGTGGGTCAATCAGGCACTGGACAAGTGCATCCCGGCCAAACTGACATATCCTAAGAAAGCACAGGCTAATGTTTGGTTCGACGACTCGCTAACAGCAGCCAGAAAGAACTGCAAGGTTCTGGAACGTGCCTGGAGGCATTCCTACGACCCCACAGCCAAATCTCAATATAGAACTGCCATCAAGGCCTACCATAAACTAGTTCGGAAGTCCCGCACTGCCTACTTTGCCAACAAATTTAATACGGATAAAAACCCTACTAAAATGATCTTCTCTCTTTTAAAAAATATGATGAAATCCCCTCCAGCTCCTGAAAGCACGATATCCTCCAACGCTCAATGTGAGGCACTAGCCACCTACTTCATCAACACGGTAGAGCGTATCTATGACAGCTTCTGTCCTGAAAGGATTGATCCGGACCCACTGGGAGTCCACCACATAGGAACTGAGAAGCACGTCCTTTCAGCCTTCTCTCCAATCACCACTGAAGGCCTTCAGGTCCTGTTTACTAAGATAAAGTCTGGATCCCCAGACGACCCTCTTAAACCCGACCTTTTTATAAAGTTCCAAGACTGTCTTCTACCTAGCTGCATGGAACTTATTAACCTATCCCTATCTTCGGGAGCGACCCCGCGATCTTGAAAACATGCTAAAGTTATCCCCCTGTTGAAAAAGCCTTCACTAGATGCCACCAGGCCAGAGAATATCTGCCCAATTTCCTTGCTCCCATTCTTAGCAAAAATTACAGAATCTCATGTGAACACAATCCTGACTCAGTACGTGGAATATCATTCCATACTAGACCCCTCCCAAAATGGCTTCAGACCCCGTCATAGTACTGAGCCAGCTCTATTGGCAGTCACTGAGCAACTCAGAGCCTCCTTGGATGTGGGCAGAACCTCAGCACTGATTCTACTCGATCTCAGTGCAGCTTTCGATGCGGTCTCCCATAACATCCTGCTATATCGACTGCAGGAGATCGGTATTACTAACAAAGCCCTCTCCTGGTTCACATCATTTCTGACCAACAGGACCTTCCAAGTAATTGCTCCCCCTTTTCACTCCCTTTCACATTCTCTATGCTGTGGCATCCCCCAGGGTTCAGCATTGAGCCCTACCTTGTTCAATGTTTACATCCGGCCTCTGGCCCTGCTGGCTAAAGCTCAAAATATCTCCTTGGTGTCATACGTGGATGACACGCAGCTGGTGCTTTCTTTCACCAATGACCCCAGCCAAGATGTTGCAAAATTTCAGGAGGACCTGACGCCATCTCTGTCTGGATGGTGGCCAATTGTCTTCAACTGAACTCTACTTAATCTGAGATCCTTCTTCTAGGAAGAGACCCCCATCTTTGGGGCAGCAATTGGTGGCCCCCTGAGCTTGGCGCACCCCCTCTGCCGAAAACTGTTGTCAAGAATCTAGGCGTCTGGGTGGATAGCACCCTCTCCTTTGAAGCTCATGGCAAATCTGTAGCAGGTACCTGTTTCGGCCTTCTCTGTGGCCTAAAAACCCATGTTGGGACTCTTTGACCCTCACACCCACCAGCTAATTGTTCAAGCCACTGTTCTAGCTAGGCTGGACTATAGCAATGCGCTGCTCTTTGGCTCTAACAAGTCTGTGACCAAAAGGCTACAGCGCGCCCAGAACGTCGCAACCCGTACGCTATTTGCCCTCCCCAAGCATTGCTCGGTATCCGGCCTTCTGCGTCGACTGCTCTGGCTGTCCATAGAGCAGAGAATCCAATTCAAGGACCTTTGCTCCACTCACAAGATTCTCTCTGGCACTGGCCCAGCGATCTTGAGCGATCTTTGCCTCCCTTAGATTCCGACACGTGCTCTACGCTCAGCTGATCTCCATCTGGCGCAGGGTCCCCCGGTTTCGTAGAACCAGAGCCGGAGGGTGCTCATTTAAGGTGATCGCGCCGGCCCTTTGGAATTCTTTGCCTCTCTCCACCTGAAGTATCTCCAACCACTTGGCCTTCAGAAGGGCGGTTAAGACCTGGCTCTTTCGCTGACCGTTATTCCCCTCCACTCATCCACCTCTCCTCGCTGTCAGCACTGGGACGTCCTATTGCCGGGACAGCCATGCGCTTTACAAATATTATAACATAACATAATGTCACAGAGTGGACACTGTCATGTTGTCATGTCTGCATTACACAAACAGTCTCATACACAAACCATTTAGTATGTAGAAGTTCCATAAAATGCAGTTGTCCACTTAAGTGTAGTACACAAAGATACCCTAGAAACTCACATATCAGAGCTAAGCGTATGTGGCTGCTTAATGTCAGGGTGGAGTCATTCCTTGAATGCAGTATCCAGGACTTGAAACGAACACCACCTTTCCAGTTAGGTGTCCCTTTCCACTGAAAAATGCTGCATCCAGTCATGGAATATCACAAGCTCACAACGTTTACAAAAGTGTTTGCACCGCAGACCAATTTTTCAAAGGTTGCGTAGGCGCATCATAACCGAATCATACACAGCCATAGGCTGTTGGTTGTTATGGTGACAGTCGCAGGTTTCGGAATGTGTCCGCATCACGTGTAAACCGATGCAGTAACCTCCCATTGGTAATGTATCAAAGTCACTTGCCTGCCGATATTTTTGAACCGCGCAGTAGGCGTGTCCTCTGCAAGCTATGG
Organism: Calotriton arnoldi; assembly: GCA_963921515.1. Lineage (NCBI taxonomy): Eukaryota > Metazoa > Chordata > Amphibia > Caudata > Salamandridae > Calotriton > Calotriton arnoldi. Next base: position 63,264 of record CAWUFW010003058.1, read on the forward strand.
AATGCATTGGACGGATTCGGAAAATGCGACCGACGCAGACCAATCGCTTTGGCCGCATGGACTGAAGACCGCCTCTGCGGTTTAGATACAAGTCTGTCGGTTCCCTAGAGAGTGCACTTGCCTGCACTAACTGCATGATGCCAGGACCTCCCCATCTAGCTGCTGCTGTCCACATCCTTCTGGGAGCTACAATGGCACCCTGTGGAGAGCGCAGGGCCCCAGCATTCACAGCTCAGGAGAACAAAATGCTGCTGGGCACACTCCTGCTTCTTTACAGCCAGCTCTATGGCAAACCAGAGGAGCAGGTGAGTGATGATCAGACAGCATTGTTAGTTTACATGTGCCATAACCATGCACTACTGGCGTTAGGAATCCTGGAGAAAAGCATGTAAACTGTTTTTTTAAAGTTTCAAAGTGTGTATATAACTGTTCTGGGTAAGTACACTGCTGTAGGAGTGTATGTACTAGTGTAAACATCATATCACTGTTCTCATGGGAGAGAGTCATCATTAAACACTGGTGAAGTGCACAGAATGCCACTTTGCTAACCTTCAGACAGTGTTGGCAAGCTGCTCATGACCTATGCGTACCAGCATTTGTATATCTTCATGTTGCATGTGAGCTAAGGGCCTGTCAGCATGTCATCCTTACAGGTCAACTCCCATCAAAAAGGCCAAGATGTGGAGGACCATCGCCGGAAGGTGCACTCCGTGGAGGTCACTCATTGGCGCAGTGCCCTCTACAGGAAACGGTGGCAGGACTTGAGAGGCTGGACCAAGAAGATCGCAAGAGTCCAGCTGAGCCTGTCACCTCCAGCCAAGAGGGGTGCGTGTTGTACCCTGACCCCCCTAATGCTCCGCATACTTGCGGTGGTCTTCCCAGACCTGGATGGGCAGTTGAGACGCAGACAGCAGCAAGGAGGGGATGAGTATGTGCCTTGTTGCACAACATATTGACCCATGCATGTGCAAGTATCTTAGCCTGCTGGCCCTTTTTCAGGTTGTAAGACACACAAAACCACTGTTCAGTGTTAAAAGATACATATGCACAAGGCTAAGTAGATGCATGGTTATGCCCTTTTCATCTGGGACATGTGAGGATAAAATGGTTAGGGTATTGACAGTAGTGCCATTCTATTGTAATCTGAACCCCTGAGACCAACATGTAAGGAGATAACCTTCAGAACTATTGTAAGTGCTCAACATGTGTCAGCATATTGAGAAATGTCTGGACTGTTCTCTGTGTGGTCACACCAACTCTGTGAAGTATGTTGATGTTGGAGCACTCAACTGTGAAATCCCATGCTATACATCCAGGTAGCAGGTAAAGTCCATGTTGAGGGCATGATGAGTACTGATTGGTCTGTGCGCCAAAGTCAGGTCCCAGCACTGGTGCCCAGTGTACTGAAATATATCCCATAGGCACATTATAGGTTTGATAACTCATGCCACCTGTCACACTGGCCTTTCACATGATTGGGTGTCTGATTCCATCCTCTCTATTCCAAAGAGTGAGTCCATGTTTCTGACTCTGTAATAGTGACAACACATGCCATTTAGTGGCTAACAAAGAAGGTCACTGGTAGAAACAGGGTTTTGATTGTAAGGGATGATGTCAGATACTCATTCACAACGGTTCTCATGTGTGGAAATGCTCTTGACTGGTCATACTTGATGCTTTTTAAACCATGCTTTGGTTGCCTTACTGTTAGATTCAGAGATGTCACATGAGCATCAGTTGGAAGTCATTTACCAAAATGAGATAGAAAGCAATACCATTTAAGCTGTACAAAGTGTGCACCATGCCAAAAATAAGTGAGGAACATTCAGACTTGGCCCTTACAAATGTGGACTTCTGCAGTCTTGACAAAATGGTACGAAGTGTTGAATATGCATTTACAAGTAAGTTGTTCTGGACTAATAGTCTGTACAGACGATGCATCCAGACGGCCCAGTGATCCACCTGAAGCATGGGAAAGATGCAGTCACTGGACTTGGCAGTGTGCTGACCTCAGTTCATATGGAAAACTGGTGAAATGTATCCAATGTGGACAATAATCTGATTAATCTTTCTAAAACTGTGCATAAATGACACAAGACTGTGGTCATATACCTTTCACCCTAGCTATGCCTGCTACCTTGGTGTCTCCACAATAAGAGTTAGACATGTGACCTGACAATCAACTACTTCAGCTACTGGACAGATGAGCAAAATCAATATGATCTGTGTGATATGGCCTATGCAATGACTACACCAGCTTGGTGTATGACAAGATAGATATGTGATCCGTAGCACTAGACCTAATGGTTCCCAAGTAGATGAATAGGGATTGCAGAATGGATACCATGTCTCAATTCAATTGTGTGACTCCTATTCCCATTGTGAGGTCTAAACTCCCTTGCATTAGATGAGACAGGTACGTTATGACACAAGGCCGTCAGTAGCGAAAGGCAATACATCAGCTGGTACATAGTGATGTAGTAGCCATTGTGGATGAGGATTTTGAATTAGCTACACACAATGTCGCTGACATAGTCATGTGTGAGGGTGCATAGTTTTACTTGCGTACTAACATGTGGTATTTACGGAACAGTATCAAATATTTATCCCACAAGTCCGATTGATGTAGTCGTGTAATTAAGGAAGAGTTTTGATGAAACCCATGTGTCAAGTACATATGGACGACTCATGTGATTCATTTTACTTCTTGTTCACAGCATCCAAACCGGCCAGCTGAGGAGAGACCGCCACGGAACTTGGGGATGCAGCTAGCCAGAGTGGTTCCGGTGCTGAGACCAAGCAAGAGGGAACCAGTGGCATGGAGGGTGAGGGGAGCCTCACTGAGGGCATGTCTGACGTAACATCTGTCTGCTCGACGATGAGCTGAAGCTCCAGTGAGGACTCCCATGTGGTGGTGGATGACCCAGGGACTGGATCCTCTCCATCAGAGTCCACCACCACCCCTACCATCTCAATGTCCCAGCTGCTCCCCAGCCCACTGTCAGTGGCCGCTCCCCTGAAGGAGAGGCGTCTCCTTCGCAGCAGGCACCTCACACCATGCCTCTGTCTCCCCTGCTGCCCTGAGTGTGGAGGCCATTGGCATCCTGAGGCAGATCTCTGTGGGGCAGACAGCAGTGCTGAATGTCCTCCAGGTGCATACCAATCACACGCACAGACACTCACAAGACAGACGTCACACTCACCACAAAAGACATGCCAACAGACACCACACCAGCATCCACAGACATGCCGCAGACCACACAACCCTCTGCCTCCACAACCCCTACCCTTGCCTCTCCTCGTACCCACTCTGCTCAGAAACTCCACCTCATTGCCTTTGACCTCTTCTCTACCCAAACCTTCCAACCCCTCCTAAAAAGAAGAAAATGATCCTGCCGCCCCTGCCATTCACTTCAGCCCCCCACCACGCCCACTAAAAACAAAAGTACCCCAAAGCTTCACCCAAAAGAAAATCCCCTGGGTCCAAAAAGTCCCAACCCCCTCCTGAAACCCTGACTTCCACATCCCAGCCCAGTACCTCCACACCCAAGAAATCCCACCCCAAGAAATCACCTGTCCTCCCTATTCCCTTGCAGACCCTTACCCATTACCGGATCCCCAAACTTGTGAAGCCCAGCCCAGCCTATCCCCCCTCCATCTAGCCCTCCCACTGCAGTTGACCAACCCCCCTCCATCTGACCCTCTCACTGCAGTTGTCCCACCACCCCCTCCTGATTCCATCCCTCCCAGAACCCAACCCAGTCCTCCTTAGTCTTGTCCCCTTGGTGCCTGGCATGGCCTGCCCCCTAGATGCCCCTCCCGTGGGAGGTGTCCCTTTGCATGACTAGTGCAGGCAAGTGATAAAGGGCATGATGTATATGGCCCATAAAAAGGACTATCTGCATTGGACTGGCCATTGGCCTTTTTGTATCAAAAGAATCATACTATTTTGTGAATAAAGCATGTTATGATTTTGTTTTCAGATTTGTGTGTCCCCAAAATGGATTTGTTGTTACCTTTCATTCATGTGTGAATTGTGATATAAGTGTACAATAATGTTAGTATGGCATGGATTGCATATGGTCCATGGAGTACAAGCACTTGGTTAGTATGTATCCTAGATTTTTGTGCCTGCTTTGGCTAGATGTCGATGTCAACATTGGTTTTGTCTATGAGTGTGACATGAAGTCACAAAGTTTTGTTTAGGACAACACACTTCAACATAGTTTATGCTTTCAGATGTCAACGTAGTGCAAGTGTGGCAAAGTACAACAGTTTAGGAGAATCATGCTGCATATGTTTGTAATGTGCTGAAACACAACTGTCTCATTAATACACCTGGATACATATGGACTTTGACTACATGGTAGTGACTTTGGGCACACCAATGTACACAAAGTAATGGTACAATTGTTGTATGTGACTTGATAGTGGTGGACCCATGCCTGTGCCTTCTATAGACCTGGTAGACTAGTGGCAATGACAACCTTGCCACAGGTGGCATGCCACTGTAGGCCAATACCCTTCAAGGCTGTGGACCCATATGATACATTTCCTGTGCCCATGGTGAGTGTAAGGTAGGCATTGTTCTGATAGTGTCCTGACCCTGTTGCCTTCTAGGACTCCACTTTCTGCAGATATTCCTGTTAGGCAAGGTGTCTGTGGTCTGTATTGTCCAGTGCCTTTGAAATTAGATGTCAGTCATGACATCCTGATTTTGTTTGGGTACATCATGTGGATGGTGTGTGTGTCCAGGACATGTCTCAGTAAGTTACAGTGTTTTACTGTCTTTACAGGGACACAATTGTTGTATGTGTTAGTTGAATGTGTACACAGCGTATGGTATATGAATGGTTGTCACACAATTAGAATGCTAGTTCAACCCCCCTCCATCTGACCCTCCCACTACAGTTGTACCACCCCCACCCCCGATTCTACAGTTGTACACTACCTTGCCTTGTAATGTACATCTCATTCTGGCCTTGTGCCACAGTTAGAGTGTGAGTCTGGCCATTTCCCAATTCTGTGAACTAGACATAGGCCACATCATGCTCAAGTGATATTCCTTTGGATTCTGTATTGGGGCACACATGGCCGTGTGTTTCCTCATACACCCAGAAATATGATGCACCAGACCAGAGTATGGTAAGCAGAAGGATGGGGATGTATTGTCTATCCCAGGCTGATGTTAGTTTAATTATGTTGTCCAAGATTTTCAATGGGTATTTGGGCAATAAGTGAATTTGAGTGTGGCAACATGGCCAGAGAGGATTTGTGACAAGCTAACTGTGACCAAGACACAATGCGTGGTACTTCAGGCTTGTGGTTTTGTAGTTTATTCTACTTGTCTTTTTTTTTGCATCTTGACAAGCTTTATGCTGTTCCTTTGATGAAACCCATTGTGTATTCTGATTTGGCAAGGGTTTGTTTGTGTGTCGTCATAGGGATGTGTATCATGAGCACGTGTCTACCTTTTCCAACAAACTGAGCAACTTGCTAGTGCATTTCACATATGGGCACTAGTTCTAAATTTTGTCGTTTCAGGCATATGATGATTCTGAGAAGGGATATGACACACCTAACATTGTAACTAAGGTGGCAGACAGTTTGTATTTGCCAAAGGCTGTGATAGTCATATCAGTTAGGTGACACACGTGACCTAGCTACATATGGATTAGGAGTTGTCACAATACTGTCAGGAGTGGATTGTGCTTGTTGTGTCCAAGATATTTCACCTACTTGTTCAGGGACAATGCTGGGTGCTGCATGGTCTTTGTGTGTCATTTATGTTTCAGACATTTAGCCAAAGTCTATTCATTGCAAAGGGTATTTTTTATGTACATCTAATTGACTGGTTGGGAATGCTAGGCTATGTCAAGTCCTGTTAGTACATTTTGAGTGAACGACATTTGTCTGTGCTTGGTCATCCAATGCTCCTTCTAGCGCCCTAATGTGACACAGCTGAAGGTATACCTTTGCAGCATGACAAGCACGGCTACAATCTCCTTCTTGGCTCAGTTCATGCAATCAGTCTGAATCTCAGTTGTTGGTAACAGGAGTGGTGTGGAGTGGATTTCGTTCAGGGTGGATGCTGTGTGCCAGTCCAGGCTGGCGCTGCCCGTGGACAGCTGCCCATGGCCTCACAAATGCTAATGACTACAGAACCTAGCAACAGAGCACTGCCTTTAGTGTGCTGTCACTGTTACGAGCTTCAAGTAAACAGACCCCTCCCTTGGGTTTTCAACCATAGTGCACCAGGGTGATGCAAAATCAATGCACAACACCCGTCACCTGGGACTCTTAGGAATGGGCTGAGATGTCAAAGTGTTTGGCATAAACAGCCCTTCAGTTTACAGACCGTAATGAGAATTGTTTAATCTCAGTTTCTTTTCATACCACACTTGACTTGCTCTCACCCCTCACTCAGCTTACACAATGCATCGTCATCATTATGGCATGTGGCTACATCACTTGAGGGTGCTCTGGATGTGACCGCAACCTGCCCCTGCCTGGATGAACACAGGGGAATCCTATGGTACGCCCCCACAAGTGAAGTCTGACAGCCATTATGGCATCATAGCACAATAGGCACTGCTCAACAGGTATGAGGGCAGAGTGAGAAGAGTGGAGAATGGATGAGATTTTGGATTTTTGCACACTTTTTCACTGACAATTGTTTTGTCTGTACAAGCTAGGACTATACAATTTTACTCACACATCATTTTTAGTTGAGCATATGATATGTGTGTGTTGTCATGTGTGTATAGATGACAATGGAGTACTTTTGAGCTGTGCTTGATGCTGGCTAAGATCACATAGAGATGAATTTGTAGTGTTGTTATGTCTAGTGGATTGCCCTGTGCTACATGTGGTAAGCTGAGTGGACTGTGAGTGCACAGAAGTGTTGTGGGCCCGTCTGCTGAGCAGGTGCTACAGGAGCCTGTGTTACACCCATGCACTAAATTGACAGACAGGGGAGGAGATGGATGTGGGTTGCAAGGTTGATGTTGTATGGGCTAAGCTAGCTAAACAAGGGTAGAGGTGAGAGAGACTTGTGTTTCCATTTTGGAAATGGAGTGGAGACTCAGACGTATTAGGGACAGAACAAGTAAGAAATATTAAGAGAGTGGAAGCGAGGAGTTAAGGTCAAAGGCAGTTCTTGGATAGGATATGTGAAGTATCCTCATTGTTACAATGTGAATTTTTTTAAATGCTGGGGTGTGGGAATCAGAGTGTGGGGCCTTGTAAAACTGGTTAAAGCCTGGGCGAGGTATGCTAGGAGTAGGTAGATGTGATTGAGGTAGAACCAGCTAGACAAGGTTAGAGGCTGGCAGGAGAGGAGCACTGTAATCTGTGGCACTACGGTGAGAGATGACTGTGATAGGGCAGTGACATTGAGAAAGGTAGTTGTTAATGTGCAGAAGTCAATAGAGATATGGAGCATGGAACTGATGTGTGGATGTGACAGAGCCACAGTGAGACAAGGTTAAAGTTTTTATTTGAAACAAAGTGGATAGTTGTTTGTTACGGGTATACACCGGTTGTGTAAGTTAGGGTGCTGGATGGAGAGATGTGAGGGGTTGGCCAGTAGATGGATGTTGTGTTTGGATCTGTGGATGCACTAGTTTGTCAAATGACTATTAGTAGTCCCTAAGCAGAGTAGGGTGAGTGAATGGTGAGAGGCGAATGAATGAGTACAGGCTCACTGAGCAATGTAAGTGTCTGTATGAGAGATGTGGTGGGGTGTTAAGTGTGAATGTCAGAGTTCGATATGATGCTGCACCTTGTGAAAAAAGTGCGGTCCAAGCCATCAGTGAGGGGCAAAATGGGGATGAGAGGTGTACATTTGACATGATACGTTTAACATCTGTTGAGGAGGTGATGAGTACAGTACATTGTGTACATAGCATGAATGGGAGAGGTGTTGTGTACCTAGTGATGAAGAGTGGTGCTTGGAATGTAGGTGTGGATGTAAGAGGTGCAGCACGAGAATGTGAATGTGAGAGTCTGGGTGGAAGAGTTGGAGCACAAGGGTGGAGCTTGGAGGGCAGATATGGTTTTAAGGATGGTTTTAAGGATGGCAGCAGCAGATGGTGATTGTGAAGAGCTTATGTATGATGGATAGGTTGAGAGATGAGCATGTACTTTGAGGTGAATGTGAGAGGGGTCAGACCAGCACAAGTAGAGATTATGCAGGCTAAGATGGAATGTTGAAATGTACACATGGAGTGGGTAGGTGGATGTAAGTATGCAAAAACAGTTGCCAGATGAAAGTTTAGGATGTAGTATGTGTTAGCTGCAGCTTACTGTCTGCCACTGATTGTTCATGACAGAATGTTGACATGGCAGCTAGGAGAACACTAGCATATGCAAAACCTATTGGCATCACAGGACACGTTCCCTCCACCTAGCCTTGCCTTGTCTGAGTTGTGTGTGGGCATAACTGCCAAGTTACTCTTTGTAGGTAGATGTTGTCACTGATTGCTCAGTCTTCCCCTTGAATACTGCCCTGGGATGGAGGTGTTGAGGGTTCATGTTTACTTTCATGAGGCAGAAAAATTGAATGGCAGTTCATTGATTAGAGGGCCATAGCCCTCCCCCCAAGTGAAAACTCCAGGATGTGTGTTGGTGGCCCACCTGGGGGCAGACTACTCCAGAAACGCCTCCCCACACTTCCCAGTACACTACACACACATGGGTACTCATGGCATCTGACTTTGAATGTGCGAGGTATGGGGACGCCAAGGGAGAGACATGCATTGTGATGATATCTCTGGATGCACAGGGAAAAAAACTTTGCACTGTTGCAAGAAACACGTGTGACACCCGGAACATTAGACCCAGTTCCAGAAGTGTTTGCATTGCCAATATTTTGCCATCCTCTACTCTGGTTTGACAAGGGTAACCCTTGTGTGGGTCCATAAGGGGGTCCCATTTAGCCCATTAGACACTGCCATGGAGCCGGAGGGCAATATGTCTTTGTAGAGGGTCTCCTTGATGTTTTCCAAGATTAGGGGGCAGTGTTTCAGGGCCGAATGTGGACAAACCAGACTTCATTCTGCACCTATCCCTCATCCTCACAAGGTGTACCCATATCCCCTGGCTTGAGGATGGCAATGTCAATCGTGTCCAAGAGCCACAGATTAACCCTTTACCCCCCCCACCCCCGGAATCCTATCCAGTGCTGGCAGTGTGCCTTACACAATGGACTGCGCACTGGTCCCTCCAACACTGTTGGTGGATCCTACGTACTGAGACCCAGGAGTACTCCTACTACTCTGCAGTACACAATATGCACATTCTGAATGAAATTATTTGTTAGCAACTCACTACAGCCTGAGGAGCTAAATGCTGAATAGCTGTGAATAACATTCTCAGAACATAACCCAATACACATACACATTGGGTGTAGTGTGCAGCGCCCCCCAGTCCACACATGGTGACTGCATCCTACGTTGTTGTTGGCCCCATGCATTTTGCTCATTACTGAGGGATTCCATCTCCAAATATTTCACTGACAACTGGGACACAACCACTTGTACTCATCCTACTTGATCTCTCTGCTGCTTTTGACACCGTTAACCATCAGGTGCTAACAAAGTGGCTAGAGACAGTAGGAATAAAAGGGGTTGCTTTAACCCTACTCATCTCACTCTCCCACAGAGAGCAGAAGTTGACTTGTGGAGATCGCACCTCTGACAAGTTTTCTCTCCCCTGTGAAGTTCCTCAGGGATCTTCGTTGTCTCCCACCTTATTCAACATCTATGTCACACCTTTAGCAAAACTCATTCGAGCTTATGGCTTTTCTGAGATATCTTACACAGATGATACGCAGATAGTTATATCTATAACATCTAACATAGACTTGTGGCAAGTCAGTTTCATAACTGCCTGGCACACATCATTAGGTGGATGCATGAAAACGACCTCAAGTTAAACACAGATAAAACGGAGGTGATAGTGTTTGGGAACGGCTCCCCTTTTTGGAATGATTCCTGGTGGCCTACTGACACTGGTCCACGTCCCGACCTGGAAAACAAAGCAAGGAATCTTGGAGTACTGTTCGTCGATCAACTCTGTTTCTCAGAACAGATCAACCATATTACATCTTCCTGCTTTTTCCTTTTAAAAATTCTGAGAAAGATTTTTCCATTTATCTCAAAAGAGCTGCAAAAACTGTAATAGTTGCCTTGATTTTATCCAGAATAGACTACTTGGGAATTAATAAATGTTTGCAGCTAAAATTACAGTCTCTACAGAACGCTGCAGCCCGGGTGCTGTTGAAAATTCCCAAATTTACCCCCATATCCAACAGCATTAAGGACCTCCACTGGCTGCCTGTCCAAGAAAGGATTAAGTTTAAAGCACTTTGTTAGGTGCACAAGGCTCTGTATGGTGGTGAGCCTCGTGACCTCCAGAAACACTTTGTCTGGTACATCCCTCGGCTGGACTTAAGGTCCACTAATGCGGGTCTTGACCCCATCCCTAGGATCAGAAATGCAAAGTGAGGTTGTAGAAGCCTATCCTACCAGGCAGCTAAACTTTGGACTGTATTGCCCGCCCCTATTAGATCGCAATCAAACAGATGCTCTTTTAGGAAGCGGCTCAAAACCTGGCTTTTCTATCCCAAGCCAAAGAAATTCTTTTCCAAGCCTAGATGAAGCATTTGCTTCCTCAGAGCCAAGACGCTTCAGCATACATAGCGCTCTTGAAATGTTTCTCTTACTTACTTCTAGGTTGTTGGAGTGGGAAGCACTGAAAGCAGTACTGAGTGGCGGGTGCTTGGGTGGTGGCTAGGGCCAATATCCACAAGGCTTTGATGTAAACAGAGGCACCACTAGGTCAGCAAGAGACTGTGGTCCACGTGCAGGCTGGGATCTTACCCAGGCTCACAGATGCTCAAACACGCCACCCCCATCTAATTGAGTAACTGCATTGCTTTTACTTTACAACATGACAAGCTAGAATGCACATGGAGGGAGATAAGTCAGGGCAACTCCTGTCCTTCCTCCTCTGTTGCTTTACAACAACCCAGCAGATGTCGATGATTAGGGATCACCTACCCCAGATCCACAATACTCAGGCAGCCATCCATGAATCCCTAATGGTGTATTGTTGTGGCCTATACATTCCCCCCTAGTCTGAACGCAAGGTAGATGTTTCCTAATTCCTGACTGGATTGACTCTACCTGTACTTGATCTGGCAGCATGTGCAGTGATCAACAACCCGTTGACTGGTACAAGAGATACCCAGAGTGATTATGTGCACTGCCACATTGACAACTCATGCGTTGGACAGCCTTCCATCCAGGCTCGACAAGGCCTATGAGCTTGTACTTGCCCACAAGTGACTGTAGCTCTCTCTGGACAACTTGAGTGATTGGAGACACCCACAATCCATGTGGAGATCTTTTTTGTGTTCATTGTTAAAACCCAACAGTGACCTGGCCGAAGTGACGTCCTACAATCCATTGTCCATGCTTGCAAGGATTTTTTAATCCTTAGTACAGTAGTGGCGCCTCACCTGCTGGTAAACATATGGCATCTAGTGCATGGTGTCCAAAAGGTTTCTATCCCTGATAGATCCACAACGCTTAACATTCATATTCAAAATAGGGTGCTGTAGCTGGTCCAGGGGAGGTATCCCTACGCAGCCTGCTTAGTGCTGGAATTGGTGAAGGCACTCTGTCAAAACTGGACATTGCGGGGCAGCTGCAACAACACACATGTCGTTTTCATACCAAGCCAACTGCCCAAGTCAAGTTTTTTAATGAATATCTCACCCTCTTTACGATTGTGCATGGGGACTCATCAGAGCTGTCCCCTTTCCCCACTGCTCTTTGCCGTGTCAATGTAGCTGCTATCTCAGCAAATCTGTCAGGGGTGGTAAGCATGGTGAGTTCCACTAGGCGATGTGGTACATGTAGTATCCATTGATGCAGACGAAATGCTGCTTTATATTCAGTCTCTGCAGGGACATTCCAGGGTGTCTGTGAGACTATCAGGTTTGCAGAGCGTATTGAGTTTGTGTGTTAACTGGGCCAAGTGTTGTGTTTTACCCCACTGTGTGGAGTATCCTCCACAAGAGGTGAAGCCGGGTGAGCAGAGGGTGATGCTTGAGCTTCGTGTGTTTTTGGACTTAGTGATCTGTAACTGTCATGTTGCAGGCAATATTATTGTGTAAGTCTGAGCAGGGCCATATCCTCCTTACATCCACAGATGGATTATTTTAGCACTCTCCCAGTTACAGGCCAAGGATGTCTTTCTCTTGCCAAAATGGTAATGCTCCCCTGCATCTTGAAATTTTTCCATCACCTAGCGGTGGCTGTGCCTTATGCCACCTCAAGGGAGTTGGACACCATGCTGTGAGAGCTGATCTGCAATGGTGGCAGGTTAAGTGTGGCTCTGTGGAGGCTGCATCTGCCTTTGTGAAAGCTGTCCAGGGTGTGCATTGTTTATGGGATGTTATGTGTCAGCCCCTCTACAATAGTTGGTGTGCTGTTTGACTGGGAGGTAGTTGTACCAAGTGGGCATGTTCCCAACATGCAGGGCACATGAACTGGCGGGATCAATGTTGCTCCCTGGAGCGCAGCTCCCCTGTGGAGCTGACAGCCTGGTGAAAGTGGCATATTTGAGCTAAAAGGGCCTGAGGCTGCTGAGGGACATGATCCTGTACTCTCCGTCTATTATTCTGCGCCTCCTAGCACATTTCCATAGAAGCATTGTTGGGAAGGACTGACAGCATTGAGAGACACAGGATTGAGCTCAGTGGGGGACCTATTCAGGGTCTGGGAGCACACTACCTTTGACCAGTTACAGGACGATCCTGACATTCCAGAGGGCCATTTCTTGGCACATGGCACACTGATAGCTGAGATGGGATACACGTGGAGAGTCAGAGACACTGAATTGGCGCATCGCCCCCTAACCCACGCCCTGCACGTCATGGGTGGAGTTCGGAGACTGGTGACCTTATTTGTTGATGTGTTTTAACACATGAAGAATGACCCACTGTCACATGCTCGCTGGCCATGGGATACTGATATATTACAAGCCCTCCACGGGTGAGGAGTGGGAATACACTAGGCACTACTGATGTACAGTATCTCGAGATGCCAAACTCCAGTCCATTCCATTTGACATCTGGCACAGGGCATGTCTCACCTCAGCTGTTTGACCCAGAAGGTTTGTGTCCTGCCCTTTGTGCACACAATGTAATGCACCTATTTTGCATTTGATACATATGTTCTGGGCATGGCTGTATGCTGCAAACCTGTGGTTCAGGGCTACCGATGTACTTGGCCCAGTGAGGGGTTAGTTAAACCTCCTTCCATTGGAGGGGATGCAGAGAGGGATATTCATGCAGATGAAGTTTTTAAAGGCATCCAATGAAAGGATGGATTTGTAAATGCTCATCACACGCCAGACCATTTGCATGCATTGTTAGGGCACTGCAGTCCCAACACTGAAACACTTGGGCGCAGCAACTCGCTAATGGTGTAGGGCTGAGGCTACTGTGCAGCGCAGGGAGTGAGTTGTGTGCCTCCACAGGATTGCAATAGCTAAGCTGTAGGACAACTTGTCACAGGATGCACAGGAAGAGCCACTGGATGGGTGAAGGACTTTGAAAGGTCAGGGTCACAGACACGTGGTTATGGACCTATCAGAGGTGGTCCTGACATGGCTAGATGAGGCAGCTGCTCTGTCCTGTGAGGCAGACTGGCTGCCTGACATCTCCTCCTTCGTTCACGTGTAGGGGTGTCTCTTAGAATTCACATATGCTACAATGTCAACTGTTGACAATGGCTATTGTACTAGAGGCCACAGTCTCACCCCCATGTGTGGACTGTGAGGTATGTGGGATGCTGACCTTCTAAATGCCCATGATCCCTCTCTGTGCTCGTCTATCTTGATATGGCTATCAAGTTGTTCAATTTTATAGCATATGCTCATGTTGTGGTATGCTTGACTCAATGATGAATGTTTGTTATGCCCATCTGACCAGATCTGCATTGCCTGCTTAATGTAAAGTGATTTACATCCATCCCAATTTGTGTCCAGGACATGATCATGAGCTGACAGTAAGGGTTTTGTTTGGATATTGAAATGTCTTGTGACTATTGTGCAGGTACAAGCATTGAGCCATATGCCAGCAAACGCTATTCCCGGTCTCTTTCTTTTTATGTAAGAAATTGTGTTTCTCCCAGTATTTGCCGGTCAGACTGTAGATTCCTGATGATGATATTCCCTCATTTGCCATGCTCAACATGCAACGGAAGACTTTCTACGCTATTGACTTTCGCTGGGTAGTTAAGTTAATCTGTAGGGGTAGGTGTCTTACTTACCGGCGGCGATGACCGTGTCGGTTCGGGTTGTAATATTCATCGTAGATGTAAAGTAGAGGGATGACATGCGCGATGGACTCCATAGCTGCACAGCAGAGGTCGCAGGAAGCATGTTGTGATGAGATTCGGAGTTGAAATACCCCCCTTCCGCCTGCTCTGATGAGGTGGTTGGTCCGACAGATTCGGCGTGTTGGAAATGCGCATCGTAATGGGGCAGGCGGTTCCGGGGTCAGAAGTCACTCCGAACGGCTCTATTCGCATTTCCGATGGCTTGCTGTCGGAATCGGAGAAGCCGAGTCGGTCAGTAAGTAATGGGTTTTGGGCATCATAATGAAGCAGTCGGAGTGACCGTGTCTGAACTGGGTTCGGTCGGACCGACCGCCTCCGACAGGACCACGGAGGCACTTCCGATCGACATCGTAATCGGCCCCTAAATATTAATTCATTAAAATAAATTACTTCCCACCCTTTACCCCTATAAAACCACAACCTGCACCTAACAAAAACAAATTTCACTATAAACACAATTAATTTTCAATTAATTAATATTACTTAACAACTAATTATTAATTAATTGAAAATAAATTACTTCCCAACCTTTACCCCTATAATCCCACAACCCGCGCATAAAATTTACCCAAAAAAATTCAAAGCACAATTAACACAATTAAATATCAATTAAATAAATAAAAAATAATCATTAAGGGGCCCATTACGATACCCGGCGTAAAAAAAACCGCCAGGCATGGAAGCGGCAAAAATCCGCCCGCACACACCGCCTGAACACCGACCACGCCATTATGAGTACACAAACCGAAAACCGCCATCGGCGGAAAAATCACACAAAATACCGCCCGCCTTCGTCCGAGTCGGAGTCAAACCGCCCGCCACGGACGGAAACACGCACGACAACACAAAACCGCCCGCCCACACGGCCGACACACCGCACGTGAAATTACGATCGCACCGCCATGAGCGCGGAAAAACAACAAATATACCGCCCGCAAGCGCAAACAACGCCGATGAGAATCGACACGGCAGAAGCCATGGCGCCCACGTACCTGCACAGAAACCATCCGCACACAAAACCAATAGCACACAACATGGCCAACAAGTCCACACAGCAAGGCACACACAAATACACAAGCACAGTACACATCCCGAAAACACCCCCCGGACAAACAAAAAATACAAAGGCCAGAACCCCAGACACAACACACCTGAAAACAACAGACCATGAGGACACACCCACATAGGTGAGTACAAAAGCAGCACTCCCACAGACCACAACCCCTTGCTACATTGCAAACCAGAGAGGAGAGGAGAGGACACAGTGACACAGCAAGGACAGCAGCACACCACAGAAACGCACACATCACAACCACCACCACCACCACCAAACACCGGCACCACAAACCCCCTGCACATTACACAACACACACCGCACCAGCACCACAAACACCATGGCACCACAAAGGATGCCCAAGTTCACGCCCATGGAGCTGACGGTCATGGTCGACGAGATCATCAAGGTGTACCCACAAATCTATGGGAACATGGTCCAGCACACACCACTAGCCACCAGAAACAGAATGTGGACCCGGATCGTAGACCAGGTCAATGCAGTCGGGACCCTGCCCAGGAACAGAACCGAGATAAACAAACGTTGGAATGACGTAAAGAGCCTGGTCAAGAAGAAGGAGGGCAAAAACAGAGAGCTGGCTGCCGTCACTGGCGGAGGGAATCCCGCGCTCTTTAAGACCTTCAAAGCGTGGGAGGAGAAGGTGCGAGTCGTAATCCATCCGGAGATCCTCGCCGGATTAGCAGGGGGAGTGGAGGCTGGTAAGTACAAACTAATGTATACTAGCACACCGCTATGTACTCACATGCGCAACTACCATGCCACAGCTCCCAGGGACAAACACCCCCATGTCCAGCACACAATACACAACACAACACACGCACATGCAACAGACACTACCACACACAGGCCAAACCGAACAACTGTAAGATGCGTGGGGACATGTGTACACTAAGCCAGCCACGTAACCACCAACAGGTCCCCAAATATGCCAGAAGCGCCACAACGAGCACCCACCACACCCATGTGTCCGCCACAGCTGCACTAACCGACAAGTAACAGGTGAGTGGCAGGAACACAAAGTGCAGTGGGTGGGACGGTGGACAGCCCAAGTACAACACACACCAGGCCCCAGTCCCACAGCACAGCAAGGAGGAGCATCCCCACACCCCACAGCCACGTGTCAGCCACCGCAGTGCACAACGACAGCCGAAAGGCAGACATCACGGTCCACAGCAATCGGTGTCAGTGGGTGTACAGCCACCCCCACGACCCACTACACCCCCCCACCCCCACAGACCTGCAACATGGAGCACTCCCCGCTTAGAGCCATGTGGCATCCAGTACAGTGCACGCACGAACAACTTGCAGGTGGGAAACTGGACAGGGCTGGATTACTGGAGGCATGAGGACCATAACACCACCAACACATGGGACATGTCACGTAGCACACGAACACGCAGCACCGCCCACCGTCACGAACAAGTGAACAATGTGCACACGGACATGAACAGCAGACTCACACCCCACATGACCCATCACAGACATAGCAACACCCAAGGAGCCACGTCTGCATGCACAAGCCACACTGAATATAGTCCCACACGGCAGCCACTGTGCAACTCATCACACACAACCGAAACACCATTGAAGTCCTGTCCATGTAGCCCCCACTGCCTGTCAACCCCACACCCCACAACTACGCCTATGTAAGACAAACAACACTAGACGCAACAGAGCGGAACAACAGAAATGCACACGAACACCACTGAACCCATCAAACTCACAGACACACCATGCACATACAACATACCATCCATCCCATCCGTCAGCCCCAGTCACATGAAAGGCATGTCATCCGCACAGCTGCCACACATACAGCAGTCACGCTAAGACACATGCCCATGACCAACCATGTGCCAGAAGTCAATTAAGCGCACGACACACTGTGAGCAACAACACACAACATGGGCCACACCCCCCCGAGCACTGCAGTGATGCACATGGCACAGGGCAGCACGCACACCAAGGAGATGGGACAACTGCAATACGTTGGCTGGCACACAACTATCACTCACTCATAACGATGCGTCCAATGCCATGTCCAGTAACCACAACAGACAGCAAATATGCAGGGCATGTCAGGCATGCACACACCTCAGACCATGCACTGTCATGCTGCCACAACACATGTCACGTTCGGCACCCATGGCTCACAGCATGTACCCCAAAAGCATATCCCCTCCCAAATGCGAATCTGGGGCATGGCCCCCATGTTGCCATATGCGTTCCTAAGCGTTCCATTTGAACCCCAAAAGCATATCCCCTCCCAAATGCGAATCTGGGGCATGGCCCCCATGTTGCCATATGCGTTCCTAAGCGTTCCATTTGAACCCCAAAAGCATATCCCCTCCCAAATGCGAATCTGGGGCATGGCCCCCATGTTGCCATATGCGTTCCTAAGCGTTCCATTTGAACCCCAAAAGCAAAGTACAAACCAGACCCAGGATGGGCCAGGAGCCCGCATACACCAGAGTCACAATGAGTAGGGGCACAGCAACACACCCATCGGCATGGCCAATCCGTCCCATGCCACATGTGCACAGCACACAGTCCCATTGCCTAGCACACACAACTACAGATGCCACAGCCACACACTCGCCTCCGGGAAACCCATGTACGTGATTGCACGAACTGCCAATGTCAGACGACTAATACATACTTCGCCAGGTGCAACACAATAACAAATCTCATTCTCTCCACAGGTGACGAACTGCTGGATGCTGGGGATGGAGACAGCAGCCAGCACAGCCAGCCCACAAGCCCCCAACGAGGACACACGGATCTGGAGGATCTGTCCTCCTCTTCGGACACGGACCACCAAGCTGGCCCATCTGGCGTGGCAGGGCCCAGCCGCTCCCCAGGACCCCTCCTACCCACCAACCCATCATCCAGGGATGCTGAACAGTCCCAGTCCCCTGCTGCCACTGTCGTTGCGGCCACACCCACGGTCATTGCGGCCACTACCACTGCCGCAACCGCCACCATCGCCGCACCGACCACCACCGCCTCCACCACCACCACGTCTTCGCTGGCACCAGCCCCAGCGCAGGTGGTGGCCCGGACCACTGGATCCACCCTGGGAGCCACAGCGAGGACCGTGGTGTGCAATGTGGCTAGTGGGCAGGCCGGTGGCAGCAGGACTGGTAGGAGGAGCAGGGTCAGGGAAACGCCAGCCTCCCCTGGGAGCCATGCCCTGCCTCAAATGGCCAGAGTCCTTGGGGCCTATGAAGAGGCCCAAGGACAATGGGCCAGGTCTGCTACTGACACGCGGGAGGTGCTGGGGGTGCTGAGGTCCATGGACGCCCATATGGGCCAATTCGTGTCCCGTATGGACCAACTCGTGGACCTCATGGGCCAGCTGGTGGTGGCGGTGGGGTCACAGGCAAGGCCAGCAACACCACCTCCGCCACCACCTGCTAGGGCGCAGGCTCGGGCAGCAGTGTCCACTTCCCCTGCGTCCACAGCCAGTGAGCACACCTCACCCACCACCAGCAGGTCGCCACCACACACCCCCTCCCAAACGTGGAAGGGGCCGTCCGAAGAGGAAACAGATCTCCCGGGAGGACTTCGCACGCTCCAGTCGCAAGTGAGGCAGCCAGCCAGCCTTCCGCCAGCCTTCCTTGACCAGCCACTGCATTGACTTGCTCTACGATCCCACTCCACACAGCCATCTGGATGGCATGTGTGTGTTGGACTATGGACATAGACCAGTGGGTACACCCTGATCATCACGCAGCCATGACCGACAGCTCATTGTCACTGCACGCACCACTTTTGTCATCACCTTACACACAATCACATGTCACAGTTTGTAATAAATGCACCTTTTTCACTAACTGCTGTTTGTGCCCTGTGTTTTATTTGTACGGAATACAACGGCCACCTTGGGCGGAAAGGCACCTGATGCGTGGCATGGCAATTGAATCCGGAGGACCTGTAGGGACCTAGGGGTGGGAGACAGAACAGGAGCACATTCAATGAGTGTGTCACACACCCATCACACAGTACATGTCAACAACTACAAGCAATGTACACACATCGCACAGAGCAATAGGGCACAATGCCACAGTCACCAACAGTGGCATACTACCCTGGCCATGGAGCGTTGACACACTGCACGCAGTGAACATACGGCCACCCTGACACAGCACACACACACCTGCACAGATACAGACACATCATCCGTCGTACATGGACACTCACCGTCAAGTGAAGTAGCGGGCGATGAGCTGCTGGCGCACATTCCCAGCTTCCTCCTCTCCGCTGTCCACCTCACTCGAGCTGTCCTGGTCTGCGGGCTGGGGCCCTGGTTGATCTCCGTCATCCACAATGAGGGGATCTGCTTCCGAATGGCCAGATTGTGCAGCATGCAGCACGCCACCACTATCTGGCACACCTTCTGTGGGGAGTACGCCAGTGCACCCCCGGTGCGGTCCAGGCACCTGAACCTGGCCTTGAGGAGGCCAAAGGTACGCTCGACCACACGTCTGGTCCTCCCATGTGCCTCATTGTATCGATCGTCTGCTGGGGTGCGAGGATTCCTCAATGGACTGAGCAGCCATGCCCCATTCGGATACGCAGAGTCACCTGGGTGTGAGGGACACAGAGAACCGTTGCAATTCCAACTGGACAGGGGACAGCATCGCACAACCAGCACGCTACACCACTCCACATACTCACCGACAATACAGGCACGATCCTGTTGCAGATTGGCCATCAGTCGTGGCAAGATGCTGTTGCGCATTATGTGTGCGTCATGGGCCGAGCCTGGAAACTTGGCACACACGTGGGTGATCACCATGTCCGCAAGGCACACCACTTGCACATTCAGGGAGTGCGTGTGCTTCCTGTTGCGGTACAGGTGCTCAGTGGCCTGTGGTGGAACAAGGCCAACATGAGTGCAGTCAATGGCTCCCACGACGTGTGGGATTCTGCCAAGGGCATAGAATGCACCCTTCACTGCCGCCAATTCACGAGCCCTGGGGAAGCAGATGTACCTGTTCCGGTACAGCATCATGGCTGCCAGTACATCCCTCAGCACCTTGCTGAACATGGGCTGGGACATCCCTCCTCCACTGCCCACTGTGTGCTGGAATGACCCAGTGGCGAAGAAATGCATGGCGGCCATCACCTTAGCCGTGGGGGTGACAGCAGTCGGATACACCCTGCGGGGACGGAGATGGGGCTCTAACATGGCACACAGTCGATGCAGAGTTGGCCTGTCCAGCCGAAACTTCCTGATTACCTCTGTATCGTCCATGTCCGCCAGCAATTGGTATGGGCGGTCAATGTTCGGTCTCCGCCTGGGTTAAATGGCAGAGGACACATGTCAAAGCAACACGGCACATAGCAATTTCGCATACACATCACTGACATGACTGAGCAAGCACATGAGCCACAGCCCAGCTGTCAAGCTGGGACGGCACGGCCACAATACACTTACACAGGTCTCCCAACAATGGCAATGGCAAGTGAGACATACCACTGCCATGTGCATGCACATGGGGATCTAGGCCCCAATGACTTGCGGGGCGTGCTGATGGGGACTGACTGCATATTCGTCAAGCGGCAACGCCACGGCAACATGAGTGTCTGCTGAGCATGGAACTGCTTCCGAGGCTGGATGAGTATGGCACACGACGACGACGATGTGGGCACGGGCTGAGCGGCCAATACAAGTGGGACCTGTGGCACGAGGGGATATGAGACAGTAGTAGGTGTCAGCACTGCACCCTATGTACAGCACTGTACGGATCACAGCTCCCGAAACATTGACTGGTGTCCACATTGACAGCCCCATGCCAAGACGGCTGTGTGCTTGCAGTCACACGTCACAGGTGAGAGGCTACATTGCACGTGCCAGGTGGCAGACGTACATAGTGGGAGCTGGCATGTGTGTGCATGTGTCTCCTGTTCAGGATCCACCAGATGGGCGCTGACTCTGTACTGACCATTGGACACAGCATGTTCCGTGGAAGGCTTGTGTGTGTGGGATGGTGGCACTGGATGTGCCTCCGTTGGGTGGGGGGCCATGCACAGGGCGGGTACGTCGATGATTGCGCATTGTTGGTCACGGTGGGTGCACCAACTAAGATGTGTTGCCCTGTGTTCAATTCCTATGTCCGCATGATGATGGACTGTGGATGTGGGCAGACTACACATTGGTCGATGTGCTGTCTATATGCATGTGCCTTCACACCAGGCACAGCTGCCCCTGCACATGTGACCCCTGCTGGACTCGCTGCTGGGTCAGTGGAGCTGATGCACCTTCTGCGCGTGGGGCGGGCAGCTCTCCTCACTTCCCTCATTGCGCATGTCATGTCTTTGCCGCAGGTGACATGGATCATGGAGGGCCCACATGTACGCGTGGGTAGGCTACACATGATTGTTCACTGGTCGCCACCCCCAGTCAGTGTTTCGAATGGGAAGGTTGTCGTGCTGGTGGTATGTTCGATGTGGCGGATGGGCGGGCCTAGGTGCGGGCTTACATTCCGGACATGGGGGGTAGTTGGATTGGCGACTAGTTGCAGTACACACGGGACACGTCTCTTCCTTTCCACATCTGGGTCATCCCTTGTACTCACTGACAGTGATACAGTCATCTTCGCCCCAGCCCTCATGTCCTCCCCTCGCCCCCCAATATGCATGCTCACCTGCGAGGCTAGCGCTTGCACAGGCAGCCCCAAGCTCGCACCAGAGAGGGCAAGGAGTGTCTGTGTGGGTCCAGTTGCACGAGTGGGCTGTCTCAGGGTATGATGTGTGGCGGGACGCCGTCCACCTGCGTGGTGCCCCAAATGGAGACCCGGCCTGCATGGACTATGCATCACAGTCTTCGCCTTCCGGATCCGCCACCTGCGACACCCAGTGGCTGTGGCTGCCCTTGCGGCCAGGCCGCGTCCGTCTGTGGCTGTTGGCCCACACATTCACTCTTTGGCCTCTCTGGGGAGGGCTCGGGGGTGGTGGCGCACGCGCTTGCACTTAGTCGCAATGGCATGTGTCGTGGTTGGTATGATGGGCAATGGATGGGATGGTGCGAGCCACCTCCCGTGACGTCAGTGCTGCTCGTGCTGTGGTGCGTCCCCCCTGCACTTCCATTTGACTTGTGCCATGCTAGACGTTGAGGTTCTATTGCCTGCGTGATATGACCAGGAGGAGCGCGAGAAGACCTCTCACACACCATGCTCCACTGCCATCCCGTGCCCTGTATCGCCTGTGCGGATTGACTATGTTGGGGTTACACCTGGTCGACTGGGGCTGTGTGTGCCTTGTCAAGGGGCATGGCGGGCGCACAACAGGATCCAGCTTGTCCACAGAGGGTGGGCTGAGGTGCGCCTGGTACCGCTTTGTACGTGTGCCCGGCTGCTGTGCACACACGTGTTCACTCCCCCCCGACAGGTGTCCTCTCACAATGCCCAGGGAAGCGGTGGTGTACTGTTCATGACCCCTCCCAACACGGCGTGCTCCAACTTGGCATGTGCGCATCTACCCGTCGCACCCACCCACCTGAGCACTGCGTCCATACGACTTCACACGACACATGTGTGTCTTCCACAGTAGTGCTACTCATTTGCGTTGACATCCAATACCAGTGGACTACATGGTCATGTCACGACTGCCGTGTACTTCACATACTCTCATCCTCTCTCATTCGTACTTGTGAAATGAGTCAGTGGAGACAGTTCTGGTTTCAAACATTATATTGAGTCTTCTGTCCTCTGTGATGCAGTATAGTGGACACTACTGGCAGCGGAATACATGTTGAGGATATACTGAGCATGATTACAAATGGGATAGGGTGTGGGGTTACATCTGCTTGGCCAAGGCTGTGCTAATGTACATTTACGTATAGCTGCGGAGCTGCGGACTTTGACACAGACGGTATACATGTAGCCTACCAGACCGCTCGGCATCATGGGCACAGTCCCTCTCAGTTCCATGTGACAGGTTTGCTGCGGTTGTTCCTCATGCACGCGTGCATGTGAGATGACATCAGGGCATGTGCTTGCGTGCATGCAGCGGCGTGCCACTTGTTGTTGCACTGTGGTGGTTACTGGACATGTCACAGTCACTGGGGTCGTGTTGTTGTTGTATGCTCTTGTCGTCCATGCAAAGGTCCTGGTATGGGATTCCCGGGGCGGGGTGGGAGGGGTGCAGCACCCACAGACTCCAGGCGACCTATTCATGTCCACTGAGCGGTGTGTGTGTCCATGTGCGCTGGATCCATGTCGTGTCCTGGTTGTTCGTGCAGTTCCGTCCATGTGGGTGCGATGCACAGAGCCCATGCCACTGCCTCCCACGATGCATGCGGTGTTCCTGGATGTGATGGGGAACAGTGTGCATGTCCCGGTCATATCCGATGTCATGGCGATGTCGTTGATGGTGTGGTTACAGTTGCCGGTCGTTTGGTATGGCTGTTGTGGTGGTGACTGGCCAGTCCGTGCGGAAGCTGAGCATGGGTGCGGGGTTGGACTTCATAGGTCACTCGGGGAACCTGCGTTGTGGTCCGACGTATTTACAGGTTGTCAGGTATGCGATGCCGTCCAGCAGGGCTTCCATGTCATTGGTGGTGTACATGTTTGCCAGCCAATGAAGCGGATGGTGGCTGTCAAGGTGTTGTTCGTAGGTTGTCCCTTGGAGGACCATGATGGGGCATGCTGGGTGACATTCGATGTAGCTGTTCTCGATGATCCGTCGTGTGGAGGCACAGTGGTTCCATTTCAGTGCGCGTGCGATGTTGGCCACATACGCCATGCCCCCATAGGCAGAGCAGGCCCTGTCGTGTGCGTCCAGAGGGAGGAGTAGTGGTAGCAGGTCCGCCTTCAGACATGCCGGGTTGGAGAGGCATATCTCGACGGGATGCTGGTAGGGACACCTCCGACAGTAGAAGACGGGCATGACGCAGCTGAACAATGTGATGCGGTAAGTCAGTCGGTAACTTACGTTCAGCAGGGACAGGAGATCGCATCCCAATGTATGTATCGTGTTGGTTTGGTACAGCTTGAGCTGTTCGGCGTAGTTGGGTAGGTGTGTTGCGGTTGCCATTTCGCAGCGGTTCGTAGAGGTGGCGTGCTCCGGCTGTGTGTGCAGTCTGCAATGTGCACGCTCCGGGGTTGCTGTGAGCTCTGTGTAGTCGTGGGGAGACAGGACTTGTGTTCTGTTGGCTTGTTTGGAGGACACGGGCCCTCTTCCCACATGCTTCTCAGACAGTTCAAGGTCGGTGCTGTGTGACTCCTTCCAATTAACTTGCATGTGGCCGACATGGGGGAGTGTTTTCTTCTTTCTTCCCCGTCCGTTGTGTGCTTCTGTGATATGCGCTATCTGCCCTGTGGTCGGTCTCCTCGGCATGCCTGTGTTGGTCTATTCTTGGACAATGGCTGTATTCACCGGCTTCTGTCGTAGGGCTGTGGTTTCGGTGTTGGAATGGAAGGTCATTCAGTGCTGTCTGCTCTCCCTTGTGTGGGCGGCAGGCTGCCTTTCCGCTCTGCGTTGGGCCTTGTGTGTGGATGTAATTCTTGGGCCACCTGTTGTCGGTCCCCGGGCTCTTTGGTGTTCCGTTTCATGTGTCTTGTTCATATGTGCAGGGTGGTATGGGTTTTTCAGTGTGGTACTGGCGTTCCTCTTCCCGAAGGGGCCCTGCTTCTCCTAGTTGGTGTTGCCGCCGCTGTGTGCTACGCCATGTTTGTTACACTGGGGTGTGTCCTGCAGTTGCGTGTCTTCACTGACATGTGTGCGTCGTTTGTGTGGCGTTGGGTGTTGTCCGTGAATTGGGCGTTGGGGACATGTCTGTGGCCGGCCTGTCACGTGTCATGTGCGTTCGGGGTGGGGCTGATGTGTGTGCTGCTTGGTTGTGTCCCTGTGTCTGTGTGCGACGCATGCATGGCGCTGCGGTTGGCCTCTGCGTTGTGCGCATGTGTGGCGGCGTCATCAGCGCTTTGGGGCCGTGACGGGGTGGTTGGTTCCTAGTCCCAGGTGGTGTGTACACATGTGTTCTGCGATGTTAGGATTTGGCCTGTGTGTCATATGTGGATGCGATGGTGGATGTGTAGTGTGCACGCGCTGGTGGGGGTTGTCCGCTTTTTCCGCCCTTGCACTGTGTGCGCTGTTTGCGTGCACTTGTTGTGTGTGTGCCTACCTGCGTCTCCGCGGTACGTTGCGTCCTTGGTGGTGCATCAGCAGAAGCATGGGAAGGGCCTGCAGTGCTGGATTCATGCCCGGGTGCCGCTTCTTCGTTGTCCGTGCTCTGCGTCCGTGTTTCCGCCTCTCTTTCACGTGCGGTGTCTCTTAGCCGTGGGAGCCGTTTGTTTGCGGCATCGTAATTTATGCGCCGGGGCGGGACGTGTTTCGTCGGACGGTGTGTGTCAGTTGTGCTGCGCCGCTACGTGAACGGGCGCACTTTGATGGCGGACGGTGTTGCTGGCTTGCCGGCGGTGTTTGGCCTACTTTTCGCATCGTAATTGGGCGGGCGTGTGGACTGCTGCGTGCCGGCGGTAACTGGTGGTTTTTGCATCCGCCAGCACGGCGGTTGTGCTTCCGCCCGCCATCGTAATGAGCCCCTAAGTTATTATAATTAAATTAGTTCCCACCTTATATCCCTATAAACCCACAACCCGCTACGGAACAAAAAACACAAAATGTAATTAAATTAAATTTAACAACTACTAAAAATGTAACATATATTAAAAAACAAACAATAATTATACAAAAAAATTACATTATACACATTTAACATATATACGAAAATACATAATTAAAAAAACAATATTTTAAACAACTTATTTTTGCAAACAATATTAATGACTTCAATATTTTACAAATCCATATTACTTACCTTAAAATCGTTACTCTTGACATCGATATTCTTGCTGATGATATTTCCAGATCACGATATTTTAGACTCAATATTTTGGTATGGGGATATTTTTTGTTTAGATATTTTCTCTGAATACCCCCGTTACTAACTAAAAATTATCTGCCCATTGAATTACAAGACACTGTTTTATCAAAAGTATGGGATTGCTCAGAAAAAGACATCGGATTTATAAAAAGCGTAGAACCAGTCCGAATCACAGTGAAACCAAATACTGAGTTCCCAAGAATCTCACAATATAATTTTACTCCTGATACAATTACTGGGATTATTCCTATAATTGACTCAATGATTGAGCAAGGCATCTTGAAGGAGATAATGGGAAGTACATGTAATTCACTCTATTATGGGCCTGCAGCAGCCGAATGGCAAATATAGGATGTGCAAGACCTTAGGAAGATCAATAACATTGTTGTCCCATTGTAGGAAGGTGGAATCTGACTATATGGTTGCCCCCACTTTTTTCCTGGTGTTTTGCTGGTTTATGACTTAGTTGGACTGGGACCCTGCTATTCAGGGCCCCAGTCTATCTGCTCTCTCTAAACGACATGGAGTGCACTCTAGGTGCACTAGTGATTGGATACTGTGGTGCCTTATGAGTCCCTAGTATATGGTACCTTAGGTGCCAAGGGCATAGGTACTTCACAGGCCTCCCAGGGGCTGCAGCAGGTGTTATGCCACCCCTGGGAAGCAGTCTAAATCTGACACCACAGGCCTGCTACTGCAGCCTGGGTGAGGTGGTGCTAGCACCCCTCCCTGAGATATAGGTTTCCTATATCTCTCCTGCACACACATATAAACCTATCAGTCACCCCTAAGGCAGGCCCTATCAATCCTGAGGGCAGGGTGCTTGGCTTCTATGTGAGGGGGTGCCTCTGCATGAGCAGGGCCCCTCTGCAGTTCTCAGAGTCCATTCTCTGGTGCTGTTTGTGGATGCGGTTAAACCATATACTATTTAAGTGCATTATATCCTCGCGGTAAATGCTAACTTTGGAATGGCTGCATCAAAACATGTCGTGTTTGGTGTCAAACATCTTGGAATACTACCCCCCGCCAATCTTGGCGGCGGGGGTAGCATTCCACCCTTCTAGAGGGAGAAGACATGTACCTGCTGTGGAAACGCGGTAGAATCCTAAAGAGCCCTGGCATCACAAAATGGATGCCACCAGTCACAGACACTGGGCTGCCCTCCTGCTGATGACCGAAACTCACAGTGGAGGAAGCCCAACAATAGGCATCCTGTCACAGGGAGGTGTAACCACCTCCCAGACAGGGTTTAGTGTATTGGGGCTGGGTGGGTGCACTCTTAGAGTGCTTTGAAGTCCTGCACTGGGGGAGCAGAAGGCTCCTCTGTGCATATGCCAGTTCAAACCAGCTCAGGGGCTACCTGCCCCTGCTCTGGCGCGAAACTGGACAAAGGGAAGTGGGTGTAGCCACCCCTCCCTTGACCCTCCCATAGGTGGGGTCATAGAGCTAGTCCATCCCCTCTTTTTAGTATAAGAGGGGGAACCTTGCCATTGCAAAGCAGATAACCCCTGGACGACGCTCTACAGAAGAATCCTGGCCCTTCGACGTTCCACTACCTTTGGAAGACAGAAGAATCTCCCTTGGAGTCAAGGAGTGACTCCCCTGCTTGGCAGGCACCAAAAACGACAACGACGGTCGCAAACTACGCCGCTCCCGCCGGAGTCCGAAGTCCCTGCAGCCCAAGAAGTGGATTTCCTGACCTCTCCCAGGCCATCGTGAGTCCCCAGCGAAGCTGAGGCAAGTGGACCCCACGAGTAACGAGGAACCGCGACCCCTGGGTACCGTGCACTATTGTCGAGTGCAACCCCTTCACAACGTTCTACGAACTTGTGCTTTGGACCACGTGTGGTCCCGACCTCCAGCAGGAATCCCTCCGAAGATCAGAGGCCTACACCGTCCCGAGTGACCGTGGGCCCCTGTTGAGTGATTCCGCCCGAGGTGTCTTCGCGATCCCTTGCCCGCTGGCTTGTGGGTCCCCAGAAGACTTCCTAAAGAAACCAAAGGGCTCCCCTGGTTGCTCCAGGCCTGCCCTGACTTACCCTCGCTGGGTGAGTCCCTCAGACCTTGCTGGTCTGCGCCATCGACTTTTCTTCATCTCCCCGAGACTTGCGGCTGCCAAGGCTTGTTGGCTCCGATCGAGTTGCCGACACCGCAGTCAGCTGCAGACGTCGAGGGACACACCGAATCCAGCTCCTGGTCGTCGTCGACGCCTCCTGGACCACGTGGCTGAAGAGTCAAGGCACCTGCAACCGACCTGAAGCGACCGACGACGGTGGGCATCCATCTTCCTTGCCCCGGGTCACTGCCAAGTGACTTTGAACACTGTCCCCTCTGCTTTCAGGTCATCCTTCTTCAGAATCCAGGCTTGGATTCCACCGGACACTTCTTCAGCTCCCGCAAGCAGCAAGTCTTCTTTGTTCGCCATTGAAAACGACGCCGCGACCCGACACCAAAGGACACCTGTGCACCCGGCTTCCCTGGGTGAGGTAACTCCAGCACTACGGTGCTCCTGTGGGTGTGGGCCCTAGAACTACTTACCCTGTAAGTGACTTGCTTGTAGGTTCTCCCGAAGTATCCTAAAACTCTTTATTTCCAACCGCGACTTGCCCCATTGAAGTTAACGGCGATTCGCGCCTGTGTATCCACACTGCACGCGTCCCCCGTGGGTCCTTTACTTACCTGCCTTGGGTGGTTTCGTGAGGCCCCAGCACTTCTGAAGGCCCTAGGCCTTGTCTCCCTGCAAGTCGTTGTTTCTAAGTCTCTTACTTAGTATATGGTCTGGTACGCCCCTAGGGCCCCAGCCATATTTTGTGCTTAACTTATTGTGAAACGTTGATTTGTGCATATGTTTGTCTTCTAATCTCATAAAGAGATTAGTAGAGAGTTATTTAGAAATAAATACATATATATTTGATATATATACCTGTGTGGTGTCTTTTCATTTGGTGATTCAAGAGATTATATGGTAAAACAAGCTGCTTTACATTCCTCCGAGACTTAGCCTGAAGGCTGCTCTCCACAGCTACCACTAGGATAGCTTTCTTTAAAAGGTTGTCTTAAACCTATCTACCATAAGAGTCGATTTGCCCTGGTGCAAGGTGTCCACTTTAATTAGTGAACAGCATATACCAGGCCAACTTCTCACATTGGTGGGCAGCGTGTGGGATTCCAGCTTGCCATTGTTTTACCAGAAAATCTCTATTTGAATTACTAACTGAAAACCATTATAGGTACTCAAGGTACATATAAAGTCAAGCTTAGTATCAATAAGTTCTACTGAACTTAGAGCTGTGTTCCAAGGGATAGCACACCCTTTCCACAGCTCAAGCTAGGATCAGTAGGCCACAAACTAGTGTAGGTAGTACAACACTGCACAACACTAGAATGTCCTTGAAGGGTGGACCCAGTGGATCCACTCAGCCTCAGTATAAGGACATGGCTTTCTCTGACTTGAGAGCCATGTGTGTTGACAGACACCTGAGGATAGGACAGAGTCCCTCAACCCTGCACCTGATAGATCTGCTGACAGCAGATGACCTTAGATTGGCTCTAGGAGCTAAAGGGTTTGAATCAGTGGGTGGGTCAGTCATAGTATCTGGGTCAGATGATGAAAATCAGAATGACCAAGACTCTGTGATTGAAGGGCCAGGCTCCAAGGGGCCTGAAAAGGACAGAGGAATTCTCCCTAAGGGAACTGACAGAGAGGAGGAGAGGCACAGATCCCCTTCCAGGGAATCTGACCACTCTTATCACTCTGGCAGAGAATTTGTCCAGCAGAGGAGCTCATACTTTTCCTTAAGAGAGACCTCCTCTGAGAGAAGGTGCAAACTGCTCCAGTATGAGGAAGCCAAAGTGGCCCTCAGAACCAAGCAGTTGGCACTGGATAGAGAAGCCCTGGAGATCCAGAGAGCTTCCAGAAGGGAGGGTTTAGAACCCCCTGGTGGCAGCAACAGTGTCCCTAGAGGCAGAGAATATGTCCCTGACCATAGGAACCTGAGCAAGGTTGTTCCTCCCTACCAGAGTGGGGATGATATCCACAAGTGGATAACTGCTATGGAGAGGGCCTGTAGAGTACAGCAGGTCCCCCAAAAGCAGTGGGCAGCAATCTTGTGGCTCTCCTTTTCAGATAAAGGTAGAGACAAGCTCCTCACTGTTAGAGAAGAGGATGCTGATAATTATGAGGTCCTGAAGAGTGCACTGATAGATGGGTTTGGCTTAACCACTGAAGAGTACAGGTTGAAGTTCAGAGATACCCAGAAGGCACAGACTCAGGACTGGACAGACTTTGTAGATTGTGCATCCAAGGCTCTGGAGGGTTGGCTGGTTGGCAGTAGGGTTACTGATTTCAAAGGATTTTATAATCTAATGATGAGAGAACAGATCCTTAATAATTGTCAAAACCAGCTTTTACACCAGTACCTGGTGGACTCTGATCTGACCTCTCCCCAAGAATTGGGAAAGAAGGCAGACAAATGGGTCAGAACCAGAGTAAGGCCTAAGAATCAGGGTGGTGACCACAAGAAAGATTCTACCAAGTCCCAAGAGAAAGGTGGGGATAAATCCAAGGATAAGTCCACTACAGGGCCCCAAAATTCCTCTTCTGGGGGTGGGTCCCAAACTCCTTCCTCTCCTGAAAAGAAACCCTATTGCCATGTCTGTAAAAAGCCTGGGCACTGGAAATCTGATCCCAGTTGTCCCAGGAATGGCAATAAAGAAAATGTTCCTCCAACAACTACTACCACCCCTCCTGGTACTACCAGTAGTAATCCTCCAGTTGGGAGTAGTGCACCCAAAAAGTTAGGTGCTTTTGCAAGAGGAACAGAGGTGGGCCCTAGTTTAGACAGGACCCCTCAACAGACTCCTCAGATTCTGATGGTGGTGTAGGATATGCCACCTTTACCATGGGTCCCATAGCATTGGGCAGGTACAGACTGGAGCCAATGATTAATGGTCAGAAAGCTGTGGCATTTAGGGACACAGGGGCTAGTGTCACCATGGTGGCAGGGAAACTAGTCCCCCCTCACCAGCTTTTACCTGAGTTTAAATACCAGGTGACCAACATTGATGGTGTCAGAACAGATCACCCCATGGCCATAGTCAATCTCAGCTGGGAGGGGGTCACAGGCCCAAAAAGAGTGGCAGTGTCCCCAACCCTACCTGTAGATTGCCTGATGGGCAATGATTTGGAAATTTCAGCCTGGGCTGAAGTTGAACACCAAACCCATCTTAGGATGTTGGGCGTCCCTGCAAAGGTTAGTGGGGCTGTGATGGCCACAGCCCCAGCCCAAGAATTTGGAGAGATGGAGCCTGAAAGAATGGCCCACTCTCCCCCGAAAGAGAGCACAAGGGTTGAAGAAAAGTCTTCTTCCCCCAGACAGTAGGTAAGGGTCAGCCTCCTCAGGGAACTGACCCTACCCCTAGTGAAGGAACTGCCACAGAGGTAGTCAGGCCTGGCCTGGCCACACCCCTGATGGCAGAGGACCCTTCCAAGGTGGTACCCAGTCTGGAGCAGGTAACCTGCCCCTCTCTACCCTGCCTCAGTCAGCCCAGGGCTGCAGAGGTCAGGGAGGTCAGTGGACCCCCCGGGCCCCCTGTCCAGAGGAAGCCCCCCATCAGCAGATTAGGGGCACCCAGTCTAGTAGCCCTAGCCAGGTGAAAATTCCTCTACACACTGAGGGATCCCCCATACCTTTATGTAGGGACCTCCCCCAGAAGGACTCTGGTAGGCAAGGGCAAACCTGGGACCAGAAGGTTCCAAACCTGCCATGTCCCTCCAGTGTTCCATCCAAAGGGACCCAACCCCCAGCTGTAGGCAGCCAAAGGTTGACCCTTAGAGCAAAGTGCAACTCAGTCATGGAAAGACAGGCATACATGGTGACCAGTGATCTGAGGAAGCTGAGGCCAACATTCCTAGGGCCTCACTTCCCTACTCAGACACCTCACCGGCCTTGTACTTTACCTAAGCACACCAGAGGTAGTGATTCCCCATGGTGGAGACCCTCTCATACCCTTAGGGCGAGGGATTGCTTAGTGGACCATAACATAGGGGGCAACCATGCTAGTGCAGGTGCTTCCTTATATGGCCACTTAGTCAATATAGGCTCAACTGGTCAAGGTTAGCCTTATCTCCTTTCGTTTGGGGGGTTATGTAGGAAGGTGGAATCTGACTATATGGTTGCCCCCACTTTTTTCCTGGTGTTTTGCTGGTTTATGACTTAGTTGGACTGGGACCCTGCTATTCAGGGCCCCAGTCTATCTGCTCTCTCTAAACGACATGGAGTGCACTCTAGGTGCACTAGTGATTGGATACTGTGGTGCCTTATGAGTCCCTAGTATATGGTACCTTAGGTGCCAAGGGCATAGGTACTTCACAGGCCTCCCAGGGGCTGCAGCAGGTGTTATGCCACCCCTGGGAAGCAGTCTAAATCTGACACCACAGGCCTGCTACTGCAGCCTGGGTGAGGTGGTGCTAGCACCCCTCCCTGAGATATAGGTTTCCTATATCTCTCCTGCACACACATATAAACCTATCAGTCACCCCTAAGGCAGGCCCTATCAATCCTGAGGGCAGGGTGCTTGGCTTCTATGTGAGGGGGTGCCTCTGCATGAGCAGGGCCCCTCTGCAGTTCTCAGAGTCCATTCTCTGGTGCTGTTTGTGGATGCGGTTAAACCATATACTATTTAAGTGCATTATATCCTCGCGGTAAATGCTAACTTTGGAATGGCTGCATCAAAACATGTCGTGTTTGGTGTCAAACATCTTGGAATACTACCCCCCGCCAATCTTGGCGGCGGGGGTAGCATTCCACCCTTCTAGAGGGAGAAGACATGTACCTGCTGTGGAAACGCGGTAGAATCCTAAAGAGCCCTGGCATCACAAAATGGATGCCACCAGTCACAGACACTGGGCTGCCCTCCTGCTGATGACCGAAACTCACAGTGGAGGAAGCCCAACAATAGGCATCCTGTCACAGGGAGGTGTAACCACCTCCCAGACAGGGTTTAGTGTATTGGGGCTGGGTGGGTGCACTCTTAGAGTGCTTTGAAGTCCTGCACTGGGGGAGCAGAAGGCTCCTCTGTGCATATGCCAGTTCAAACCAGCTCAGGGGCTACCTGCCCCTGCTCTGGCGCGAAACTGGACAAAGGGAAGTGGGTGTAGCCACCCCTCCCTTGACCCTCCCATAGGTGGGGTCATAGAGCTAGTCCATCCCCTCTTTTTAGTATAAGAGGGGGAACCTTGCCATTGCAAAGCAGATAACCCCTGGACGACGCTCTACAGAAGAATCCTGGCCCTTCGACGTTCCACTACCTTTGGAAGACAGAAGAATCTCCCTTGGAGTCAAGGAGTGACTCCCCTGCTTGGCAGGCACCAAAACGACAACGACGGTCGCAAACTACGCCGCTCCCGCCGGAGTCCGAAGTCCCTGCAGCCCAAGAAGTGGATTTCCTGACCTCTCCCAGGCCATCGTGAGTCCCCAGCGAAGCTGAGGCAAGTGGACCCCACGAGTAACGAGGAACCGCGACCCCTGGGTACCGTGCACTATTGTCGAGTGCAACCCCTTCACAACGTTCTACGAACTTGTGCTTTGGACCACGTGTGGTCCCGACCTCCAGCAGGAATCCCTCCGAAGATCAGAGGCCTACACCGTCCCGAGTGACCGTGGGCCCCTGTTGAGTGATTCCGCCCGAGGTGTCTTCGCGATCCCTTGCCCGCTGGCTTGTGGGTCCCCAGAAGACTTCCTAAAGAAACCAAAGGGCTCCCCTGGTTGCTCCAGGCCTGCCCTGACTTACCCTCGCTGGGTGAGTTCCTCAGACCTTGCTGGTCTGCGCCATCGACTTTTCTTCATCTCCCCGAGACTTGCGGCTGCCAAGGCTTGTTGGCTCCGATCGAGTTGCCGACACCGCAGTCAGCTGCAGACGTCGAGGGACACACCGAATCCAGCTCCTGGTCGTCGTCGACGCCTCCTGGACCACGTGGCTGAAGAGTCAAGGCACCTGCAACCGACCTGAAGCGACCGACGACGGTGGGCATCCATCTTCCTTGCCCCGGGTCACTGCCAAGTGACTTTGAACACTGTCCCCTCTGCTTTCAGGTCATCCTTCTTCAGAATCCAGGCTTGGATTCCACCGGACACTTCTTCAGCTCCCGCAAGCAGCAAGTCTTCTTTGTTCGCCATTGAAAACGACGCCGCGACCCGACACCAAAGGACACCTGTGCACCCGGCTTCCCTGGGTGAGGTAACTCCAGCACTACGGTGCTCCTGTGGGTGTGGGCCCTAGAACTACTTACCCTGTAAGTGACTTGCTTGTAGGTTCTCCCGAAGTATCCTAAAACTCTTTATTTCCAACCGCGACTTGCCCCATTGAAGTTAACGGCGATTCGCGCCTGTGTATCCACACTGCACGCGTCCCCCGTGGGTCCTTTACTTACCTGCCTTGGGTGGTTTTGTGAGGCCCCAGCACTTCTGAAGGCCCTAGGCCTTGTCTCCCTGCAAGTCGTTGTTTCTAAGTCTCTTACTTAGTATATGGTCTGGTACGCCCCT
Organism: Calotriton arnoldi; assembly: GCA_963921515.1. Classification (NCBI taxonomy): domain Eukaryota; kingdom Metazoa; phylum Chordata; class Amphibia; order Caudata; family Salamandridae; genus Calotriton; species Calotriton arnoldi. Next base: position 98,190 of record CAWUFW010003058.1, read on the forward strand.
AGGGCCCCAGCCATATTTTGTGCTTAACTTATTGTGAAACGTTGATTTGTGCATATGTTTGTCTTCTAATCTCATAAAGAGATTAGTAGAGAGTTATTTAGAAATAAATACATATATATTTGATATATATACCTGTGTGGTGTCTTTTCATTTGGTGATTCAAGAGATTATATGGTAAAACAAGCTGCTTTACATTCCTCCGAGACTTAGCCTGAAGGCTGCTCTCCACAGCTACCACTAGGATAGCTTTCTTTAAAAGGTTGTCTTAAACCTATCTACCATAAGAGTCGATTTGCCCTGGTGCAAGGTGTCCACTTTAATTAGTGAACAGCATATACCAGGCCAACTTCTCACACCCATGTTGTCCTTTGGTACTGAATCCAGCTGTGATATTATTTCAGATTCCATGTGAAGCTGGGTGGTTCTCTGTCACTGATTTGTGCCAAGCCTTCTTTTCAATACCCTTAAAAGAGGATAGTCAGTTTCTTTTTGCTTTCCATTTTGGCAGTCGTTTCCTGGCATGGTACCGAGTCCCACAAGGGTATACAAAAAGCCCCTCGATTTTCAATCAGATACTCAAAAAGAATCTAGAGTTTTTGGTGAGGCCTCATCATTCAGTTTTAGTACAATATATTGATGACCTACTGATGGCTTCTAATACAAAAGTGGCTTGTGCAACTGATACTATTGGGCTACTAAACCACTTAGCTGAGAATGGACATAAAGTATCTCAGACAAAATTGCAATTCTGTAATCAAGAAGTTTTGTATCTAGGACACCTCAATGAGAAAGGAGCAAGGAAAGTATAGCTAGAGAGAATCTCTGCAATTCTGAATATGAGTCCGCCAACCATTCAGAAAGAAGTCTGCATGTTTTTGGGAATGGTAGGGTATTGCCAACAATGGATCCCTAACGTTTCCCCGACAGTCAAACCTCTCCAGAGGTCGACACACAAAGACTTGTCTGATCCGGTACCATGGGATGACAGTTGTATGAATGCCTTCACAGAATTGCGAGAAAGTCTCTGCGGTGCTCCAGCTCTGGGAATGCCTGATTGCAACAAGTGTTTTGTACTTTTCTACTGTAAAAGAGAAGTCTTTGCATTGTCAGTATTAACTCAAATGCAATGCCCGCAGACCTGTGGCTTATTTTTCGGCCACAGTTGATCCTGTTGCTGCTGCTATGCCTAGATGTTTGAAAGTGGTTGCCTCTACTTTTGTGAGTGTTGAACAGTGTGACAGCATTGTAATGGGACACCCATTAACTGTGTTTGTGTCTCATTCAGTAGAGGTGTTGCTAACTTGTACTCAAACCTAGTACCTCACCAATAGTTGGCTCACTAAATATGAGCAGATACTTTTGGGCGCAGAGAATGTCACCCTTAGAAGATGCACTATTTTTAATCCTGCTACTCTGTTGCCGCTACCTTGAAATGAAGTTGTTACTGATGAAGTTGAAGATGATTGTTTGGATGTGACTGAGTTGTGCACCAAACCTCAACCTGATATACAGGATGTGCCGTTGCCTTAATTAGATCATGTGTTGTTTGTGAATGGCTCATGTTTGAAAGATTAGGAAGGAAATCTGAGAGCTGCGTTTGCGGTTTGTACTGTTGCTGATATTGTGGAAACATCATGGTTGCAAGGTGTGTAGTCTGCTCAAGTAGCGGAACTGGTTGCTTTGACGAGGGCTTGCTGGGTTTCAGACCAGCTAAGAGTGACCATTTTCACCTATACAACACAAAATCATATCAAGTAACCCACACGGCCAATGATGAAAATTAGTTGAAGAAGCACAACTTACACATCAATCTAAGGTGCATGAGAATATATATTATTTAACAAATTATGTTATTTTTTCACTGTTTTCCTTTTAATGATAATCTTATCCATTTAGTACAACCAATCTACAGTCAAACTACAAATTTACATGGGCCAACACAAAACAAAACAAGCAATAAACTATTTGAAAACACAATATCAAATGAAAATACGTGAGTTGTTGGAAATGAGTCCAAAAGCAACCCACATTTATCTTTTTCAGGGCCCCTTAACCAAAATGACTGGGGTTATATGGTTAATGTTTCCTTCCCCACACTCAGCCTGTTCCAAACCAAATTTATAGTCCTTTTTTGACTATTGGATACTTGTCAGGCATAGCCAATGTTCTAATATTGAGGTGGTACTCCTTTATGAATCCCCAGACGAAAATGCCAACGCATTTCGACCTCATAAAGGATTGGGGCAATTTACAAGCTTTTATAAGAGGTCATCATCAGGGCAAAAAATAATGAACTTGTTCAGTTTAAATAAATAGAAAAAATTATTCACATCATTCTTTAAGGCATAACATTGGTGTCTAAATTACTATTCACCGAGTGCAGCCCAAAGAAAATGTGCTAATTGGAATTCAACCAATATATTTACACAGTCCAGTGCTGTGCTACCCTAGTGTATAACCACACTCTTATGTGAGGTTTAAAAACAGGTGAAGAGAGAAACCAATTTCCAATGTATCACCTTCATAATCTTAAGGGGCGGCACCACTCTTAAAAACGACATCGCTCACCGGGCTGGGCGGTGCACATCCGCACACCGTGTTGCGGCCATCACAGGAATGACTTGTTGTACATACGCAGCCAAGATTGAATCGTATCTACCGAAAAACAAAGGAGTTAAAGAAGACTGTAAAAGTCTGTGTAATATATACAGACCACAGTAGTTTCAAAGACACTGACTAGTTCACGTGTTCGGTGGCCGAAATAGTTTTCAAAGATTCGCTTCAGTTAGTGATACGCGTTGCCGCAGTATGTCGGAACGCGACTACCTGGAAGTCCTCGTTTAGTGAAGCTCCGGTTACAGACTTCCTATCTCAACTGGTTGGTCATAGGAAATGTGGTTTATATCAGAGTTCCAGTGTATTGAACTGGAAAAGTTGCCTAAATACTGTAGATCAATCGTATTTGAAAGGAGTATGTTGTGGAAAGGCATGAATCCGTGTGCGTAAAGAAATTTCAAATGACAAGAAGCAAAAATTGTTTCTTTACAGAGTAAGGTGTTTAGAGCCTAAGTTTAAAATATATACAAGGAGACAACGTCAAGAAAGGATACAATCGGGGGCATGGCCAAGCCAGCCAAGATGGCGGATGCACCCTCCTAGTGCTCCGCTCGGCAGCCCGCGCACTTAAAATATATACATGCCTTAACCACCCAAAACCCATCGGAAACCAGCACCGGAGCTGCCGATACCTTGCTGGGTTCCTCCTGAGGTCCGGAATGCGGGCCAGAAGGCAATCCCTTGCGCAACGAGAGACCGGCCCGACAGCCCTGTGGTGAAACCAAAATGGCGGCGCCTCCCCGGCGCTGAAGGTCAGCCGCGGAAAAGCTGCGAAGTGCGAGGACAAAGAGTTGGTCCAGGGGCCGATGCAGTAGCGGCGGAGCGGTGCTGGAACATGACCCCGTGAGTACCCCGGAACACCCCTGATACACTACAAACAGCAGGTGAGAGCGCGCCATGTAACCGGTGGGACCTCGCGAGGAGCCCAAGGGAAGTTGCGGTCCCCGTTCAGCGCAGCACCCATCTGGAGGATTGAGGACAGGGCCGGGGGGCTCCTGCCCCAAACACGAAGAGCTCTACTCTGCGCCCCGGTGTGCCACGCAGCGATAACCTCCCCCCGCACGGCGCTGGGACCCGAGGCGCGCGGCGGGAGGACAGAAGAGGCAGGAGACCCGCGGGCCGAGGTAGGCCTCACGGACCCATCAATACATCTGGCCCGCACCAGGCCCGGGACTAGCGGTGATAGCGCGCCCCCCCAAGCAGGCGAATTGACCAGCCGAGGACTCCCCCGGGGGCCGCCCGGGAGTGCGGGCGCACTAAGATTGCTCTGATCATCCCCCCATAAAGACACACTGAAATACGAGAGCCCTCGGTTCACCAGCATCCCAGCCGGGAGCCCTGCCCCAGAGTGGATCGTACGTGGACCATGCCTGTGGGGGGAGGGGGGGCTTCTCGGTTGAGCGGGGCTCCTCGCCCCCCCAGTCTGCACGGCACCGAGTCGCGGGCATGTGGCGGGTGAACTGGGGACCAGTGTCGGATCGCAGGGGGCCCCCCTCTTTCCCCCCCCACGCGGCGCCGGGACTCGAGGCACGGGGGGTCGGAAGGACGAGGGGGATCGAGCGAGCAGTGATAGTGGCCGGCTGCCCTACACCATCGGGGTGCCTCGACAAACCCCGGCCAGGCGGATCGTGTTGAGGAAGATCGGGACCGCATATCCCACGGGCACACGGAGTCGGAGCGAGGAGGCCCCCCCAGGAACTCTAAATCTTATCGAGGGACCCTAACCACGCGACGCCGGGTCCAGCGGCGGGGGTGCTGGATGAAAGGACAGAACCCGGTGTTCCTCGGAGAGGAGGCCCACGGGGCAACAAACACCAAGGCCACATTCAGGACCCGCAGTGAATCGGCCCGTGGCCGCAAGATAACGAAGGACTGGGGCAGAGAGTCAGGAGTAGGCCTCACCTAGGCCCATCGCCAGGACCGTGCTGCCATATCACGTGACCTGTTTCCCCCTCTCAGAAGTCTGCAGCAACTGGGGGTCCGAACATACTGGTGATCCAACCGTCGCCCAGAACTGTGCAGATACAGCCACTGAGCATAAGCGCCGTTCGCCATAGACTATGTCTATAATGAAGAGACCTAACAAAAAAGGGGGTAGAACGATAACAACCCACGGAGAACGTCACTGCGGATCTCACCATCATTCAGCTGAGAACCCCCAAAGCGCAACAGAAAGGCCAGCTGGTAAAAGATAGTGAGAACTCAGAACAACATGGAACGGCAGCGCATAACCGGAGCAACACAAGCACCAACAATTGTAAGACAGCCCTCCCCGGACCCCAATACCACACAGCCGGATGGGGAGCCCCCCTGGACAGAATCCATGTCCGCCAAACTCGATAAAGTCCTAGCGGCAATTGAGCACTCCAGAGTGACCATGGAAAGTAAATTCGGAGAGTTAGCTACGGATTTCAACCTACTACGGGACGACCACAGGAAACTGGCGGACAAAGTCAAACAAGGGGAGAAAACGCTCCAAACCATGGAACCGCAAGTACAGCTGCACCACGACATTAAAGAGCTGCAAACCAGAGTAAAGGCCCTAGAAAACAAAGCGGATGACCTGGAAGGACGCTCCCGCCGGAACAACATTCACGTCCTGAACCTACCGGAGGGGGCAGAAGGGTGCAACCCAATACGATATGTTGAAACATGGATTAAAACATTCACCCAGACAAAAGCTTTGACCCGTACTTTTCAGTAGAGAGGGCACACCGGGTCCCAGCCCGCAAACCACCTCCGGGATCCTCGCCCCGACCGTTCTTACTAAAACTGCTCCATTACCAAGACAGAGACACTGTCCTCCGAGCAGCTAGACAGGCAGGGCCACTCAGAGTGGAGGACAAGCAGGTCATGTTATTCCCGGATTACTCCCGCGCTGTCCAACAACAACGAGCTACATTTCTAGCAGTCAAACGTACTCTGCGCCAAAAGAACATACAATATGCACTTTTATTCCCGGCTCATCTCAAAATTATATATGACGGGACCACACACTTCTTTACGGATCCCACAGAGGCCAGCAACTGGGCGGAACAACGTTTGGTAGATCCAGTCGGGCGCAGAAACCCACAAAGTCATCGGCCCTCCAACCGTCCGCGGCGACAACACAAGCGGATCACTCTCACGCAACTGAGCCAAAGATCTGACCCCGTCACAAAAAGCTCTCCCGATCTTGAACAAATCATAGCAGAACGCAGGCGAGCACTGCAAGCGGCCGCAGTGGTGCGATTAACAGGGGAAAGCTCAGATGGAGAGAGGGGTCCACACATCTTCACCTCCGAGGAGGAAGTCAGTGACGCAAACACCTCACGAGACGGCTCGGTCACACCTCCGATAGTGACCCCTCAGACAGCGGACACGTTGATATGACGACCAATTAATTGAACATGTGAGAAGAGGGGGTCCCCTGGGACCGCAGAATCTGACCAATGGACACCGCCATGACGCAGCGAGACCCACGGAAGTGTTATCCTGAACATTCCAAGGCAGTATACCAGACTGGACAGCTGTGGGGAAAAAAGGGGGGAACTGGTACCCCCAGGCATCTTCAATACATCGTCACAAAGTGGGCAGCCGTGACGACGGCAGCCAACGAAGGCGTACAGCCACCTCCCTCAAGCAACGAACTAAAGACAGTACGTGATGTACAGTTTGGACGTGTTGCCTCGAGCGATAGGTCCCTCCAGTTGGGAATGTTTCCCGATGTTTAGTTTTAATTCTCCCCTTTCCCGAATTCACCAATTACCCCTACAGGAACAAACAATCAGAACAGCGAAATATGTGCGGATGGGTGCAACTCCAATGGGGGGGATCCGAAAGCCCAACAGAGCATCACACAAAGACGGCCCTCTTACAGGAGACAAACAACATGGCCACTAATATCCCTAACACAGATATAAAACTCATCACATTAAATGTCCGGGGCATGCACACCGCGAGCAAGCGTTACGCCATCTACGCCTATATAAAGAGGCAGAAAGCACACATAGCTCTCCTACAGGAGACACACTTGACGGTGGCTGAAGTGGAACGCCTGCGCAATAAATGGCGGGGTATTATCTGTGCCACGACATACTCAGCATGCGCTAGGGGGGCCCTGGTCTGGATCCGGCCTGGGATTCCCTTCAAGGAGCAGACACGAATGGTAGATAAAGAGGGGCGATACGCAGTGGTGGAGGGATTATTAGAGGGGCAGTCCATACTGATAGGGAGCATATATGCTCCTAACGTAGAACAAGGCCACTTTTGGAGCCGTCTTACAGGAGTACTAACCCACCACACACTAGTCCCGTGGCTCTTAGGGGGTGATTACAACTGTGCTTTAGACATCGGCCTCGACAGATCCCACCCCCCACCGGTGCAGTCACCTGCACATAAACAGACGGAACTATTTAACGAATGGGTGAAACACTGGGCATTAACGGACGCATGGCGAGAGCGGAACCCAAATACCAAACTATATTCCTTCCACTCCATCCCACATAACTTACGAGTACGCCTAGATAGATTTCTCTGCTCCACAACATTACTCCCAAAAGTACAACATGCGGACTACTTGGGGAGAGTATTATCAGATCACGATGCACACATACTGACCCTCAGATGGAAACCGCCCCATCCCCCCATACCCACCTGGAAATTACCGCGGGACTGCCTCACAGACCAGGTGTTCAGGTACGAACATGGGGAACACATTTAAGAGCACTTCACACTAAATGAGGGCACAGCGACATCCAGTCTGATCGAATAGGACACATTCAAAGTAGTAGCGAGAGGGCATTGCATACAACAAATCGTAGGGGCGCGCAGAACACTAGAAAGGGCACTGCAGGAGGCGGAACTGGCACTAGCTGCTCTAACGAAAAAAGCTGATATGGGTGAGGCCACCTCAGATCAAGTAGCCATTGCCAAAACAACCCACGCGGAGACAATGAGAGACCTTCGCAAGTATAATTTTAGGGTCTATGCCTCCAAGGTCCACCGAGAAGGCAATAGGGTAGGGACACTCCTAGCTTGGCTCACCAAGCAAGATTCGGAAGTGAAACCAATCACTGAAATCATAGACAAGGACGGCACCCTCCGACACTCACAGCTCGATATCCTGCACATTTTCCACGATTACTACTCCGACGTCTATCAAGCCCCAGGGCAGTGCGACCGCCCTGCGATCGCCCGATTCCTTCGCCCATTACGCCTGCCCCAACTCCCCCCGTGGACAAAAAAGCACTAGAGACGAAGATAAAGTCCGCAGATGTCTCCCAAGCAATCAGAGCGTTAGCACGCAACAAAGCGCCAGGAACGGACGGCTTCCCACTCGAATATTATAGCACCTTCTCAGCCAGACTGATCCCCCGCATGGTGACCATGTATAATGACGCGCTAGACAAAGGCGAACTCCCAGGCTCACTCAGGGAATCGATCCTAGTTACATTCCCAAAACCACACAGAGACCCAACGCTCCCCTCCTCATACAGACCAATCACCCTACTAAACGCAGACTGTAAGATACTGGGTAAATTACTAGCGAACCGTTATACCCAAATCCTGGTACCACTGATCCACCCAGACCAATGTGGATTCGTCCCGCGACGTAACACCTCACAGAATCTACGAAGGTTATTCCATGTCCAGGATGGGGCGAGAGCGCAGTTCCCCAACGCAGCATGTCTGATACTAGACCTCGAAAAGGCCTTCGATACGCTACTATGGCCATATTTATTTGCGGTTCTCCGTAAAATAAACATAGGACCTACCCTGATGGCGTATACAAAGCTCCTCTACACAAACCTTTCCTCACGAGTGAGAATAGGTAAATGCATCTCTCCTCCATTTGGGATAGAACGAGGAACCAGACAGGGGTGCCCATTGTCCCCCCTCCTGTTCGCCCTTGCGGTAGAACCCCTGGCGATACGTCTACGACAGGAGGGTGAAACCTGGGGTGTTCCGCTAGCAGACACGGTACACTGCGTATCACTATACGCGGATGACCTCCTAATCTATATCCGTGATGCCATAAAGGACCTAACACCTATCTGGTCGACATTACGGGATTTTGCGGAGGCCTCTGGCCTTAAAATCAGCTGGGAAAAATCCACTCTATACTCCCTAAGCCCACACTTAGCCCCATTCGACGTCCATATTGGAGCTCAGACACTTGCCTGGAGTGCCGAGGCGCCCAGATATCTAGGAGTAAGGTTGTACCACTCTCCTGAGGACCTGTATGAAGGGAACCACCGTAAGGCGCTGGCGGGAATACGAACGGCAGTGGGTTTCTGGAAAACACTGCCCCTAGCCCCCATTGGGCGGGTAGCCGTCGCAAAAATGATCATGGTCCCCAAGCTACTCTACCACTTCATCAATCTCCCAGTTATACCGCCGTGCCCATTCTTTAAGGAGCTAGATACCCTGCTCACGGAGCTGATTTGGGGAGGAGGTCGACACAGGGTGGCACTGACTACACTATACTTGCCCACGAATCAGGGGGGATTAGGGACGCCATCTTTCGAGGCATACTTCCTGGCAGCTCAGCTCCAGTGGTTATCACACTGGACAGTAGAACATTATACCGGGGAAACGACCACTGGGGAAGGCCGTATACCCCTCCCGGCAATCCACAGGATGCTTCTCCCGGGCACCAAGCCAATGCGCACCCGCCCCCTCCAGATGTCCATAGCTCGCACATGTATGCTGAGAATTCATCGTATGTCCAAAGGAAGACCCCATATTCACCCTTACTCCCGTTGGTAGGTTTCCCTTGACAGGAGAAATACTATACTGCCAGCGCTCTCCAAATATGGACCGACCATGCAGTTACAGAGGTGGAGTCCCTGTTCGAGGAGGGCCAGCTCAGGACGTATGCCCAGCTGACTGACCAATACGACCTCCCGCCAGGCCAATTCTTGCTACACAGGCAACTCTTAGAAAGCAGCCGTCGCTTCTGGGACCCAAACGCGGGGGAACCCCTGACACATCCAGTGATACACGCCATTCTGCATATGGGAGCGGGCAGACACCTGGTCACATGGCTCTACAAAGCCGTCCGTGAACTGATCCTCCACCCCCTAGATTCATTGCGTCAGACATGGGAAACTCAAATGGGGCGGGCGTTTAATGACAGAGAGTGGGACACAGCACTGGAATACCCCAAAAAGGTCTCCAGGAATGCGCGCTTCAGGAACATCCAATTCAATATCCTCCACAGAGCATACCTAACACCACACCGTCTCCACCGTTTTTACCCTGACACGCACTTTGCATGTCCCCGCTGTCAAACCCCCGAAGCAGACTTCAAACACATGTTCTGGGACTACCCCACTATTCAAGAATATTGGGACCGAGTACACCGGACACTTCGGGTGATGACCAGCATTACGACCATGTCCACGTGGGAAGCATGCGCCCTTGGGATCTACCGCAGGCGGAAGACCGAAAAAGTGCAGTACCACTTTGCATCCCTAGCCATTCTCTTAGCAAAAAGAGGAATAGCCATGCACTGGCGGGCCCCATTGGGACCCCCAGAAGCAGCCTGGGTGGGTGCCATGAAAAAATGGGGTAAGGCGGAAGAAGAGGTGTTAAGAGAAGAGGAAGTGAAGGGAACTCGTAAACATCCCATATCTCTAGAATGGGCAAAATTATTACATCAATTCACACATGAAACAACCTCGGCGGAAGTACCGGTAGACTCCCAATCCCAGACCCCACCCCTATCCCCTATGGAGCTTTCGGCAGATAGCCCAAGACAGATCCCAATCAGCTAAAACCGGTGCTCTACCAAAGACATATCAGGTGATCTCAATAACCACATCAGGGTGACTCACCATGAGGGACCCCCCCCCACATACATGACACCAAACCGTACAGAGGTAACGCAACTGTCCACATAATCGATCTCTTAGATACATATTCCGATAGCTCCACAACAATTACCCTAGTTGTACCCCCCCCCCCTCCCCCAGTTTGCAGTTTGTATTTTCTCATCAGCGGTTACGAATCCGATGATTTTTGGATGGGAAAGCATTCAGGTTAACACAGATGGGATGACACAGGGAAAGAAAACACGGGAGTAAAATATCTGTGCACACTCATGGGAGGCAAGCCCAGCCAGATTATAGTGAACTACCAACGAGGACCACAAATCAGTGGGAAGGTCTTCCCAGAAACTTTGTACAATGTCCAGTTTAATAATGCTTGTAGTGCAGTGATGATGTGCATGCTATTCTTTACAATTCTATCACTCCTAACCGCAGTAACGTGTCAATGTATTACAATACTGTACGACGTTAATATGTAACAAGGAATTTAAAAATCCCAATAAACAAATTTTAAACAAAAAAAGAAAGGATACAATCAACAAGGCACTTGTATAAAATTTCAAAGGCCCGTTATTGCAATGGCCTCAAATGTAAAATGGTTTACTGGGCTTCTTAGGCCTAATAGATGGGAGGGCTTGGGCAGTGTGTAGACATCTTGTTGTTTTGGGTAACCCTTTAGTTCTCAGCATGATGGCATTACAAGGTATCATTTACTAAAAAACATTTGTTATCTCTGATAACTCATTAAGGCCCGTTTCAGCAGTGCGTAGCTTCATAATTAGTAGGGCCTCTTGTTCTCCCAAACCTGAATCATCACCATATATTGTTTTTTTGTTTTTTTTTGTCCTCATTAGCCTCAGATTCACTATCCACAGTACTTCTATCTGAAAAACCATTCCCTTGTGCCGGGACAGGAAAGTCTGATCCGCCCTTGTCCGAAACCCTTCCAGTTGCACTTCACCGCATTTTCCCTTATATTCGACTCTCCCTACTACGCACCCAAGAAGAAAGCGGAAACCGAAGATGGGAGGACGATAAAGGAATGGGAATGATATGTGCTTTACTGAGGTTTAGTTTGGGCTTAATCATTGGCCCATCCCTCCTTATCCACTTCCTAATCCCTATCTATTCTGTTCCATCCATTCCACCATCGGGAGCCAAAAGGCGTATCTTTTCTTAACTAAAGAGACTGCATCCATCCTAAAAAAATATTCTAAAGATGCTCTCCATTCTGTATATGGGAGGATTCGAGTTAGTCCAATTCTTGCATATTTCTCTGCGTGCCAACAGCACTGCATAAAATATTAACTTTCGCTTATCTTTATCTTGTTCGCTCACTTCCTGGGCCACACCAAAGAAGACAAGTATAGGGCTTACCTGGAGCTTTATCTTCAAAATATCTGTCAGTGCCTTATTCACCTCGCCCCAGAATACCTGAATCTTTGAACATCTCAAGAACATGTGTAAATCATCTGCCATCCTCTGTCCGCATTTAGGACACGCCACTTCTCCACTGTCTCCAAATTTTGACAGCTTAAGTGGCGTCCAATATACCCTGTAGATAGAGAAAAGATGGTTCCTCCTTAAATAGGCAGGCTTAATCACTTGATATAGCATAGAAAAAGATACTTGCCATAATTTCTCCAGCGTTGGTTCCGGCAAGCTTCTCCCCCACAGTTCTTGAGGCATTGTAAACTCCCCCTCGACTTCCTCCATCATCCGCCAATACCACTGTGATGTCTCCTTTTTTTTTGGCCCATCAGAAATCAGAACTTCTCTTAAAGTCACTCGAACCTCCTTCCCTACTGTCCAAAGACTGGAACCAACTCTGAATTTGTATATATTTAAAGCGTGAAACTTTATAGCTTGTTGTGCGTTGAAAGCTTTCCCAGGAAATCAATTGCTCTCCCTCTAATAGATCTTCCCATTTCTCTATACCCGCATTCCTTAGAGCTCCCGCCAGTTTATCCTTCGTCCAGTCCGGCGACCCTGGTGAGTCCCAAATAGAGGCCATATTACTGTAATACAGCATTTTTAGTTTCCTTCTTATCTTATACCAGGTCTCCGCCAAACCCTGAAGAATTTTTAACTTAACCTTTTTAAAGTATTTTGGGTCAGAAAACTTCATCATGAAGCCTGAATCACCTCCCTCTATTCCTTTTAACAATCCAGAGAAAAGCCTTCCAATTTCTGATCCCCAAGGTTTGTCCAAGAGCATCCTGCCATTTTTGAGTTGGAAAGCCCATGCATATAATTGCAAATCTGGGAGAGCCAGACCCCCCTTTTCTCTCCTCCTCCGCAGTTTCTTCCATGAAATGCGTGAGCCTTTAGCTGCCCATATACATGAACCAATCTTTCCCTGCAATTTCATTAGCCATACTTCCTTAATTGGCATAGGTAAAGCATTAAATAGAAAAGTAAGCTTCGGGAGAATAATCATTTTTACTAAATTCACTCTTCCAAATATTGCGAGGGGTAGATGTGCCCAACCCGCCATCAAATCACATACTTCTTTTTTGATTCTATTAAAATTTGTTTCCGCCATTTTATTTATGTCCTGAGTTACTCTAATTCCCAAGTATCTCATCTCAGTTGTGGGTCTATCATCCCCACTATCCAAATTCCAAATCATGATCTCCGTCTTTCCCCTATTTATCTCATACCCAGAAACTTTTCCAAAATCCTCTGCTATTCTTACCACCTGTACCATTGTATTTTGCAAGTCTGCCGTATATATCATCAGGTCGTCGGCATATAATGCCAGTTTCTTTTCCCAACCATCACATTGAAACGGAACAATCCTCTGATCTGCCCTCAACTTCCTTGCAAATGGCTCCATATAAAGGTTAAACAATAGTGGGGACAAAGGGCATCCCTGTCTCGTCCCTCTCATGATGTTAAAAGCTGGTGTTAATGTCCCATTTACTAGAATTTTTGCCTTTGGGGTCTTATAGAATCCTGCTATTGCTCTATAAAACCTATCCCCCAACTTAGCAGCTTTCAAAACTGATAAAAGAAATTCCCAGTTCACCTGATCAAACGCCTTAGTAGCGTCTATTGCAAACATTGCTAAAGGAGCTTTATTTGCTGTAGCCAAATCTATAGCCCCTATAAGGGAATAGGTAAGCTTGTGTAATGACCTTCCTTGCATAAACCCCTTCTGGTCTTCATGCACCAAATCCTCCATAACTCCATTTAGCCTATCTGCTAAAATTTTTGAAAACATTTTATAGTCACTGTTCAGAAGTGACACTGGCCTGTATGAATCACAGCTGTTCTTGCTCTTGCCAGGTTTCAGGATTAAAGAAATTGTAGCGTCTGCCCACGATTCTGGTTGGGGTGCCCCTTCCATAAAGATCTCGTTATACAACTTGGTTAAAATTGGGGACAGTATATCTGCTAACGCGCTATATAATTCCAATGGTATACTATCTGGGCCAGGTGCTTTCCCCCGTTTTCCATTTTTTAAAGCTCATTCCCCTTCCTGAATTTCAAAGTTCAGAGTCAAGGTTTTTTCCTCCTCCAAAACATCCACCAAACCCTGACACAACCACCTTTCCCTCTCTTCTTCTAATGACACCAGGCTTTCTTCGTACAATTTTTTTAAGTAACTATAAAAGGCCCCCTCCACCTCTTTTCAATTTGTTAGAATCCTCCCCGTATTCTGACACTTTATTTCCTGTATTGAGTTCTTTACCTGATCCTTCTTAGTATGCCACAATTTTCCCCATACTCAAAATATCTTAGTTTGCTTGTTTCCCATCTCTCCCCATATATTGGTTTTACTTGGCGTAGTACAGTCCATTTTATATCACCAACATTGTGGTTCTTCTCCAAGAAATGTTCTACCAAGGGTGCCGTCAGATTGTGACATCGTATCCGGGACTTATGTTGGCTAATCTGATGTTACCGAAAACAACAAGATGTCTACACACTGCCCAAGCCCTCCCATCTATTAGGCCTAAGAAGCCCTGTAAACCATTTAACATATGAGGCCGTTGCAATAACGGGCCTTTGGAATTTTATACGAGCGCCTTGTTGATTGTATCCTGTCTTGACGTTGTCTCCTAGTAGATATTTTAAACTTAGGCTCTAAACACCTTACTCTGTAAAGAAACGATTTTTGCTTCTTGTCATTTGAAATTTCCTTACGCACACGGATTCATGCCTTTCCACAACATACTCCTTTCAAATACGATTGATCTGCACTATTTAGGCAACTTTTCCAGTTCAATACCCTGGAACTCTGATATAAACCACATTTCCCATGACCACCCAGTTGAGATAGGAAGTCTGTAACCGGAGCTTCACTCGACGATGACTTCTGGGTAGTCGCGTTCCGACATACTGCGGCAACGCGTATCACTAACTGAAGCGGATCTTTGCAAACTTTTTCGGCCACCAAACACATGAACTAGTAAGTGTCTTTGAAACAACTGTGGTCTGTATATACTACACAGACTTTTACGGTCTTCTTTAACTCCTTTGTTTTTCGGTAGATATGATTCAATCTTGGCCGCGTTTGTACAACAAGTCATTCCTGTGACAGCTGCAACACGGTGTGTGGATGTGCACCGCCCAGCCCGGTGAGCGATGTCATTTTTAAGAGTGGTGCCGCCCATTAAGACTTTGAGGGTGATACGTTGGAAATTGGTTTCTTTCTTCACCCTGTTTTTAAACCTCACATAAGAGTGTGGTTATACAAGAGGGTAGAAAAGCACTGGACTGTGTAAATATATTGGTTGAATTCACGATTAGCACATTTTCTTCGGGCTGCACTTGGTGAATAGTAATTTAGACACCAATTTTATGCCTTAAAGAATGCTTTGAATAATTTTTTCTATTTTTTCTTTTTATTTAGACTGAACGATTGCGTTATTTTTTGCCCTGATGATGACCTCCTATAAAAGCTTGTAAATTGCCCCAATCCTTTACGAGGTTGAAACCAGTTGCCATTTTCTTCTGGGATTCATAAAGGAGTACCACCCCAATATTAGAACATTGGCTATGCCTGACAAGTATCCAATAGTCAAAAAAGGACTATAAATTTGGTTTGGAACAAGCTGAGTGTGGAAAGGAAACATTAACCACATAACCCCAGTCATTTTGGTTAAGGGGCCCTGAAAAGATAAACGTGGGTTACTTTTGGACTCATTGCCAACAACCCACGTATTTTCATTAGATATTGTGTTTTCAAATAGTTTATTGCTTGTTTTGTGTTATGTTTTGACCGATGTAAATTTGTAGTTTGTCTGTATATTGGTTGTACCAAATGGATAAGATTATCATAAAATGGAAAACAGTGAAAAAATAACAAATTGTTAAATGAGATAAATTCTCAAATTCTCAAGTTGTGCTTCTTTCACTAATTTTCATCATTGGCCGTGTGGGGTACTTGATATGATTTTGTGTTGTGACATTGATCCCTCCCTACTTATTACACCTTACTGTATCAAACCCCTTTGCGTCTCTACATTTTCACCTACAGTCAGTAAGGATTTGCCATAGTACATGACTTTGGGCAGTTGTGGTCATGGCGTGGGCTCATGACTTCCTCTGGTTCGCCAATACAAAACAGAGAAAGGGTGAGGAACCTTTTGCAGTTGCTTCAATTGCCTACCCAAATTGCTGTGGTAAAGTGCGTAGTCCATTGGCAAGGAGTGACTACGTGACCGATGGCAATTGCTATGCTGATGAGTTAGCTAAGTATTGTGCTTTAAACGCGCATACATTTAATGGGGCTATCACTAATGAAACTTCAGATGTCATAAATTGCAACCTACTGTTAGCAGCTGTTGATACCTGGGAGGCAGTCAAAAGGTTATAGGAGGAAGTGCCAGAAGCAGAACAACAAGGTTGGATTAGAACATATTGTTCTAAAAGGAATGAGGATGATGTTTGAGTTTCAACTGATGGAAGACCTGTGTTACCTGATAGTTTACTACCACCTATGGCTAGACATTATCATGGTCCCACACACGGTGGTGTCACGAGTGTGTAGTGTGTCAACAACAAAATGCTAGAAAGAAAACACCAGTCATCATGAGTCATGTAGTGAGATCGGGTCTCTTCAATCGAATGCAAATGGACTTCATTGAGATGCCTGTTTGCAATGGGTTGAAGTGTGTTTTGGTGATTGTTTGTATCTTTTCAAAATGGGCGGAAGCTTATCCGACCAGAAGAAATTATAGCCTCACATTAGCTAAATTGTTAAGAAATTTAATTTCATAGTTTTGCTTCCAACGTCTCTTGAGTCGGATAGAGGAACTCATTTTAACAATGAGGTCCTCGAGATTTTATGTGCAGCATTACAAATTGAGCAAAGGCTCCATTGTAGTTACCGTCCAGAGGCTTCTGGATTGGTGGAGAAGCTCAATGTGACTAAAAGGTCAAGATTGGCAAAGGTGTGTGCTTCTACGTCTTTGAGATGGCCTGATGCGTCACCTCGAGTGTTAAAGATTCTGCAAAGTACTCCAGACAGGAAAACAGGATTGTCGGCCCACGAGATCACCTTAGGGGGGGCGATGAGACAGCCAGTTGTGCCTGCGAATACTCTAGTAAACATCACAGATGACTTGATATTGGACTACTGCAAAGGTCTGGCTGATGTGGTACGTTCTGTGTCTCACCAGGTTGGAGAAGCCACAGCTGCAGCACAACAGTAGCAGTGCCATGAGCTCAGTCCCGGCGACTGGGTGATGGTGAAGAGGCATCTACGAAAGTCATGCCTGTAACGATGTTGAAAAGGGCCTTTCCAGGTGATTCTGATCACCACAACTGCTGTGAAGTGCAGAGGTCTACCAAACTGAGTACATGCCGCTCATACTCGCAGAGTCCCATGTCCCCTTGATGATAAAACAGTACCTGTTCCTGATGTGCCGGTGGTTACAGTGAGCCAGAGGGATCAGGTTAGTCAAGCTGTTGGGAACCAGCAAGAAGCTGGGACAGCACTCGTTTGGCCTGAGGGGGCCCTAGAGAGTCAATTAGTGTTGGTACAGAAAGGTCACAGTCAGTAGAGTTGACTACAAGAGATACAGACCCTAGCAAAGGGCCTAGTGCAGTAAGAAAGCAAGTTGTACCCAGAGACCATTGGCCCAGAAGAAGCAACATACTAAGACGCTGCCTGACTGAAGGTCGAGTACCACAAGCTATTCCTGAAGAATCAAGTCAGTCTGAACAAATCAAGAGTGATGATGATGGTACAGCTGTAAGGAGATCAAAAAGAACAAGAGTACCAAGTCAAAAATACTCCTCACCTGAATGCACTTATTTAGCAGCCAATGACTGGGAACGAGCATTCTATACATTCATATAATCACCGGAAGGCTCCCGCAGCGCGGGAGCACTTACTGCAGCCTCCAGAGCCGCCACGGAGACCGGGGATTCCAATCCCCAAGTGCCTTAGCGCCGGGAGGCGCCAACAAAGTCCCAGAGCGCCGGGGACGCATATAATCACCGGAAGGCTCCCGCAGCGCAGGAGCACTTACTGCAGCCTCCGTAGCCGCCACGGAGACCGGGGATTCCAATCCCCAAGTGCCTTAGCGCCGGGAGGCGGCAACGAAGTCCCAGAGCGCCCGGGGGCGCATATAATCACCGGAAGGATCCCGCAGCGCGGAACGCGCGCGGGCGTGCCCGGGCCGCGCCCGGGCCAAGGGCGGGCCCGTCTGCGCCCATCAGAGCCCGGAGGAGGCTGGGCTGGACCACTCCTCTTGGCTCTGCTGTTTCCCTTTTTTATCAAGCTCCCTGTAGAAACATATTGCTGCCAAAACCTTCCGGATGTTTGCAACATCTTTCTATTGCCCCCTTTGCTAGCAAATCCTGAACTTCTATAGAAATTAGTTCTACATTCTCTTGTGAGAACTGCTCCGTGCTGGGAGTCTGCACTGCACTGGTACAGCATAGAAATCTATTTGGAACCCTGCTTACTGGTTGTGATACTCACGAATCATTCAATATTGACGCACCTTGATCACTCCTTGATCACTCCGGGGTTGCAGCCAGGCATAGGGACTCGGTTTGCCAGGTCCCCCTGCATCGTTCCTCTGACCCCAGCAACGCCGCTCGATGGCACATAAAGCGACACCAGGACACCCACTGCGCGGGCCGTGCGCTGGCCGCGCCCGTCCTTGCCCATCATCGCCAGGAAGAGGCAGGGTAGGGCCACCTCTCTTGGCTCTGTGATTCGGGGACAGTATTACAGTGAATTTGTAAAACCTTTTTGGTAGTTATTTTTTGATCTCTCATTAATTTATTTTTTTCTCTTTGATATCCTGGTCCAAACAAGCTGGTCCCTGGTCCATTGGACACACATTGAGACATTGTTATACCCTACTCCTGTTCTTCCTTTTTAATCTTTAGTTTTCTTTTGAACTGTGTGAGAAGCTTGCTGGTTGTACACATTGATCACATGGATTGTATTGATTATTGTATCTTTTAGTATTCTTTTAATATTAATCTTGTATCTCTATCTTCTGTCGTTTCTTACCCATATACTATAACCCAAAGCAAATGGGTAAAAGAAAATCAGCAATGAGCGAGGGGGGAGGAGGGAGAGGAGGGACAGAAGGGCATTGTCGGAAGGCCACTAGACGGAAACTGGCTCGTCAATCAGTAGCGCCTAATGGCGTTTTAGATCGCATTGATCACTTATTAGTGGAATGTGAGAAAATTTTGACCCCCAACACCCTTTCTGAAACACTAGGCACTTTGTACCCTCGAGTGGAGGTATTGAATCCTAATAACGCATCCTCCACTGTTAATCCTATTCCGGATCCCAATCCTTCTCCCATTCTTGCAAGACGTGTACCCGCTATTTTTAATAAGCGGAATACACGCAGCAATAGAAACCGTTCTACAGCTATTCAAGCTGTCTCCAATGATAGTGTCAACACAGCTGTATCTAAAACATTAGAAACAAGCATTGGCATAGCCAATAGGTCTCGCCTTTGGGACCTTATAAGTGTTTAGTTATCCAGCACAATATCCTTGGTGCAACAACATCAAGTGTTGCATGGCTAAACACTTATAAGGTCCCAAAGGCAAGACCTATTGGCTATGCCAATGCTTGTTCTGATCTGTTATGATCATGTTAACAGCGCGAAGGCATTGGAGTTGAACAAGAGTGAGTGAGTGTGGGGTTTTTGAAGGTTTGCGGAGGAGCCAGTCCTAGAACATGGTACAAGAAGCTCTCAAATCAAACTGGGACCAGGTTTCAACCGTATGCAGTTCATTAATTTCCATCTCACCAACGTTATTTGTATTTTTTTATTCCTGAATGCTGTGAATGATTTCTCTTCTATTTTCCGAACTATAAAGAACTTGTCTGTGGTAAAAGATCTGTGGTGTTCCATTCAATTCCAAAACAACAACCGAAGCCCTCTTAATAATTCTCCTAATTACTTTGCTAGATTGGTGGAAGAACCAAAAATAGGTTACGAGTTAACCGTGAATAAAGACTGCAATGGCACTATTTTGTCTCGAACTACCAGCACGTTGTAATTGTGCACTCCATCTAGTTGTGAGGTAGAGATGATGTAGACTGTTACAGCATGTGCAGTCTCTACAATGGCATCCTTAGTATGACAATCTTGGGTTACAACGAGTACCGCAACTTGCAGCTAGCTTGGCCTTGGGGAGAGAAAGCAAGCTACAAATGTCCTACCACTTCTGTGATGAAGCACCTTGAGAGGGCAGAATAGGTTTGTGGTTGTGCACTTGGTCTTGAAAACAGAGAAGGCTCCACCGCTGGATGTTTATCTGAAGAAAATCTATTCTAGACTGTCAAGGGTACTTGGGTGGGCCCAGCTTAAATGCACTCACAACAACTAGGTGGCAGCCAGTTCCCGCCAAATTTTGAGAAATTAATCGCACTCTAAAGATATCACTTGATCACAAAAAATGTGCAAACTTACTCCATGCAAAAAAAGTACAAAGTGCACACACTGGAAAGAACTTCAGCGTCTCCTACTGAAGCGAACAAGACCAGTGGTAGCTTCGGTGGCCTTCCTGAATGAGGTATTTTGATGGGACCCCAGAAACAAAGCAAGGCCGTCGGACCGTGTGGAGAGGGGCTGCTCTGAGCAGAGTACACAGCAAAAGGGGGGCCTGGGGGGAAACCGTGGAATGGAAGGTAAAAAGGGGAGGAGAGGTGGTCCGCATGTTGCGATGACAACATGGGGAACAAACCTATTTGATCATTTTTCTAGATTTAAATGGGAATAAAGAAGTTTAAGTAATTATAGATTTAAAGAGGGAATGTGGCTATAATTAAGAGTGCAGGGTTAAAATGATCAGCAAATGAGTAGTTTTGGTTTGGAACATCTTAACCTATCGGTTTTACCACAGAGATCTGTGCGGTATTTACAACACTAAGTTCTTAGTAAACCAGCTTTACAAGAAACTCAGCTTCATTTAAACCTTTCAACTTGGATTCCAGAGCTGTATGTAGCTTCTTGGTCTAGAAACGGTGTGCTAACTCCACCTATTAGATAGCTGAATACTACTTGGGCCAGGCAGTGAGTGTCCGCACAGCGGGGTAGACTGTAATTCACGCTAAGTAGTGGTCACAGGGCGTGGCAGTAACACAAGTGATGTCCAGAGCACAATTAAATGAACAACTGGAGGTCCGACAGGCAGAAATCGGGAAGTAGGCGGGGCCAGCTCGGGGGAGCAACACAGCAAAAAGTAGAATGGTGACAGTTATGAAAAGAGGCGAGAACTGAGTAACACAGCATCATTCTCTTTAGAGTGATCGTGCCTGCTTCGCCTCTGTCATATGGAAGTATTCCTCGTAGATCTAGTGTTTGCCAGGGCATCTGCAGGTCCTTGAAATGGCAGCCGGCCATGATAGTACCAAAACGTGGCCATCTTTCCCGGCTCACGTCCAGACCTGTGGCCAGAGGAGTGGCGTGCACTGCTCCTGCACTGGTGAGCAGCACTGCAGTGCCGGTGGGGCTCGAACGTAACACCCGACCCTGCATTTTTACAGTCATTTCAACAGGGGCTAGTTTTCCTGCGGATTTTACGTTTAGTCTCCCCAGAGTTTTGAAACTCCGAAAAAGTCTCTTGTAAGAATTCAACATATTTAGTTATTAGGGGTAGGTTTTCAGAGTACTGTAATCGAAGGCAGCAATAACTATCACGCAGTAACAGGCCTTGAGGGTCATTTTCTAATTTTTTTAAGAATTGCATCAGGAACCACCACAAAGCCCAGAGCAAATAAAACAAGCGCGTGCGCCTCGCGCTGAAACAGGAGAGGCAGCAGGGGGAGGGGAGAGAGGAGGGGGCCTGCGCCAGTTTCCCTTGCGGGAGCGAGCAGGAACCATCTGTTAATTACAAACAGATGGTTTCAAAGTTCGCTCCGCAAGGGAATCGCCAAACGTGCACGCGCTGCCATTGAAAGCAATGCAACACGTGCACGTTTTTGGGACACAAACTGAATCGATTACTAAAGGTCTTCCTATGCAGCGCATGCACGCTGCGTAGGCGAGACCTAAAAAGGGTATCTTCTGTTGTTAATAATGATGCTAATCTCACAGATAAAACAACAGGTCCTACTGAGATTATTGAAAACACTGGCATAATAACTGACACTAATATTGTTTTGACTAACAGGTTTCTCCTTTTACAGAATCTGGCCTACAACAAACAAAGTGGAGCAGGTATATCAGGAAAGTTTTCTTCTGTGGGGAGTACTTTGAGTGAAAGAACTAGTGACCTAAGGGCTAAGGGCACATTCAGATGTATTACCAGCAGGGGGTCAGGATTTGGTCTCAACCATGGCAGATCTAAGGGCTGAAGTTACCTCTCTTAAGTCATTAATTGCAGCACTTACCGATCAAGTTAAGCTTCTCCAAGAGGGAAGTATTTCTACAAAATCTTCCTCTAAGCCTTAAACTAGTTATGCCTGAGGTTCTGTCACTAACATAAATTCCATAGCTCCTTTAATGTCTATCCCCACACACCCCTTTGCTTCAGCCCTTAACAAGAATAGTTTGCAAAGCTACGGCAGTTTACAAACCATTAACTGCCAAAAAGTTAATCATAGCCAACACCAGGCTCAAAAACAGGGTAGGAGCATATATATGATAAACGTGCCAAAAATCACTTCACACATGGGATATGAAGATAAAGACTCCCTAACTAATAAAGCTTTCACTGGATCCGCAATGTTAGGGGGTGTAGATCAGTGATTAGGGAGGATATTCTATGGGCTAAAAGATTTGCTGATCATACCTCGAAAATGGACTACGTTGAGCTACACTTTAAAGATGGGAATATTGCCCACAATCTTATAGCTCTAGAGGCTAGATGTTGCTCCCCGACGCCTACTGGTATCCAAATAAAATACAGCCCTCGTACTTCACCCCAGTCACAAACCACCAGTGGTACTGATACCCTAATGGGGTCTGATTCTCCACTCGCCAATGTGGATTGACTGACCTACGATAATGCTAGGCCTATAATTAATCATATGACAACATCTGAGAAAGGCTTGGGTGAAGGACCCCAAGAATATCCACTGACTGGACTGGAATCCTCAAAGCAGGCCCCAGTCTACTACACGAGATAGCCCTAGATCCGTGCCCAAGTTGTGACTCGGAAGGGAATTACCCTGTATGTATGGCAATAGGAGGTCTTACAACTAAGCTTAGAGTAGTATCTTGGAATATAGCTGGAGTGAGGTCTAAAATGGCACTTGAGTACTGGGTCCAATATATAGAACAATATGACATATGTATTTTGCAAGAAACTTGGTCTACCACTTTGGTTTTTATACCTGGGTATGTAACCTTTTGTCGCCCAGCACATAAGAATAAGAAAGGTCGACCTGCCGGGGGCCTAGTGATCTCGGTCAAAATAGATCTCCAACTAACCCTACGTGAGATTAACATTTGTAGCCCAGATATCCAAGCCATCCACATTGGGGGTAGGAATGGTGTAGGTCTAGATCTTTTTAATGTATATGCCCGAGGCTCCAAAGCTGGCACCAGGTCTCCTACCATACAACTGCTAGAAGACTATCTGGAGGGGAGGGAGTCCATTGACCCTTTAATAATAGCAGGTGACTTTAATGTCACCTATGAACCCCTAGACGTAGAAGATATAACTGATTGTCGTAGGCTCGATGAGTTATGGTGTGTACCGGCGCTTGATCTACCTTCCATTAAAAAATGGACATGTACAGCGTTGCAGCTACATGCATTAACGCTTGAATATGGGCTCAGGGCAGCAAATGGGCGGACAAGGTCAGATAGGATGGGGGCGAATACATATAATAGGACAGCTAGTACGAGACGTATTGACTATCTTTTATTAGATGTTAAATTGTGGCCTCGGGTGTTGGATATGGTGGTTGGTACGACCATCGATAGTGACCATAACCCTCTTGAGCTCACAATTTCTTCATTGTGGACATTGGCTCCCTCTACCTCAAGTACTCAGCTCATAACTAGGGAAATTTACCCCTCAAATAACAACAGACGAATTAAATGGGAGCGAGTCGCAATTGATACAGAGAAAATCGAAAACATAAAGATGGAACTATTAGACAGTTACAACGAGATGGGTAGATTACTTGAACAGCAGGATGGGCTTTCCATAATTACAGAGTGCCACTCAGCTTTTTTTAAACAACTAACATCCTATTTTACCATGCCCCATCGGCCCAAGGGCAAGCCTAAACCGGTCAGAGCAGCCTCCTCTTGGTTCAATGAGGAGTGTAGGGCCATAAGATCGAAATTAACTGTCGCCATTAGAGCAAACATTTTGCCAGAAATAAGAGAAGTAAGGTGAAATTACAAGACAGCAATAATCAAGGCAAAACGAACTTGAAAGGAAAACCATTGGCTCCAGATCAGAAGCGCATGTACGAGGAAAGATTCACGACAATTTTGGCATCTAGTGACAAGGGGGGGGGGGCGGAAAAACCAGATCCACCCTCTTCTAACATTTCTATATCCACCTGGTATGACCACTTCTCAGCAGTATATACTGGTTCAGGGGATATGGATAACGAAACATTTTTTATTGACCATAGTAGCCATTGGATCCCAAGTCTATTCTCCTTAGCTGAGATTACGCTTAGTATAAAATCTATTGTAAGTGGTAAGGCTCCGGGACCGGATGGCATCCCTGGTGATGTCTTTCTAAGTGACATTTCCAATTGGTCCAAATATATCTGGGCTTTGGCAAATGGTATTGCTGCGGGGGCTCCCATTCCACCTTTGTGGAAGGGAGCCAAGGTGATCCCAGTTTTTAAGAAAGGTGACCGTTCACTAGCAACCAACTATAGGCCCATCAGTCTGATTGATGGTGTACAGAAAGTTTTCTCTCGGGCACTTCTAGCAAAAATCACTGCATGGATGGAGGAGGAAGTTATTCTGTCCCCCTTCCAGGCAGGGTTCAGAAGGAAGATTGGCACGATTGACCAGGTCTTTCGTTTTAGTTTACTGGCCTGGAAAACTGTGAACATTGAAAAGGGGAGTTTATATATCGCTTTCATTGATCTGAAGTCTGCCTTTGATCTCATCCCCAGGTGCAAGTTGTGGCATGTTTTGCAGGAGCTAGGTCTTCCCCCTGAGATCCTGACGTTGGTTGTCCGTCTTCATGAGGACAACTACGCCAGGGTCCGCTGGGGAGACCAGGGGCCGTTGTCGGACCCCATCAGTGTGGAAAGGGGGGTCAGACAAGGGTGTGTGCTGGCCCCCACTTTATTTTCATTATTTATCAATGGTGTTGTCCAATACTTAGCGGAAGTGCCAGCTGATGCCCCGGTATTGGGGGGAATAAAAGTAACAACTCTTCTGTTTGCGGACGACACATTGATAGTGTCCAAAACGCCCAGTGGTCTGCAACTACTCTTGAATCGTTTCAAGGCCTTTTGTGATCAAAGAGGTCTCGAGGTTAATACCTCGAAAACTAAACACTTGTTAATGAATCCACACAGAACGTTCAGGGGCAAAATACTATTGGCAGGGATACCACTTGAGAGAGTGGATACCTTCGAATATTTGGGTATTACCCTATCTGAGAAAATGGTATGGAAAGATCACATTACGAAGCGGAACCTCCAACAGAGACAGACCACTGGGGCGCTGATTAGGGAACATGGAACCTCCCAATCTAAACCAATAGCTGCCCCCTTGCAGATTTATGACCAGAAGGCAGTGTGTTCCGCCCTCTATGGGGCCGAACTCTGGGGATTTGAAAACACTGAAAGCCTGCTTATCACAGAAAATAAATATTTAAGATCTTTTTGTTCACTCCCCCAGAGTACACCACCTCATCCACTGCGGTTAGATATGGGTAGACGCTCAATTGTGGACAAAGCTAGGTTGCGCCCCCTACTATATTGGTTGCGTCTTAGGCTAACCCCGAGCTCTCTCACTATTTGGCAGCACTCGAAGAGGTTTCCAAGCTTGATCGTTTTAAAAAGATTAGGTGGCTAAATGAAGTCAGATCTCTATTAATAGCGATAGGTTTGGGAAGTTCTTGGGATACTAGAGATGCTGGCGAATTGCCAAGTAAAGAAGCGGTTAAAACCCAATACTGGAGTTGGGTAGCACAGTCTTTTGCTGCACAATCATCAGTGGGTCGCCTCACATTAGAATTCATGGAATTCAAACCACAATGCACCTTTGAAGAATATTTGGATTATATCACCATCCCGCAGGACAGGAACCTTTATATCCAGTTTAGACTAGGTTCACTTCCCGTGAATTCCTTTACAGCAGCTTGGCGACACCCTCGGTCCTTCACAGAGCATTGTCCGGGCTGCCCCACAATGATTGAATCAATTGGCCACATTTTCTTTGCTTGTCCTCTCTACAATTCCCCAAGACACCAGTGGTTAAACCCTGTTTGTAGGATATTAGGAACTCGTTGCCACCAGGAAGCGCTCCGCATCTTCAAATCAGATTGTAGGCCTTTTGTACCATGTGGAGTTGCAAAATTCCTTGGAAAAATGTGGATTATCAGAAGGTTTGCATGCATGACGCGATAGTTTGCTTCCTGTAATCGTTTCTCAAAATAGTTATTCCATATTATGTAACAGCTATATAATGTCATATTTGTAAAACGATCGAATTTTGCTATTTCTTGGTTTCCCTTTTTAACATGGCACATGTTTTAAAAATATTATTAGATTTGATCTTTTTAAAGAAATTATTGCTCTTATATTAACAGCGACGATATAATAATCTTTTAACAGATGTGTACTTCCTATCGATGTTTTTTAATGTATAATGTTGGATCATTGTATTGTAAGCACTCGCACTTTAATGGTCGTAATGACCGAATAAAGTTATAATGATGATGAAGCATTCTATACGTTTTGCTATAACAATTTGACTCCACCTGAATCTCCTTGAAGCAAACTGTGTACTCGAGCTGATTTGCACGCTATCTTGCCTCAAAATTAGAAACACTTGATCTGTTCTTTGCCGTTTGTGCCAAAATTGCTCAAATGATACAAGGCAATTGTGGCTAATTTTGTGTTTAAAAGGGATCTGACATTTGAGAACTCACGGAGCCTAACATTGTAATCTCTCTTAGACGCAAGCTTATTTTTGCAGGTATATTTGCTATTTCAATTATGTTAGCTGGATTGATTATTATTATGAACTTAAATCATTATGTGCTTATGGAGAAGGACAAGCTTAACAATTCTTCTCAAGCTTCTTCATCTGTTAACACTGATTTTTCTGATCAAACTTTGCACGTTCACTTAGAGAAAGAGGATTGTTCATTAAATGTTTATACTACATTGCTCTTTGAATATGCAAATACTATGGAAGCTAAGAATTGCTACATTTGCATGCAGTTGCTTACCTCAGTTGCTGAGGGGGTGACATACCACCACATTCCTTTAACTTATGGAGTTTTGTGTAGTTTATTAACACGTTTATTTTATGGTACTGATCAGCTATAACATTACTATTCAAACTATGACTTGATCTTTTCAGAAATTTCTGTACTAAAATGATTAGATCAACATCTTGAGGCTAACACAGCTGAGACAACGGGTTATTTCTTCAAACCCACTTAATCATTAGACATGGCTTATGCACTTAGAAATAATTTAACTTGTAGAATAGGAGATATAGAAAAGAAATTCATGAATACTGTAGAGGAGAGACACAAAAATGCTACTAATAAAATTACAATTCGTTTAAAAGAATCAATTTGGATGTCGGAAGAAGAGAAGCATAGAATAGAAGGAAACTTAGCTGCTTTAGCTTTAGGCTGGCAACATAAACAAATTATGTATATATAATGAAAAGTCTTCGACTAATAACTTGTAGGGAAGAGTGAATGTGAACATATGTTTGAAGTTTAGAAAAATTGGGGAAGCTTTTTAGAAGGTGTAGATCCTGTGTATCCTGGAATTTTTTTACATTTTTGGGAGAAATGGTTTTTATAAATTGCCTAGTAGATGGTATGGTAGTTGTTATATGGGTGTTGTTTTTCCTAAAATATATCATGTAGAACAACTTGAAGAGTCCACAAGGGAACAACCTGAGAGAGTGAAAAGAGGTGGAAGTGCAAATGAAATAGTGGGAGATATTTTTGATGCTTTAATACCTTCTATCGGAGTAGTACTAAATTCTTATAAAATTAGAAAACTTTCTACTGTAGTTCATGGATTAGTTAAAATACAGGTGCAGGATTTTCAGCTAAATATATTGCAATGATTTCTATTCGTTCAATGTTAATGCAAAATAGACTTGCTTTAGACATCCTTCTCACAAAAGAAGGTGGAGTATGTTGGATGTTAAAGGTAAACCAATGTTGTACCTTTATACCGGACATAAATAAAGACTTAAAAGATTACATCAAAAACATTACAGATTGAAACAAGGATCTGAAAGGGTTAAAACCAGATGGTGTCTGGGAATCAATAAGCAAAGAATATTCAACAGTCAGCAAATATCTAGGAAACCTAGGAAATGGATTAGTGGTTAAAATCGAGGGACCTGTAGTGGTAATTTCTCTGTGCATATTGCTGATGCTGGTGACTATCAAATTGTGTAGGCGTACACAAAAGAAATGAGGCATGAAAAGGGCTGAAGCTGAGCTAGAAGATAGTTAGAGTAAATATTACGATGAAAGAAAGGTTCTGGAACAATCTAGATGCAAAAAGACTTAAAACAACGAAAGTGTGATCCGTGACATCTGATTAGTAATTAGTGTGATGGCTTGATTTGCTATCAAAGAAAGGATTGATGCAGCGTGAACGCTGATCTTTCCTTATGTAACATATATCCCGGATGTGACAATGAAAGAATACATAAAACATATGTGCACTTTGCACGAGATTGAAAAGACTCAATGAAGAAATAAGAAACTTGCATCACAAGAACTGTAAACGTGTGCTTTGTTTAGAAATAGAGAAAACTAAACTATGTGATTAACTTTCTAACAGTTCATATTCATATACGTTGGAATTTTATTAAAATGAATAACTCACAAAATGTACTGTCCACAATCATGCAAATGAATTAATACATAATGTATTCATGCACTATTGAGCTTCATTCATAAGAATATGACATCTTATGACAATTACTAAAATGCAAAGGCCTGAAAACCTGTTCCTTCAGTCTCATTATAATGTACCATTGATCGTTTGAAATGATGGTGCAAAACTCTCACCTGTAGCAATAGAGGAGTAAAACTTTGCACACGTTTTTTACAACCTTAGTGACTTATATTTCCTACAATGAATTTGTTATCTATATATTTATCTATAGTTGCAACGTATAGATCCTTAATGTGATAATAGGATATAACTAGAAATGAGCATTTACATGAACTATATATAATGTTTTGATTGCTTGACTAAAATATTCATTGAATTTACTTGCAATATTTGTACCACGGTATACATGCATTTGTGTATTTTGATTTAAATGGTTAAGTTCAATAACTTTATTTGCAGCTTACACCTTTTCCCCAGGCTCAGGGGAAGAGGGTGACAATACTGTTCCTCTCATGTTGCTTTTTCATTTCTTTCCATGGACATTCCAAGACAAAGGATACTAATGTAATGTTTTTATGAAGCTACAGATGTGAGACAGGAACTTTTATTCTGTTCTCTTGTGAAAGACTGATGAATCAAAAGGCTGTTGTGTAGTGACCTGTGTGCCATGGAAAGACAACCCATTTCCATGCATTCCTGGATGATTCTATACTTAATTTCTACTTTTGCACCACATGAACGGACAATCGCCTGATGGGACGTCATACTACAATGAGGTGACTACTAATGTCACCTCCAGACACACAAAAATATATTTACAAATGATTCTTGGGGAGGTGGCAGTTCTCTCACGACTTCCTTTTGGCTGAGTGGAGACACTCTCTTCGCTTGAGGAGTGACCCTTCCTTTAGACAAACTTTCTCTGATGGTGATACCTCTGATGCAGAGCAGGTGCGAAGATCATTTTCTTGCGGACTGCTTACTAGACAGCACAGCCATTGCTCCTATTGCCCTGAGCAGTTGCTGTCTCTTTCATCCCTTTTGCCCCTGTTGTCTGATGGATTTGAGCTGGCAGGCTTGCTAACTGCTAAAATTCCTTTTTCTTTGCTCTTTGAAAAGATCATATGCCCATTGAGAGAACTTTTAAAACTATCCTCTGCCCTTGCTGGTGGCAGGAATTCTAGCTAATTTAACTTTCCATGGACTTCAGAGCTTGAATTATAATTTCTTTAGTGTGCCCTGCAATTGATTTAATTTATCTTCATGCTTATAGCATTAAAGCGAGTTATTCTTCTAAAACTATTGCATTAATGTGTAGTTTTATACTACTTTTGCATTCTGATGCAAAGACTTTGACTAAGTTGTTTAAATTTCCTAATGTGTCTGATTCTGTAATACAATATTCCTTTAAAATCAGAACAAGAGTCTTTATTTTACTCATGGTGTTTCTATTGAAACTGTGCATATTAGGTATCAATGTATTATAAGGGGAGTCATAGATTATTTTCAGAATAACAGGTTTTACTCCTCTTATTTTGTACTGTGGTAGCAGAGCTCTTGGTTTGCATGATATTGGCCTGACTGAACTTCTTAAGGAGGTTTGGTTTGTCTGTGGTTATCCTGTACATTTATAGTATGGTTCGGAGGATAGTATACTTACATTTGATCTCCAGTTTGCAGATTGGTTACCAATTCCTGGTCCTCATCGGCTAACCAATAGTAGGCATCCAGTCCCCCCCCCCCCCTAATGTGACGAACAAGGTCCATCAGAGGACCAAGCCAGTTGTATTAAGAAGGAAATAATACATTTGGAAAATTACCAAAAAAGGGCCCAATAATAGAATAGAGAGAAAAATAATTTTAAAAAGCTTCCACTGCAACATCGTCGTCGTCGACTCTGCCGTTAACGGAGATGCGAAGACCTTGCACTGAGAAGAGTATCGCACAGTGGTGGTTCCGAAGGCAATGTGTCGGTTCCGATCCAAGCAGCAGCGGCGATGCACTGGTGCCAATCCACGCAACAAAGGTGATGCGCCGGTTCTGATCCATGCAGAAGAGGCGATGCATCAGTTCGGATCCGCGCTACAGTGGCGATGTGTCAGTTTGACAGCGGATGCATCAGTTCTGCTGGAACAAGCACCTCAGGCCCACTTCCAAAGGCCGCCGACTGGGGTGGCACCACTTGGGAGGTTGGATTCACAGATGGTAGAGTCAGGTGCAGAAGCAGGGTGGTTGGAAGTCTTTTATATCCCTAAGACTTCAGATTAGGAGGCCAGCCAGCTAGGTCTTGGAGTCACTCTGGCCCCGCCTCCGACCGACACCGTCTTGGTGTGGGAACCGACCGACCGTAGGTCGACAGTTCCGAACACTGTATTTCAATGCGACCGCACATGGTGCGGTCGCAAATTTCCATTACTCTATGGGAGCTTGTGTGGCGGGCGAAAACCGCATGCAGCACAAGCTCCCATAGAGAAATGCGAGTTTGTGTAAATCCCTGCATGGTGTGGCAGGCACCTCACGGTGCCTGCCACATGGTGCAGTGATTTACAGGGGGCACCATAGGTGCCCCCTCAGCCCCCAACAGGAGGCTGCAGGGAGAAGGGGGCCCCCGACATGGTTAGCCTGTCAGAAACTGACATTAGAATCCCAACAGCTGAAACGCCGTCCGCACGGGATTATGTTTGGTTTTCAATTGGCCAACAGGCTCCATGAGTCCGTTGCAAGCCAGCCAGAATGACCGTCAGGTTTGAATTCCGACCGCCGTAATCCAAACCAAGGATATTGGTCGGAAAGCCTCCGACCTGCTGTTCAAGTAATGCAGGTCCAGTTCTTCTCCAGCAAAGCAGCAGTCCAGCAGAGTGGTAGTCCTTCAGCAGTACAGCAGTCCTTCCTGGCAGTCTTCACAGGTCCAGAAGTGTACCGAAGTGGCGGTGTCTGAGGTCCAGTACTTAAACTCAATTGTGCCTTGGAAGTAGGGGAGACTTCAAAGACTTGTGTTTGAAGTGCACAGAGGTCCTCCCATCCTGCCCTGGCTCCAGACTCACTACAGGGGGATATGCAGCCCTTTGTGCATGGACAGGACACAGCCTATTCAGGTGTGAGGCTGGGCCCAGCTCCTCCCTCTCATTCAGCCAGGATGGCCTATCAAGCCACACCTAAGCTCCCAATGTGTGTGGCCATCTAGGGGGAATACACAAAGCCTAGCTGTCAAACACTCCAGACAAGTGATCAGAGAAAAGCAGGTGGCACCGAATGTCTAAAGTATGAAAATGCCCACTTTCTAAAAGTGGCATTTTCAGAATTATGATTTAAAATCCAAATTCACTATAAGTTAGGATTTTAAATAAGGATTTCAGAGACACCATACTGGAAAAGTTTCTCTCTTCCAAATTGGGAATTACACTTATAAGAGGTAACACTGGCGGCTGGCATCAACAGGAGGGGGGC
Source organism: Calotriton arnoldi (assembly GCA_963921515.1). Classification (NCBI taxonomy): domain Eukaryota; kingdom Metazoa; phylum Chordata; class Amphibia; order Caudata; family Salamandridae; genus Calotriton; species Calotriton arnoldi. The sequence goes on from CAWUFW010003058.1 coordinate 130,548, forward strand.
GGGCGCACACACTCAAATTGAAAAATACAAAAATAAACTGGTGCGCATGCTCAAATAAACTTAAAATATATCAAAAGTAAACTTATTTTATGACAGGACCTCCTGCTCCGGACCTCTGGCGACTGCAGCCTGGCACCAGAAAACTCCCTTGACCAAGCCTGGCGCTGCTCTCATGCTGTGACAGCAGCACCCTGATTGGAGGGAGTGGCCTCACCCGGCACTCCACAGTGCTCTGGAGGCCTGCACTTGCTCTAACCCAGCTGCTTTAAGACAGCTGGGTTAGAGGTACACATGTCTGGCTGGCCGTCTCAAAAAGGCCGGCCAAAGGGACATGCACATTTTGAAAAGTGCATATACAGCCCACCCTCCTCCCTGCTGCTGCTCTCATTAAGCCCCACCCCCGTTCTGACACTTATTTCAGGATGGGAGGATGAAAAATAAAATGGTATTGAATTGTCATTTTATTTTTCATCTCGGGGCTCATGGGCATTTTAGTGGGGCGATGCTCCTCTGCTCCAATGGAGGAGCTGCCTCTGAGAGGTAATAAGGTAATCCCAATGTTACCGTATGGGACAGCAAGGCCTTACTGTAGTGAAAAACAACTTTAAGAGTTTTTCACTACCAGAACATGTAAAACGTAAAAGTACATGTCCTACTTTTGAAATACAATTCACCCTGCACGCTGGGCTGTCCAGGGCCTACCCTAGGAGTGACATACATGTATTCGATTCGATTTACATTATTTCGGTCGAAGACCATAAAAGTAGCAAAAAGTATAAAAAATAGTTCACATTGTTTGAAAATCAACAATACAACAGTCTCAAATAGCATGGTTTACAAAATGTTTACAGGTTCCAGGCCTTATGCAAAAATTGGTGCCACATTAAAAAGAAGAATATAAAATACAATACAGTCAAATATAGAATATTACTTCGATAAAAGTTTTGAAAAGCTTTCATATAAAGTACTTAAAAGAGCAATTGTCAAAAAAAAAACAGACATTAATCTAACAGGAGTTCTATGTACGCAACGAGTCATTACAAATGCAAAGGTTCATTGTAAGATGGTACTGTTGCATAAACTATATGACACAACAGAAACTATCAAATACTTTTATCCCGATAGTTAATTAGATCTTATGCATAGAAAGAAGCAACTGCTGTCTGTTTTACAAGACTGGAGAGAAGAGGCCAAGCCGATTCTAAGAATTGGCAACAGAAATCACAACGCTTGGCACGGTATCTGACCAGCAGATCCTCAAGACCAGCTTGTAGACGTATTCCCAAATATCTGCACAGAGGTACAATCCAACGCCTTCGTTGTCTCTTGTATCTAGGACAGAAAGAAAGGAAATGGTCGTCCGTTTCATCAACTTCCCTACAGGCAGGGCAGAGTGCACTGCCCTCCTGATGACACCTCCAATTACTAGAAAAGGACACTAGCGGTAGTGTACCCGGCCTCAATATTATACACAGCCACCTAGTAAATGGAGGGTCAACCTCATTGAGAAATGTTTCAAACTCTGGTTCATTCTTGTGGTTTAAGAGGAAGTCAGCCACAATGCCACGATCTGTAGATGGTATATGTTTCGAGCATTTGCTATCCCAGAACACTAGTTTAACTTTTTAGCAGAGGAAGAAGTAATAGACTCTGTGTGATACCAGAGATCAGGCAATCCCAATGCATAGAGGGACTCTTTTACATACTTCAGCCATGGCAATACAATAGTACTCCTAGGTAAGCCAAGGATTTCTTTCAGCACAGTTCTAAAGGGATCCAGCTCGGGGGTCATCCAGAGTCTAAGCCATTACAAGATTGGTTTCAGCCGGACATGGGCAGTAATTGGTTGAATATCCAGGTCCACTCTAAAGAAGACCAGGGACATACTTTGGGGGAGTTTTAACACAGCCCTCAAAAACGTATTTTCAGCCACCCCTAGAGCCTCTGCATTGGTATAGCCCCAGAGCTCAGAGGCATAGGTGGCAGCAGCCACTGCTGTGGCTCTCCAAATTTCCAACAGGGGAGACATTGGGTGGAACATGGTATTTTTTTCCAAAGTTCATTATGGCGGCTGCTCTGTGATTCTAAAGAAGCACACTCTTAGTTAACTGGCTACTCCATGGTCTACAGCCAGATAGGCGAGTACCCAAGTAGTCAAAGTCTGCTACCAATTTTTCTCCCCGTAACCTCCCCATCCCACAATATTTACGATGAGGGTGTATTGCAATTAATTTAGTTTTGTTGGTGTTGATAGCTAAACCATTGTTAGTGCTGAAAAGATGGAATCTATCAAGCAGGGCTTCCAGACCCTTGGGGGTTTTTGAGACCAGAAGGGTGTCATCCGCGAACAGCAGTGTGGGGATCTTTATGCTACCCAGGACCAGGGAATCATTTTCACAGTCCATCAAGAACTCTACGCAGTTGTTTATGAGTAGCAGAAAAAGAGTTGGGGCTAAGACGCATCCCTGCCTGACACCCTTGTCGGCAGGTATGCAATCCTTTTTTTCTCCATTAGGGACCCATCTAATTTGGGCATAGTTCCTAGTGTGGAGTCGCACTACAATTTCGAGTCATCTAGGGGGAAGGTCCAGGTCCCTCAGGACAATCCTGTCTGTTTCTAGGAACCAGATCAAATGCCGCCTTAAGGTCCACAAAGGCAACGTAAAGACTGCCTATGTTAATCTCCATAGTTTTCCATTTAAGTATTAGGAATCTGAAGACCTGGTCCACAGTACTAGTTTTTGGGTGAAAACCTTCTCGAAACTGAGACAAGATGTTATTGTCTTCTATCTCAGCATCCAGGTGGGCCAGAATCTGTTTGCTGAAAAACGTTTGCATTGTAATCGATCAAGCTTATGGGCCAGTAATTGGCCGGGACGGATTTCAAGCCTCTCTTGTGGACTGGGACTATTTCTGCACCTCTCCATGAGTGGGGAACTGGCGCACCAGCCAAGATGGCATTTAAAACTTAATTTAGATATGGCGCCCAGACGTGTAGTTTGGATTTGAACATGTCCCTAGGAATCTTGTCGGGGCTTGGGGTCTTGGCAGCTTTCATCTCGCAGATAGCTTTCTGTGTTTCCTCAAAAGTGAAGGGCATTATGGAATTACACAAAGGCCCCATAAGATCAGCTGATTCAAAGCTTAGGTCTACAGTCAGCTTCTCCAGGTCAGTTGAAACGGGGCCAGCGTTAGTGGCACTCACCGGACCATAAAGAGATTGAAAGTGAGCAACCCAGTCCTTGGGTAGGATAATAGATTCTTGAAACATAAAAATAGTTTCACCTCCATGGCTAAGTATATGCAAGAAAGATACCTGGTTCTTATTCTGGATAGCATCTAGAAAGTCCACCCCAAATAGAAGAATCCCAAGAAATCTTAGCCTGTTTTATAGTCTCTTTGTATCTAGCCCTAGCTACTTGGATATGGGTTTGAGAACCATTTTTGATGCTTTTTATCAAAGCGGATTTAGCTGCTCTGCATTCCCTATCATGCCAAGAACGGTTGTCTCTGGGTTGAGAATTGCATCTGGGGATAGAACCATTTTTCCCTCAGTGTCTCAAAACAACTATCATGTAATCTCATAACAGCTAGCAGAGGGAGATCGGGATCACTTAGGGCAGTTAAAACAGGGTTTTAACTATGGTATAATCGGCCAAGAATGGTATTATTAGTAAAAATGGTAACCCATTTTACATTCCTCTTATTATTGCTGGCGGTCAGATCCCCATTGGGCAGGCCAGAGCCAAAGGCAGTAGAACCTAGGCTACCCTGAAGGGTTAGGAGCAAAGGGGAATTGGTTGCCTTCATACCTAGGCTGAACTTCCATGTCGCTGAGAGCTGACCATGAGTAAAGATCTAGAAGGAAGTAATCAATATTGTTCCTATACTCTCCCCTCCTAAGTGTGGGTTTTCTGGTTATATCTTACAGGGTACGGCCATTGCAAACTCTTACACAGCATGACAGGGAGAGATCAATCATTTGTAGTACAGCTTTAGAGTTAATTATTATACAGGGGCCTAGTTGCTTGGGAATACCCCTTTGCTGGTCTTCCTCACCCGCTATGTCCCTAATTAAAGCTGAGGGTTCAAAGTGTGTGTTGAAGTCACCTCCAACTATAAAAGCCATGGTTCTGCTGGCCGTTACAAAGCATTCTCTCAGCTGTGCTATAACCACTGATTCCACAGTTTGTGAGGTTTTCCTACTATAGACATTATACAGGAAAAGTTTTTTGCCATTCCAAGAACGTAATGCAACCCCTAGAATGTCATGGGGTTAATGTTTAGTTGTTTTGCCTCACAATCTAGTGAGGAGCTAATCCATGTAGCCAGGCCCCCGAGGGTCTGCCTGCAATTGATCCCAATGCCGGTATATAGAAAACTTTGATGCCATTCCTCTCAGATGACACTAGATCCCAGGTCTCTTGGAACATAATTATATCTAACTTGTTGATGTAGTCCCCCCAGTCCTCATGGGGCAATTTACCACTCAGGCCTGCTATGTTCCATGTCATTATTGCACGGTTAGCGGACCCTAGGGGACCGGCATCAGTCTGGTCACTTTGAGGAGATGTTGATATTGATAGTGGGATACTAGCAGATGGGGCAGGTGCATGACTTTCACCCTTGTCTAAGACTGTCCCTAAGTCAGGGTCATGGGTAGTGGGTAGACAGGTATTGGCTAACTCCTCACCCTTTTGGGCATAGGCCCGCATTGGTCTCAGTTGGGAATTATCTAAGTCATGCTGGGTAGTTGGCTCTAGGATGCCGCTGGGGCCTGCAACAAGAAGTCAATCTACCTCAGCTAGAGGATATAACGGTCAAAGCAATTGAAGATAGTGAGCTCCAGTGGCTGCCTTTGGTTTGGTCTAGGTAGCTCGGGCCTCAGCAGCAAGGCCACAGTGCTATAAAAGTAAGAGGGTGGCAAAAGCTAAATCTATTTTGGATGGAACTGGCCCCTGTGGGCCTGGGACACCAAGCCATCCAATAGCTGATGGCACCGAAAGTTATTTAACAACATAATCCCCATCAAAACATTTTTGCTGTGGCCCACCCACCCAACCCTACGGACCATCTAAATATCATTAAAAGGACAAATAAATGTATTAAAAAAGGAAAGTTAGCAACTGTTAAAGTTTATTTTGCATGGTCAAAATGGCAGTTGTCAGAACCCCATTCTGAGGGTCACCGGGCAAGCAAGAGTTACTGGGCCCAAACACGGTGGTTGTTGCCTTTTTCTCCTGACGACCCGGGACCCACCCTACTATGGATCCAGCTCAACTGGGTCAAGCACCCACTTCTGTACCTGACTCTCAGGTAGCTTCACGCGAGCAGTCAATGCTCCCTCGGAGGAAAGTGTGGATGCAGAGCAGCGAACACGACTCATAACTCAATGTGCACGCAGTGCACATAATAAATGAATGTCCAGTCAAATACTTCTTTTGTATAAAAGTAGTATTTTAATTCAAATTCTACACATGCAAAGATAAACAACATTCAATAAGCAACAAAACAGTCCCCTTTGAGGTCAGCACCCGAGTAGCTGTGAGGACTCCCGCCAGGCTACCCAGTTCCCATCTAATGGGTGTGTTATTATTCCCCACTCACATACAGCAAAATTCAGGGAATGTAAACTACTAGGCCCTGCTCATGGGGTTTCCCCCTCTTGGACTCAGTCAATAAGGTGTAGTCACTTAGATTTCAAGCAGGGTTGTAAAAACCAAAGGCAATATATCCCCCAGGGCCTGGTAGGCCTAGTTCTCAGCTTATCTGCTCTGGCGGTACGAACCCTGGCAGCGGTGCAGTGTGGTCCTGGCCCGGACCGGCAAAGGCAGGCTGCACGCGTTCACACATGCAGCTGCAGGCAGGTGCCTGCTCTCTCTCCTGAGCCGTGCTTATCAGCACCCAGACGATCAGAGTTGCTCTGGCTCAAGCCACACACAGTAAGTCTTGTTCTTCCTTGCTCGGGGATGGGGCAGTATCTTTGCTCTGGCGGGGCTCCAACGGTGTCTCCTCTGTCCTCTGGCTTCCTCAGATACAAAGCCTCCCTTGTCTTGGTAGTTGTAGAAATTTCGGTCACAGGCAACGGCCCGGACCTCTGACCTCAGTGCTTTGAGTGGCCCCTCCTGGGATACGGGGTCACTCCAATGAACCTCAAGGTACAGTCAAGCTGGCCTCAGGTTGCCTCCTCAGTGGCCCCTTCTGGCACAAAGATCGCAGTACTTTCGCGCACACGGGCGATGGACTGATCGATGCGACACAGTTTCTTGGCACACGGTGGCCCATCCTGGCATACGGGATAGCCAACTTCCACAACGCTGCACACGGGCTACAGCCTGATTGATGCTGCAATGTCCTGGGTGCACGGAGGCCCCACCTGGCATTCGGGGTCACCACTCTTCACAACTTGGCACACGGGCAACAGCCTTATCGGTGCGGCACAGCTCCTCACACCTCACTCAGGAGCACCACAAGTCTGGACTCCCCTCTGGATCTTGCTCCCTCCAACATGATCCTTTCCCTCACAGGCACACCGGTCTTGGTGGGCCGACAGGTACTGGTGCTCCAGACTCCAGGGCAGGTGATCTTGGTTTCCCTGGGTGATGTCCCCTCACCCAGCAGGGAGATTAACAGGCTAGTCCCCTAGTCCTGGTCACAGGCAGAATTCTTGCAGAGCTTCCCCTCATCATGCAGCCTGGCTGCCTGCTCAGCAGATGACAAAGTATGAGGACTCAGACTCCCCTACTTATAGTTCTTTCCAAGACACAAAATGTGATTTAGGGCATGGACCTTTGACGTTTTATGTTGGGGTTCTGCTTCTTAGAAATGGACATCTCTCCACTTCATCCTTCCTTCTGAAAGGTGTCTGTCACAGCAGACAGGACTCCGAAGCTGATTAATCCACAACATGATTCATGGGATTGACCAAGGTTCACACCTGGATCTCAGCCACAGCCATCTGTGCATCAAAGGTTAATCCAGGTCCCTCAGCCCTACCTTTTTTGATTCCCTTATCAGCCTTAGATCCCTCTTCCTGAGATGTGTTCAGGCCCTTTCCTTGTGATCTGTCACTGAATCAAAGACCCCTTTAAAATGCACACAGAGAGCCTGGCTCACCCTTACCCAGTGCTTGTCCCACCCAGCTTACAGGAATGTAGCAATATATAATTCTGTCTGGGGAAGATTCCTCTACTCATGTTTTCAGCAGGCAGGTCTTGGCTTCTCCAAAATGGAACCTAAGATCCTCCTGGCAATGTACTAGTGCAGGCATTTTTGCACTCAGCTTACATTCACAGCACACTCCATTGTCTTGCATTTTTGTTCCCATGTACCGTGCTACCACCAGCATTTCCACATGCAGCACACACACTTAGTCTGCGCACACTATTCAATAATACAGTCTCTCTGTACTGCACCTGTGTCACTTTAAACACCCTCTGCCAACACACACACATTTACTATGTGCACATTGTTCCACACTGCACCCTCTGTGCAGTGTATTTCTTGCGCGCTCACATGCACTCAGCGCATGTTTGTACTACGCACGCACTTCCAGAAGACCTAAAAAAGTCATACATACGCCCATTACTAAAGAAAACAAACCTAGACCCGCTTAACCCCTTGCATGCGTCGGACATCACAGTGGGCGTGTGCGGAGGACGGCAGGGTGCCGTCCGAAACCCGCCCACTCATTACGCCAGCACCGCGGCGGAATTTGCGCCGCGGTCAAGGGGTTAACCCCGACAACTAAAGACCAATTTCAAATGGACTTTTCCTGGGTAAACTGGTAGAAAGAGCAGCATTCACCCAGATGTCCCAATTCAATGAAGATAATTTCAGACTTTCAGACTTCCAAACAGGATTCCGTCCAGGAAGAGGCACCAAATCTGCCCTCATTACCATCTGGTATGACCTTAAGAACATAGTTAACTGGAACAGGGTTACTGCACTACTTCTCTTGGACCTCTCAGCTGCCTTTGACACAGTTGACAATGACACTCCAATACAAAGACTCTACGAATCTAGCATAGAGGGGACTGCTCTCGACAGGATCACATCCTACCTTCAAAACAGAGCAAATGTCATCCACATCCTCCCTTTCTCATCCAAACCATACTTCACAAAAGCAGGGGTCTTTCAAGGCTCTATCATCTGACTCATGCTTTTCAACATCTACATGAAGTCATTACCGGCACTGATCAATGAATTTCACCTCATATCCTATAACTAAGCAGATGACACACAAATACTCCTTAAACTGGAAAGCCTCAAAGACATTGGAAATTGACAAATTTTCAGTTGCCTCAGAGCCGTTAATCAGTGGATGACATGGAGCCATCTCAAATAGAATGCTTCCGAAATGGAAATACTCACATGTGGCGATGGAAAAATTATGACCCAGTCGCCGCCTTGCCTGAAGATCTGAGAACACTGCCTAAAGTATCTAAGGAAGTAAGAAACCTCAGAATTACTATGGGCTCCAAGCTATCAATAAATGCAAACCCTTCTCTCTTCTATCCTTCCACTATCCTTTTTCAATCCGAATAACAGACTCACATATCCACCACTCAAACTAATTTCACATTTCCCTATACTAATTTACCACTAATCCTTTTTGGGTTCCAAAGTAGCATGCTACTCGCCGAAAAGTGCTTTGACGCCTTGTTGTGAGGGGTTCTATATAGATGCAATTACAATTACTTCTACATCAACCTGATGTAGGCCAAGGGTGAGTTAAACACACAAGCAACTGAACTTTTAGAAAGGTGAGTGAGCATGTAGGCCTCACTCCAATGACTGAGAGTAAAAAGAACCTGGTCACTACTATTGATCATCTCACAGTATGCTGCCACCACCGCGCTTGTGCTGTTTAACTCCTGGTGAAGGTAGTAGCCTTCCACCACTATGAGGGTAGTGCTTTGGGTGCCCCTCCCGGTCCAACAAGACAGCAATCCATGAGATAGGCCTATGCCATAGCGCAAACGCATGATCTGTGTGCACCTATGGCAGAAAATATCAGCATTGAGGATCCAGACAATGACACATGTGGGCGTCAGGGCAGGGGTACACCTCGTTGTCCAGCAGAGGACTTTTAAGTCCCAACACCAGTGTAAACTGCACATACAGGCTCTGCTATGGCAGGACTCGGACATGGTTAGAGGGCTACTTAAGTGGGTGGCACCAGCAGTCCTGCAGGTACACTAGTAGCATGTAATTTACAGTCCTTGGGCATATGGTTTGCTCTTTTCTAAGCCCTTATAAATAAATTAAATATGCCAATTGGGTATGAACCAATATTACCATGTTTAGAGGAGAGAGCACATGCCCTTTAGCACTGGTTAGCAGTGGTAAAGTGCTCAGAGTCCTAATACCAACAAAAATGGGGTCAGAAAAGTGGAGGAGGAAGGCAAAAATGTTTGGGGGCGACCCTGCAGTAAGGGTCATTTCCAACACATAGTCAATATATTTCAAAGCAATTCAAAATCATAAATGCAAAGACAAACTGTTATAAAGGTGTCTCAAATAAAACAGAGAAAAATCAGTTTCCCATAAAGGGCACACTCTATACTGTTAAGCAAGGAAAAATCAGGGATACTGGGAGCAATCAGAATAAAGTTGTCAGCATGAAAGCCTCTGAAAGGCAATAGAAAGCATCTGCTTGCAAGTAAATGGAAAGGGAATTCTCTCTAAGAGTCAGGTAAAGCTTCTAACAATAAGGAATGGGCATTTAGTTTACATTAGTTTAAATCATTCTTTTCTGACAATTGGCTACACCTACACATAATTCCTAGGAAGGGAACCAATCAGGTTTGAGACACAGCATAAACAGGTTTGACGAATAAAGCATAATCATTAGTTTCACATGCATAAACACAATTCCAGCATTCTAAATGTTATTCAGACTCCAAATATCTACAACATAATGAGATACATTCGGTTCGGACTGTTCTCTGAAGGTGCCCATTAACTATAAGAATTGCATGAAATAAACCTTCACATGGGAAAGAGAAAACAAATGATACATCATTTGAAGTTGCTGGTACAGCTTTTCTCCTGAAATGAAAAAAGAAGATACATGATAAAGAAGAAATATGTCAGTATAACGTCGGCAGTCTTACAATGTGGCCTATGTTAACTACAGTCAATTAAACATAGAAAATGCACAGTAAATACATTTGTGTATTGCATGTTAATATCATTATGTGTGAAACATTTAATTCTGAAACATTTCTATCAAACTCTTCCTCGGACGACTCTAGGAGTCATCATTCATTACACCTATAATTGTCTTCGAAACCTCACTTTACATAACAGTTGTCAACTTTACAGCTTGCTTCAAATCACATAGTTCTTGGTATATGTGGCTCTGCAGCTCTTCAAGCTCTACCTCAACTCATTTTCTTTTTCTCATTCAATTTCATCAGTTGCTTTCCTCCATTGCATTTTGACCTACCCTCTGCAGTGATCATTTTTATTCCCCTTATTAAAAGAAACAGACATATCACACAAATCAAAATGATTAGTATTGGGGTTAGTATACTTCCTAACAGTCCATACCAATACCAGTAAGCCATATACTAACCGCAGAAAATCCTTTTATATTGCTTCCCAGGCACTGGTCTCTTGCAAGTCCTACAAATATCTGGTAAACATCAGAAATGTTAGTAACAAACTTGTTAATTTCATCACTGGTGTTAGGAATGTACTTACAGCACTGTTAGATGTGTAAATTGAGACAGGCTTCATTTACCCTGTTTCGCGATTAGGATATCAAAAGCAAGTCCATTCTGTAAAACTATTGCCCTTATTGCTACAAGCTCACAGTTAATAGCTGTTAAAGCTCTGGCAGTGTTAGTAGCGCGGCGATCAACCAAAGCAGAACGTTTTCTAATATCAAACTATGATCTTTTAAAATAACAAACCGAAGTAATCAACCCACGCGGGGAGCTTAGACTACACTTCCCAGCTGTTGTGTCCTGCGAGACACGTTCTAGTGTCTCGACAGACACAGAGTTGGAAGCCACTACCCTATGGGAGTGGGCACACTTGCACCCCCACACGCATTCCTCACAGGTGTCACGAGTGACGTGAGCCTGTCAATAAAAAGGCCCGGGTGCACGTGCTCGAGGCCAGTTGAGTAACCCTTGCCACGGTGTCTGTGTCAGTCACTTGCCAGCATGTGGGCCTAGGGCCCACAACATAACATTGGCGACGAGGGGGCTGTGCCCGTGCGTGCAGCAGCCCAGCAGATAAGGAAAAGGGGGAGAGTGTTGCCCGTGTCTAGGGCACCCCCTGCGAGGAGGCGCCAGATGCGCCCGATAGCACGGGGGGCGTGTGAAGAACCCCGGGGCGGGAAGAGGTGATCGGGAGCCCACCCCGCACCCGATGTGCCAGTGAGGATATGCACCCGCCTGCACAAGGAACTGCGTGGCGCGGATGAGTGACCACGTGGCGAGTCCGAGAGCCGGTGGCATGCCCCTGCCACCAGCCTACTGAGGCCCAACTGAGGAGCCGAACGGAGCCCACCCGCATCGGCCGCGACGACCCGTCAGGCAGGCGGCGAGCCCGGTGAGTGATTGAGGGGCTGTGGCGCGAAGGGAAGAGTGACCCCGAACAGCCGGAGGTCCGCGGGAGCCCACCCCGCATTGAGGGCAGAAGGTGAGCCTACTGCAAAGAGGAGGGAGAGTGGAGTAGCTACCCACCCCCCCCCGTCCCCATGAGGAAAACTAGCTTTGCCCAGAACGGAGCAAGCAGGCTCCGGCAGCAGCGCCAACCCTCCCCCACCCCGCGCAGCGTGTTAACTGAGAGGCTGCTGCGGGCTGGGAGAACAAGGAGGAGACAGCGGGTGGCCTGCGGCCGATCGGAGTGGCCAGCATGAAAGGAGGTGAAACCCCGATGTGGGCGAACGGATATGGGGCAGAAGTGCCTCGCAGCGTGAGCGAGGCGCGAACACCAAACGTGGGGAAGTAGTCTCCGGCGCCAGCTCCAGCCCCCGTGCAGCGAGTGAAGTGTGCGAGGCTGCCGCGGTGGGGTAGAGAAAGGACAAGGGACAGTGTGCGGCCCGGGGCCGCAGAACAGTCACAGACGCAGAAGAGAGAAAATACACTGTGCCAGTCCCGGCAGCCCTCAGGGAACTGAAGAAGCGGGCTGCCGGCGCGCGTTCAAGAGCAGCGAGGCAAGACCGGAGGTGGGCGAGAGAAACGGCCCGCAAACTTAGCAGGACCGACAGCCTGCGAGTGTCACCCCTCCCCGCCTGCATTTGTAAAGTAAACACAATTAAATAAAGAGACACTCACCGCGGTGCCGAGGGAGCTCCTCGGCGAAGTCCGGTGGGGTGTGCCCCACCAGCATTGGGGTGTCAGCCAGGCAGCGCCAATAGAGAGGATGCCCCGCCCATCAGCAGGGTGAAGCGAGGCCAGCAGCGCATGCCAAGCTGTTAAGGCCGATCCAGGCTCTGAAAATGTGAATGCCTCACAAGCAGTTTTCATGGAAGCCCATTAGTGTCTGCAACTCATCGGGCTGTGTAAGAAGCTGCATCCACCACGAGTTTGTTTGCCCTCCATTTCTCTGCCCCATCGAAGCCCGTGAGTACCAGACAAGCGGCAGCATCACGGAACTGAGCTGGTTCCAGAACGAAGGAAACTACCGAAGACATGCCACAGTTAGCCCTACACTGCCATCTAGTGGCCGTTTTGCGCTACCGTGGTTAGGAAAAGGAATATAGTTTAAACACACGCCTGAAACAAAAGGAACCGATTGCTGCAGCCTATGATCAGTGCCAGGGAAGACGGCTCTACATGTAGGTTGTTTAAGAGGACTGCCAAGACATGCACACACTACACAAGGAGAGGCAGCTCCATGGGGGTACTTGAAGAGGAAAACGCAACAGCAGCAGGTCAAAGCAGCCGTGCATACAAAGGGTCAGCGGCACCTTTGCAGTGACCAGAGCACCGCAGTACTGCACTAGCTACACAAGTGAAAAGCAACAGACTTGACCGTAAAATAAGGAAGATTACCGGGGCATGCGTTTTGCAAAAGTATGATACCCAAAAGACAAAAAGACTGCATGCACACTGCACCAGTTCTAAAGCCACGGGAAGCGAATGTGAAGGCGAGCTGAGGTGCCAGAGTGGTGCCAGGCCACCACACAGCGTTGAGGATGAAGAGAATGCGCAGCAAGTGCGCCCAATGAAGCAAACGAAGGGCGCAGTCAGAAAGCGCGCCATCAGCGGCGGCCCAACGCCACCCCAAGTGAGAAGAGTGCGCCACACTCCCCTAGCGGTGAACGACCAACACCGCAAGGAAGACCAGCAGGCACACGAGGTGCCAGATGAGGACGCCCAAACAGATGACCAAGAGTGCGCCGTCCGAGGTGCGCGCCACACGCACCCAGAAGCGCGTCAACACGGGCAAATGCCCAGGAGGAAAAGAGACCTCTCCAAAGAAAAGAAGCACTGCTGGAGTCAGCAGGGAGATCCCATACAACTCCACAGCAGCAACGGAGCCCCGAGCAGGCTAAACACAGCACAGTGTCCTCCCTCACACTGCAAGGCTGACACGAGGAGAGTTGCACACCACAAGTGGCCAGCTGCCATCACAGCTCCCTACTACTCGTGGAAGCCATTCCCTGGAGAGGGAACACACGGAGTAGGAGCTTCAAGAAGCTGCATGAAGAAGGAGCACCCGAAGTGAGTGGCTGCTTGCCACGCAGCAGAGAAGAGCAACAAGCCTCACCCGCATGGTCCAGAGACCAGTGAAGTTCAACGGCCCGTTGGCCTTGTTAGAACATGGTGCATGTCACTGCACCCGGAGAAGAAGCAGAAGAAGAGTGGAAATCGTGTCACCAAGAAGAGCTGGACAAACCCAGGTGTGTCAAAGACAACGAGAGGAGAAGCACAAGGACTCGTAAGACCACAAGCCAAGAACACCTCCAAAGACACCAGACAGCCACCAAGGCGGACCGACGGCCCTGGCGACAGCACTAAGGGAGAACCACACGTAAGCCGCAGCAAGCGCAAACCGCGTTGCTCCCATCGCTTCACAGTGAGACCGTCCAGCCCCGAGTGTCGGCAGTTGGAGTCGAACGGCATCGCTGCCCCTGACCGCAAATGCCAGAGGTGCAAGATAAGATTCAGAAGAGGCAGTCATGTGGCTACGACGTCCATCCAGAAACCTCCTCTCCTAGCTGATCATCGCCACCTGTTGCCCAGGCCCAATGGCAGCTACGTCATCAGTGCCATGTGCATGACACCGCACTCAGCAGGATATGTGGAAGTGTGACCGGAGGGTCTGCACCAAGAATCGGACAACCAGCTGAGGAAGTCGTGAGTGGCAGGGCCGGACGATGAAGAAAACCCAAGCTACAACAGGAGTGAGTCCTGACACAGCGACAGCAAGGGAAGAGGGGGATAACCCGAGAAGGAGCTGGCAACCGCACAGCGGGAGTCCGAGAGTAAGCCGCACAGCCTGCGCGAACCGAGTCTCAAGCCTTACGTTTCTCAGCGTGTTCATCACTCCTCCGTCATCAAAGTCCCAACAGCCCAAGAAGTTCAAGTACATGAATACAAGTGCCTCCCCAGAGAACATGGAGGTACCTGGCAACTCCCTGCCTCAGGTGATCGACTCCAGAATACACGCCTGCAGCCATCAAGGCAAGTCATCACCCGCCATTGTCCAGATTCACCACATGGCTGGCAATGCTACCATCTCAAGTAAATGAGAGGGACCCAATACACGAAGAAAGTGGGTACCGTCAGGACAAAAGTCATAAAAGAACGTCTTTCTTCGAAATAATCTACACCAATTCACACATACAACAACATCCACAGCCAGAGGATCTCTTAGGTTATCAATATATCGGCAATGCACACAAGAAGTATCTATACACCTAGTTGAAGAAGATTAAAATATTTTTATTCAATACAGTTAATAAAAAACTTCATATCATCATGTACACTATTGTTTCATTAAAATCAACATATAAATAAAAATGTGCAAAAATACAATAGATGCAATTTAGCAGCAATGATTCAGAACAACATATTTAAAAACATATTTAAAAACAGGGGGAAGCGAAAACAAAAGTAGGAAAAAAGGAGACAAAAGACATTTCCTACAAAAAAGAGATAATATGGCTGGCACAAACAATGGATCAGGATCATATAATGGAAGAACATATACAATAGTACATATATATTTTTTATGTTTTCTCAACCAGCAATATGTCCATATAGTTACACAGCACAACTTAAAAGAGCATCGACGCGTTTCGGTAGGTCATAAATTATCGACCAACACCTTCATCAGGAAAAAATATCTATATATATATTCCCACCATCAAAATCAATTCCTTTATTCCAAGGATCTAAAAAGGAAAGCAGAGAGAGAGAACAACATACTCATTAATAAATTGCATATCCCCAAGGTTCTTGTTACACTGTCAACATACCGACAACCCAGAGGGATATCCTCATTCATCCACTCTTCTTTACATTCAAATAATTGCATTCAACATCCTTATATATTTACCTTAAAAAACAAGGTTAGACAGAGGTCATAAAGCCTCCAAGAAAACGACAACAGCGTTTCGTAGTGTTCTTATGAATACGCCATGCAGCTATTTATCACACGAATAGAGAGAAAGTGTTACTACATCTCTTCTTCTAATCTTCCAAAAACGATTGAATTTAATCAGTCGTAAGTTATTTAGTACCTTTTATTAAAGTTTAAATATGTACTCCACGTGGCTATTAGCGAAATCTTCCTGTATCAAAGAAACTCCGCATAGGAGTAACTGATAATCCACACCTATGTATGACAGAAAGTCATCAGTCAATATCTCAAAGTATATGTTCCACATAATAACAACCAATGGTGACTCCTAACTCAACACATAAAAACAAATACCTACACTGATAAGTAATTTCACGTCTTCAAACCGCAAGGGCCCATCCAGATCAACTCCTGATGACCTCTTTACTTTATATATATATATATACAGGTCCTGATATGTCAAGGATCCTATATCCACTCTCTTCAAGCTGCCTAAAAGATAGAACGGCAAAATAACCATGCGTAAGTAAGGTGTCATTGAAGCCTCATGGGAATAATTATTCCACATAATCTAAAAATTATCAGTTTCCCAAGATTACTGGAAAAGAACACCACCCCAGGAGTAGAACAGAGCTACCTTACTCTACCTCAATATCATTTGCGCCCGAGTCTTGCCTCAGCGCCTCTTAAAGTAACAAAACACCCTAAATCGAGGTATATACCTCCATCTAAGCTTTAATAATAATCTCTTTAGGAATTATTTTTTTTTTTAAACGGGACAGTTATTTTGCCCAAACTGGAGGATAGCAACTTCCCAGACTTGAAAGAATGTGTATAAAACACACCACCCCACGAGGAATCTGAATCTCCCCTACTCTACGTAAAAACAGATTCACCCGGGTCTTACCTTAGCGCCTCTTCAAATAGCACACCGATCGGGGTATACGCCTCCGTCCAAACAGAAACAACAACACCACTGGGAGACCTCTTTTTATACTCCCACCCTGTCTCCATAATGGTGCTTAATCCAACCCAGCTGGTTCAGTTAACTAAATCACATGTTCTATCCTTCATAAACTGTCGGCCATCTTATAGTGGATAAAAAAGTATCCACTCATAGGAAATTAATACAAAATCCGTAACGCACGAGGCTAAATCTCAACCATACTAGCGTTCTTTTGTGAATAAAACAATTCCTGATTTCATTCAAATAAAGAAGACAATAATGATGGTTCAGTTGACTAAGTCACATGTTCTATCCTTCATAAACTGTCGGCCATCTTGTAGTGAATAAAACAATTCCTGATGTCATTCAAATAAAGAAGACAATAATGATGGTTCAGTTGACTAAGTCACATGTTCTATCCTTCATAAACTGTCGGCCATCTTGTAGTGGATAAAGAGGTATCCACTCATAAGAAGTTAATACAGAATCCGCAACGCACGAGGCTAAATCTCAACCATACTAGCGTACTTTTGTGAATAAAACAATTCCTGATGTTATTCAAATAAAGAAGATAAAAATGAGTAAAAATACAAATTAAGTTTCAAAATCAGAAAAATAGGCACGAACCAAGAAACACCCACTTATGCGGCCATATCAATTTACAAACAATATATGCCACATAGACCCGCAAATTGTGGCATCCTTCTAAAAAAATTATTTTTAAAAAGAGAAGGACCAAGTATGCTTACAACATGTATACATAAGAACACCCTTGCTCTTAACTAGATCTACTCTCAGCCAGAATTCTCTTACTGACACCTATTGTCACATATTACAGCTAGTATTTTCAAGTTGCTCCAATAATTCTATCCCACTCTTCTCTAGAATTCAAACCATCCTGAACCGTATTCAGACGAGAGATGTACCATTGCTCACGTAGCTTCCTTTTCTGTTGCATATTTCCACCTCTTCTGCCAATGATTACTTTTTCTAAAATAAACCAATAAAAATCATTTTCCCCATGACCATTTTCTAAAAAAAGTGCCACCAAAGGGGCATTGATTTTTTTAGTTTTGATTGCTGATCTATGCTCTTGTAAACAAACCCTAAGTTCTCTTCCTGTCTCCCCAATATAATATTTATCACATGGACACTTAAGTAGATAAATCACATTCTTGCTCCTGCAGTTATTTAAACTTTTGGCTTTAATACAGAAGCCATTAACAGTGATTTCTTTAAGTACTATACATTGACTACACATATTACAGGTACTACATTTAACATTACCAACCGGGGCAATGTTGGTTAATGTACGTTGAATATTATGGGAATCCTCTCTATATGTATGCACAAGCAGATCTTTCAAATTTTTATTTTTTTTGAAAGCGAACAAAGGTTTCTCAAGTTTTCTTTCTTCTTCATGATTTAAAATATGCCAATTTCTATTGACTACATTTTTTATTTGGTTACTCAAATTTGAGAACTTACTCACAAACACAATCTTTTCCATTTTTTTCTTAATTCTCGGTGGTTTGTTAATCATGGCATCTCGATCATAAAACCGAGCTCTTTTTAGGGAGTGAGAAATTAGATTCTTAGGGTAACCTCTATTCTTGAATTTCACTTTTTAAAACAGCTGCGTGTTTATAGAAATCATTAAGGTTAGAACAATTCCTACGGAGTCGAAGGAATTGACTAAAGGGTATATTATCAACTTGTGATTTAGGATGAAAGCTAGAGAACTGAAGCAGCGTGTTTTTTGCCATTGATTTAACAAACAGTTCTACTTCTAATATACCCTCTACTGACTTGATGGAAATATCCAGGAAATCTACCCTCTCCTTACCATGCCAGTCCTCATCAAGTGCGTCTACCGACACCATCGCGAATACACATGGAGTGGAGTCCTACACTATTGCCAAGCTAGCCAGCAAGAAGACTCAGAGGCTACCTGCTAACCTGGTCTGCACCTGAACTGCGGCAGCGAGAGCATGTCCTGACCAAGACCCATACACCCTTGAGGTTTGTGCGAGAGACTGGCTACTGGCTCCTTGGCGGTTCGCAGCTGCCCCCAGCCGGCACATACGCAGCCCCAATCGCAGCCTACCAGCAGTCCCGTGGCAAGCCCGACGAAGGGCCTCCCCAGACGGGAGAGCTGGAAGAGACATTGCCCCACCGACAGGTCACCGGACACAGCAAGACAGCCTAAGAGAGACTTCAGGCAATCCTGAAATAATCCAGTGAACGTTCACCATGGACTCCCACCATGATCTTGACGCACCCAGTAAATGAAATATTGTTACAAACCATCATCCCGGTCAGCGGACGGAAGTTACGTGGGACTAAAGGACATGCTTACATCGGCACGGTACGAGTGCGCAGATGACATCTCCCTGCAAGAGTTCGTGTCCTGAAACAATCAGGTTAAATGATGAATACCTGCGGAGATCATCATGCCACAGTCTAAGTCACCGGTCTCTGTCTACCGTCCTCCTGATGCCTGACCCGAGAAGCTGATGGACCCTGTGGTGTATATTCCATTGTTGTTTCTCCCTACAGGTTGAACTAGGGAACTTTTGTTTTTATTAAAATTTGGGAGGAATGTTGTGTCCTGCGAGGCACGTTCTAGAGTCTCGACAGACACAGAGTTGGTAGCCACTCCCCTATGGGAGTGGGCACACTTGCACCCCCACACGCATCCCTCACAGGTGTCACGAGTGACGTGAGCCTGTCAATAAAAGGGCCCGGTGCACGTGCTCGAGGCCAGTTGAGTAACCCTTGCCACGGTGTCTGTGTCAGTCACTTGCCAGCATGTGGGCCTAGGGCCCACAACATAACACCAGCCTCCCTGGCACTCCGACTTTAGCTTGCAAATGCAGGGTGAACGCTCAATATAGCAGGAGGAGCGTCACTGGTGCACACCCCTTGAGACAATCCTACCTGTTTCTGCTCAAAAACCCAAACTCCTCCACCAGCCGTCAACATGCCAGGCTCAAAGGATACAGAATAGGTATCACGCAGGGTGTGGAGTCTTGAAGAAGTATGTCTCGGGGCATATCTCATGGGGACAAGCTTTTCTTTACTGGCATTACTGAACCAGTGTGAAAACAAACCTTTATCGATCTCTTCACAGCGTGTGACTACAGGGTCCGCCCTCCTCCCGAGACCATATGGAGCCTTGAAATTTAATTGAGCAGTGTATGTCTTGATACTTAATCTAATCGTTTTGCATGCAAGTGTTTTCACACCTCACAATGCACTGCGTGTGGAGTGTATTTCCACATGACAATGAGTCTCACTCAAGTTTGTTGACAGCAATGAGTGGTGGAGTGAAGGGAAGTCACGAGTGTGCATGCCTTGCCACCAGCATCATGTACGTTTATAATTAAGAAATATGGTACATGATAAGGTGAAAAAATTATAAAATGTGTCCTTTTTTCTTCATCTCCATCGCAGACAAACATAGGGAAATTTCCATTTATGGTTTGTACATAAATGCACGTTTCTAAAGTACTATAATTTTACCCTACTATACAGCATTTTAGCTTGGTTATTTACCATTGTGAACAAGGGATTATAGTAACCTGTATCTTATTTATCTTGTTACTTTCTCCCTAGCTGCTCAGCCAGTGTGAATGTGATGCATGGAATGTTGGTGTGATGGTCTTGAATGGAATGTTTGGGTGCCTGGATGCTTGAGTGTGACAGTTGAAGTATGGGCTGAGCAGCAGGCAGATTGCTCCTGGTGGGGCTGCATCACAAGAACTCAACTACTTGTAACTGTAACTAATAAATCTACTTGAAACTACATCTTGGCTACGGACCTCATCACTACAACTACTATACAGCATTTTAGTTTGGTTATTTACCATTGTGAACAAGGGATTACCCATGTTGACATATGACGTTTGGGTCATATTATACCCTAACAATGCCACTTTCTTTTTAAACCTGCTTTTAATCTTGCCAATCATAATAAAGAATAGATTAGAGGAACCTGCAGGCACTTTTAACTATAGATCACTTTAGAATAAGTGCTCCGCTTACAAACTGCGTCAAACCCATCCACCTACATTAGGTGTAGTGGGTGAGGATCTGATAATGTAATATGCCACAGGTGGTACCTGTGGGTGAGGTACTTTAAAAAATAATCTAAAAGATTCTTAGCGCCTCTCATAAAACCACCCATCATGGCGGTACAAGGTAGGATAACCCTCTCATTTTGATAGGAACTAATCTTGAAATTATTCAAAACTATACATGCAGAATGAATCATCGCGCCAAAGATTTTGTCTACTACTTGAGAAGCACTCTTTCATGGGTCACTGCTCATTTATTATTTACATCATTAACATGATACAATTTAGGAAACACTAGAGCTAGGTAGCAGCTACCAATCCAATGTGCAAAAGTTAAAAATAAGCTTTCTTCCCTCACACATAATAAATCTTAAGAATAACAGGATCCTTTCTGAAAATATTTCCTCCCCTGTAACTTCCAAGCTTTGTACACATTCACTCCGACCCAACATTTGAGGATTCCTAATGTGTTCCTTTCATCTCAATACACAACTGTCCTTCCCTTTGAAAATCAAAATGTAATTTGGGTTATATTCCTGCTGCTTTCACCTTTTCTTCTTCCACTCCATATTATCTCCTCTCTTTGCCTTCCTCTCAATCTTTTTCCTCCTTTCTTCCAATTCCTCAAAAAAATCCTTCTTCAGTCTTATCAGCTTATAAGTAATTTTAGCTTTGTGAAATTTCAAAACGTCAATTTGTGTGACAGCCCTTAAATAATGACCCAGTCTCTCCACCAACTTTGCTCAAGCGTTTAGATTCAGTGTTCTTACATATAGGCACATAAACTAGAAGAAGATCGTAGTTTGAAAATAATGCTCAAAGGGGCCCTGTAGATAGAAGCTGCTCATTATTGAATTACAAGACAGGAATAGGTGAGGGGTAAATGGTGATATGTGACACCCACTGCTGTGGACACAGGCAAGTAGGTACAAATATAGCAATCATGCACATGCATCACAAATGAGTATACATGAAAAATTTTAAAGAACACATTTTCAGAGAAATTTTCCTCAGACCCATCCGTATGTAAAATTTTCAGGCTAAATCTATACTTCCCTGGATAAGTTAAATCAGGTTTAGTTTAGGTGGAAGCATGCTCAACAGAAAAAGTTAGAACCACTAATAGGCTGATAATCACAAAAACGAAGGCAATTGCCTCTAATGTTATTATCACTCTAATTTTTTCAATGAATTGGACACCATGGTTTTTCTCAAGTCAGATTAAAAGAATACAAAATAAAAAAGCTAAAGCAAAATTCTACTTGTTATTTCTACTGTGCAAAACAGCAAAGTTTCAATTCATTCTATGTAAGCATGTCAATTCAGTTGACTTCCGTAACTGAATCTAACCCTTCAGTAGGTTTTCTCTAATAAGGACAACCCCACTCTTCTACTGAAGCCTGGGCCCTAATAATTTTGTAGGATATTGCAAGTGATCCAGCGCGGCAAATATAAATTTTTCCTTATGACACTAATCCAGAAAAACACCTACACAACTTTGATCACTTGAAAACTTATGTCGGTGGGGCCCATAACACCGCATGCATACATTCATTCAAATCTCTGGATCAAGCACTTAAGGAAAAATGAGTTGCTGGACAAGCGGGATACCTTATTAAAATGGTAGAATTATAACCTATACATTATATACATTAACTTCGGATTTATAGGTTCCAAAACATCAAGGTACTCCGCTATTCGGTCGATGGACCAACTAGTAGAATCAGTTGATGGCGATTAAGACCAGCTCAATCACAATTGAAACCATTAGCATTTATAAATTTACAATTTATTAAAGAACCACAGACTCATTTATAGTTAGCATATAGTTTTATCGAAAATTCTTTAAGCAAAAGTAAAATTCATTTTAAGCAACTACATTTATTATATCAGTAAGTATTTTAAGTAAAAGTTTAAAACAAAGATGAGAAATATTCATTACCCTTGGCCATAGGGCGCTGACAAGAATGGTTCATCAGGAAAGAAAAATAAACCACAGATCACAGGATGGACTCCCAAACTGACTGACTGTCCCGCTAACCTCCTCGGACGCAATCTCCTCTCGGGCAACTCCCGCAACGGTCTCATTCCTTCCCCAGTCAAAGTTCGTAGTTCAAAATGACAGAGGCTCTCGCAGCATCAGGATAGAATAAAAGAAGCAGCTTTTTTCACAACGTAAGGGCAGACCCTCTTATACCCTATTTTCTGGCTCTCTACACTTAAAAGTTGCAATCTTTAGGGGCAAGAATCACGCTAATTGGTCCATTGGAGGGATGGTGATGGTCACCGCATCGCCCTCCTTGTTCGAACCGGTTTGGGGACAATAAAGCATACAATAAGTCTCATGCTCGAAGAAGTCCAAAAGTAGTTAAATTTACTAATATAATTTGTAACAAACTCTGATGGTCACATATTAGTTCATTCCCTGTCGCTCGTTTTTCCCATCCGTTCCCAGGCATATGTGGTGAACTCTTGGCACACCTTTCGTAGCAGGTCAGACTGGCCTTGACATCTCTCACTCCGGGCACATGCCGCATACACGTGACTGGAGACTTTAAGCTGCCCATGCGCAGGGGCCATTTTATTCGGCGCACGCATCTCATCCTTTCCAGCGGCCATTTTGGACGCATGGCCTAGCAGGCCCGAACGAAACTAATATAAGAACAAACACAACGGAAATTAAAACATGGAAAATAAGCCTTTCTGTTTACCACCCGCCTTTCTAAAGACCCGTGTTAGGTATTACCTAGCGTAAGCGACATTTAAAGCCATTTTACTCACCACCTGCATTCTTTGCCACGATGCAATTTACTATGCAACACAAATCATGCAATTTATTCTATTTACTACTCAAATCACAATATATATGTTACTTAGCTTCACATTTGTAAATAAATTAGATTTTTGCAAAGCAAATGGGTTGCCCGCGTGTAATGTTTAACAAAAAGGTGCATTTGTTGATTAGTTCATGCGTTTCAAACGGTTAGTACCATTAGTTGTTATAGGGTCATTAACTTCAAAGGGGTACAAAAAAATATTTTGTTTCCCCTGCTCCATCAATTCCCACCTTTGGTGATCTTTAACATCACCATTAAAACCTATCCCTACCAAATTTTATCAGATAAATGTTTCTTGTCCACTTGCATTTGTTAATTTTAGACAATTGTGTTCTTTTCATCTTGTTTCTTAGACCTTTTGTACATGTTTTCTTTGAACTCTTCCAATTCAATCTCTCCCATCTCCCTTTCTCTTTCTTTATTTTTCTCATTTTCTCTTTTTGCTTTGTTTTGTCTTTTTCTTCTTTTAACACACACATATGCTAATCTCAATAATAGTATTATTATTACTATTAAAGTCACTGGAATTAGTACTTTTCCAATTAGAGAACTACCTATTTCGGTGAACCATTTCCTTATTGAGGAAAAACCTTTACCAAGTTTCTCCCAAGCACCTTCAACCTCCAGTAGGGCAATTTCTTTATGCAAATCAGTAATGTTCTTTATATACCTCTGTATATTCTGACTTTTATCTGGAATGTAAGTGCAACAATGTTGAACTTTCAGCATTCCACAGACTCCACCCTCTTTTGCCAAAAGAATGTCAAGGGCAAGTCGATTTTGCATTACCATAGCTCTCATGGCAACCATTTCAGTATTTATCATCAAGAACCCTCCAGCAGCAGGGGCTGAGTTGGTGCACATGCTATGGACCTGCCCCCGAATACATGTATACTGGAGTACAGTAAGTAGGTTGCTACACACTTGCACTGGCCGCACATTGCCTTTTGAATGGACAGTATATCTACTGCATCATTTTAAGAGGACCCCCGCCACTAGGGTAGTCTCCAGGTTCCTGGACTTGGGAATAGTGGTTGCTAAACGGCTTCTCACTAAACGGTGGAAAGCTGAGGATCCGCCGCTTGCGCGTGCGTGGCGCCATTCTGAATGGGCCAAAGCCGAAAGCATCACCATCAAACGCGAAGAAACGTTGGGGCTGCGTAAAGAACCCATAGCAGCTCGTTGGGACGCCTTCCTGGACGTGCTACAGCCTGTTGAGGAGGGGGGATCTGGGGAACTAATGGACCGCGCAGAGGGAGAGCAGACAATGTGAACCATACACACCCATATACGATGCGCCATGGTACTCCATGAACACATAGGGATCACTTAAGTGTCTGCGCAGACTAGTGCACCACTGACGGGAGATGATGGGTGCTGGAATCATAATGAAATGTGCACATGTTCAGGGACAAGGGGATAAGACTACATGGGCTGGTCACTGTTTTTGTTTCGTTATTTGTTATTTCATCTGTACAAATTCCAAATTGAATTCCCTGGAAGGACTATTGTGAAGCACCATTGTTGCCTCATTCGTACTTCATTGTCTAGGCTGTGACTCTACACAATGTGTGATAATGATTGGAGTACAGATGTCATCAATGCCTGCGTACAACAGTAGATGTTGAATGCACACAATTTGTGTGACACAGACTGTATACTTGATAACAAATAGATTCTGCAATGTACTGATGGCAAGTGGTCATACATGTATCTCGACCTGGACTTTTACTGCAATGACTGCTCTCACATGCAATTGTTACCTTCTTAGCAATGTAAAATCAATAAAACAGATTTAAACAAAAAAATCAAGAACCCTCCAGCAGTATTCGTTGATAAACGATCTACTACTGTAGACAATTTCCGAATCTTGTATGCATTCAAAGATACACCCACTGCTGGTATCAATGCTCCAAAAATGTCACCTATTATCTCTGAGAAGCTTTCCCTGCTCCTACAGGTTAATGGTTTACCTATCTCGTGAATTCCTTTCGTCCCTCTCTCCACATGAAAAATCTTTGGAAAGACTAGGCCTAGATAGCATGATCCGTACCAATGGTCTGGCAATCTATAGTATGCTCGGCTTCCACAAATATAATAGATCCCTGGAAATACTGGATCTTTTCCTCCTTTGAATCCCCACACCCCTAGAATTTTGTATGTATCTCAGCACTCACTAGAACCCACGAAATAGTTATCATACAGAGTGTTCTCTCTACTAATACACAATTTTCCGTGTTGGGGCCAATCTAAAACCATAGCTGCATTCGTTTCGCTCTTGTCATAACTTCCCTCTTCAAACGCCCAAGGTGGGGTTTTTGTCTTTTCTCCTGTTGCCTTTCTTTGAAACTTAACCCTTCTATCCTCCACCATGTCTAAAAATACTTTTTCTTCTTTTCTTAACCTACAAGTAAGGTTATCTTTAAATGCATAGTCTAATGTTAATTCTTTTGTTTCTAAGAAAAATTCTCCAAAAGTCTTTGCAAATTTCACCTTATTTAATCCAGGAACTATGGGAACTTTAGCAAAAATAGCATCTATGTCAGTATAGTAATACTCTAATTTATCTATTTTGTAGAATAAACTAGCTAAAACACTACAAGTTATTCCATAAGTCAAAGGAAGGTGATGATACGTCACACCTTCTGTTACAGACGCAGGTAACTGCATACATACATAACAGTCTCTGACATCCATTGTCTCCACATATTCATATAAGAGTTTCGTGAAGACATTCTTAGAGAAATCAGTTATTGACTTATCCCTATGAAATTCAGTACTATCTATCAGTGTTGCAGTATTCTTTATGCTAGGTTTCTTGTCACTATTCGTGTCATTTATGATTGCAGATGTATTTTCTACTACTAAACTTAGTGGAATTATTATTACTAAAATGAACCAAATAAGCATTAGAAAACCTGTACAACAGAAACACATTTTACACCATCTACGGAAAAACCCATATCTAGATCTTCTATTTTCAGTGTCTACCATGTTGAAATATTATCTAATTATATGTACAGAAATATGTTCCCACACCTCAAATGACTTGTTGTTGACTAGGATCAACTGCTTTTGGCGCACCTTTCGGTCTCTCAGAAATGTTCTTTGTCTTTATCAGTTTTTGTGTTTAATCCGGTTTTCTTTTTCTGACTTTCAAGATTGGCGCAGTTCACTCTCACCCACTTGTTCACAGTCTTTGTCTGGGTTCTCGTGACTGCTATCCACTTCTTTAATGTCAGGCAGTGCTATGTATACCCATTCAGGTGGCTTGTATTTCAAGTTAGGTCTTTTCACTCTTTTAGGTCTCTGCAATTGTCTTTTATTTGTTTTTCTTTGTCTTTCTTGACTTGTTATTTCCTTTACTTGTTCTGCATTATCTTTGTTCAGATGTATTATCTTATATCTGAGTCTTTTAATTTCGTTGGGCCAATTGTCTCCTTTTCTTGGCTTTTTCAGTTCACTTTCCTTTTCTTCTCGTTCTAGTCTCCAAGTTCTTTTTCTTGGACCTATTCTTTGCCTTCTTTCGTCTTCACTTTCTTCAGATTCTGTCTCAGATCTTACTTCACTTCCTCTAACCTTAAATTTTATAATCTCAGTCTCTTTGTCTGAATCTGAACCTCCTCGTGTTTCTTCCGCTTGTAATTCTGAATCTAATCCTCCTCGTGTTTCTTCCGCATGTAATTTTGAGTCTAATCCTCCTCGTGTTTCTTCCGCATGTAATTTTGAGTCTAATCCTCCTCGTGTTTCTTCCGCAATTTCCTCAATCTCTCTATCTGAATCTGAACATTCTTGAGTTACCTCTACAATTTCCGGGGGAATTTCCCCAAAGCTTGTACTTGGCTGTGCACCGTCACTGTCTATTGGTTCAGTTTCTCCCGTTTCAATATCAGTTCTTTTGTTTTTGGATTCTTTTGTTTGTCTTTCACTGCATTCAGGTTGGTCTGTTTCAGATGCCGAACTGGTATCTGATATTTCCAGATGTCGACTTACAGGTCGAGCTTCAAGATCTGGAACTCTGAGTCTTTCAGTTTCTTCTTCAGTTGCCGAACTGGTACCTGGTTTTTCCAGATGTCGACTTACAGGTCAAGCTTCAGGATCTGGAACTCTGCTTGTCTCAGTATCTGCTTCAGACTCCGAACTGGTGGCTGATATTTCCAGATGTCGACTTACAGGTCGAGCTTCAGGATCTGGAACTCTGATAGTATGGCTGGCATGAATCCAATTTTTCACACCTGCACACTTCACTGCAGTCGTTGTCACCAGAATCACTTGATGTGGCTTGTCCCAGCGTGGAACCAAGCAATTTCTTCTTCTGTGGACTTTTATGCGGACCCAGTCTCCTGGACTCAGATCATGAGCTGGTTTTCTTTCAAGAGTGGTCGCATCCGGTCCAACCTGATGAAACACAGAATGTACCACATCAGCCAATCCTTTGCAATAGTCCAGTACGAGATCATCAGTTATAGTCAGCAGTTTGTTCACAGGTACGTATGCTTGTCTCATTGCTCGTCCCATAATTATTTAGTGGGGACTCAAACCTGTTTTTCTGTCAGGTATGCTTCTTATACTCATTAGCACCAATGGTAAGGCATCTGGCCATTTGAGTCCTGTGGCTTGACACATTTTCCCCAACCTATTCTTTATGGTGCCATTTACTTGCTCTACCACTCCAGAAGCCTCTGGTCTGTAGGCACAATGCAGCTTTTGTTGAACGTCTAGCGCTTCACATATCAGTTGTATGATTTCATTCTGGAAATGTGTTCCTCTATCTGTCTCTATCGTTACTGGAAAACCATACCTAGGAATGAATTCTCTCAGTAGGAGCTTAGCTACCATAACTCCATCATTCCTTCTTGTCGGATAGGCTTCCACCCAATGAGAAAACAAACAGACGACCACCAGGACATACCTCAATCTGTTACTAGGGGGCATTTCAATAAAATCTAGTTGCATTCTGGTAAAAGGACCTCCTTCACGTCCTATCGTTCCCAAACTCACTACTGTTTTCCTTCCAGGATTTAGCTGTTGGCATATAAGGCATCTTTGGCAAAGACTTTCAGCTATAGCCCTAAATTTTGGGTTGTACCAGGTCTGTTTGAAAAGTCTGATCATGGCATCTCTACCTATGTGTGCCTGTCCATGGTACATCCGTGCCATGTTAGAGATCATGCTATCAGGCATAACTGGGCTTTCATCCCTGTAAACCCAGACTTCATCTTCCTCTCTCTGGCTGCAACCTGATTTTATCCAAATGTCTTTTTCCTTATCACTTGCCTCTTCTTGCAATTCTTTCACCTCTTCCCATGTTTCAACTGGGTTAGTAAACAGCAAGGGACATGAAACATTTTCTTTCTCCCTTCTCCGATTCATTGAGGTCACGTTTCTGGCACAATATTGGGCTATTTCATCAGCAAATTTGTTACCTACTGCAATGTAATCAGTTCCATTTTTGTGAGCAGTGCATTTTACCACCGCAATCTGTTTAGGCAGCTGTATTGCCTCAAGCAACATCTTCACAAACTCACCATTTCTAATAGGAGACCCTGAGGAAGTCAGGAATCCCCTCTGAGACCAGATCTGTCCAAAATCATGGACCACTCCGAAGCCATACTGGCTATCCGTGATCACAGTGATTCTGAAATTCTTTCCCAGTTTGCACGCTCGAATCAGAGCAATCAGCTCAGCAACTTGGGCTGAACGTATTCCTCTCAAACAGGATGCTTCCATTATGGTTGCCACCGTACATACAGCATATGCAGCACTTAAAACTCCTTCATTCGTTCTCAAGCATGACCTGTCCACAAACATTACATAATCTGATTCTTTTAAAGGTTCATCCCTAATGTCAGGGCGGGGCTTTGTGCAAAATTCAAGCACGTCCAGACAGTTATGATCAACGTCATCTTTGACCTCTGGATTTACTGCATCTGGCAGTGAGGTGGAAGGATTCACACTCGTGCATCTTACAATGGTTACATTGTCTGCACCCAAGATCACTTTTTCATACCTAGTCAGCCGACTATGTGTCATGAATTGGGTTTTTGTTCGGGTCAAAAGGATTTCGACCGAATGTGGGACATATACTCTCAATGGGTATCCCATTACAATGCCTTCACTCTGTTCCAGACTCACACAAATAGCAGCTACTGCTTTTAGACATCCAGGCAATGCTTTTGCTACTGGGTCCAAAACAGCTGAAAAGTAAGCTATTGGTCGTTTCATTCTTCCATGCCTTTGTACCAATACTGAGAGTGCACATTCGTCTCTCTCACTACAATACAGCTCAAACTCTTTCTCATAATCAGGCATACCCAATGCTGGTGCCTCACACAAACATTTTCTCAGTTCCTCAAAAGCCTTCATTTCCTCTTCATCCAGTTCAATCGGATCTTTAACATCCCTCTTTGTCAATCGCTGTAAAGGTTTTGCAATCAATTAAGATCCACTTATCCACTGTCGGCAATAACCAACCATTCCCAGAAACATTCTCACCTCTCTTTGTCTCATTGGGGCTCTCATTCCTTTAATA
This sequence comes from Calotriton arnoldi, assembly GCA_963921515.1. Taxonomy (NCBI): domain Eukaryota; kingdom Metazoa; phylum Chordata; class Amphibia; order Caudata; family Salamandridae; genus Calotriton; species Calotriton arnoldi. Next base: position 160,494 of record CAWUFW010003058.1, read on the forward strand.
ATCCTTATTCTTTCTGTTGTTACTTATCGCATCCCTTTTTCAATCTTATGACCTAGGTACTGTACTTCCTGTTGACAAAATTGCAGTTTTGATGGCGACACCTTGTGTCCTCCTTCTGCAAAATGATTCAGTAAAGCAATTGTGTCCGTAACACATGTTTCTCTGGTCTTCGATGCCACCAATAGGTCATCGATGTATTGGACCATCACAGATTTTTCAGGCATTTTCAAACTTTCTAAGGATTTCTTCAGAATTTGATTAAAAATAGAAGGACTTTCAGTATACCCTTGAGGAATTCGGCACCATGCCAAAATACGCTCTCCGAACCGCAAATAATGGCTGGCTGTCAGGGTGCAATGGAATAGAAAAGAATGCATGGCACAAATCAATAACTGTGTACCATTCTGCATCATGAGGAATTTGATACAGTATTACAGCAGGGTTTGGCACAATTGGGCAGCAAGGAATAACAATTTTGTTCACCTTTCTCAAATCTTGTACTATTCTATATGTTCCATTTGGCTTTTTCAACCCCATTATAGGAGAATTATATGGGCTGCTTATTATTTCTCTCAAAATCCCTTGTTCTATCATCTTATTAATCACAGGTGTTATTCCTTCAATAATTTCTGGTGTCAATTTGTATTGCAGGGTGTTTGGGTAATTCGTTCCTTCTATCACAGTAATTTTTACAGGATCAACTTCTCTCATTAGTCCAATATCTTCACCAGTGAAATCCCATACATCAGACTGTTATACCTGCTGTTCAGCCTGTGTGTGTGTGATAGAGAGTCAGTTGGAGTAGGGCTGAGCAGCAGGGAGGCTGCTCCTGGTGGGGTTCTCCTCTACATGTCTTCTATACTTAAATAAATACTTGGAATGATTAGCATACAACATGGAATGGACATTCTTTCATTTACTACACTTGGCGACGATTTAAGAAACTAAAATCTATGCGTGCCACTTCAAAATGAAAAGAAGTAAGAAGAAAAATGAACTCAAGGAAAAGATTCAAGGTACCTGTTCAACTGGCACTAAGAACCCCACCAATGACCAATCCACCGGTCGCCCTACAAGTAAGTGCCAGTTTTCTACATTACTTTCTTCCCTTCCCAGTACCAAGGAGTAGCGTCCAATTCCTGCGTTTTTGGGACAGTTTCTACCCCATCATGCAGTTTCCCAGAAGTACTTGCCTACCTGCTTTCATTTACTACTTGCCTACAAATGATGAACTGTCCTCTACATTCTTCTACTACTTTGTTAAAAAGATTGGATTTCCTTCTGCCTACTTCTGCGCTTCCAATGCTTCATTTTGGTGCCCTTATACTGCATCACCGCCTGCCTGTTTTGGAGGAAGTGTGCCTTTCCTGCTCCTGGGACAGCTGTCCCCTTCCTGCCTGTGTGTACTGCTTCCTAAATGCCCAGCTGCATGTACTACTGCCTGCTTGCCAGTTTCTGCTTCCTGCCTGTCCTGCTGTCCGCCACTTCCTGCTGGACCCTCTCCTCCTCCTGCCTTGCTGCCTTGGACGTTGTGTTCAGGTTTTGCTGCGTTGGGAGAGTTCCTCTCGTTATTGAATTTCCCCCGGTTACTGCCTCCTTGTGTCTTTTGTACTGACAAGTGCCCCAGAGATGGAGAGGACTCGATGTTTCTGTTTCGTTCCCCCTGCTGGGCTATTGCATGTGTTGATGTTGGGGAAGACTGTGTCCAGTGTTTTAGACTTTCACCGTGAGTACCTTGGCTTGTTGCTCATTTTCATGCCGGGTCTGCTTGATTTTGCAACGTTGTGTTTGCCATGGCAGTTGAACCGCTCTGAGACTTTTAAAACATGGCACGAGCTGCCTACAGCGCACACACACTAAGCGCGCGCAGCCTCACCTGCATTTCAGTGTCATTGTCACTGTGGATCTGACGTTCCTGGCTGTTCACATTTGATTCCCGCTTCCTGACGCCCACAAGCATGGACGTGCCGTGAGCCACCCGGCTCAGCGTCACGAACGTTCCGCCATCTTGGGTTTGGAGTGTCCACGTTATTTGCACTTTCAGCGTGCGTGGTGCACGTCTTGCCATCCACGTTGTTTCTTCCATATTATTCAATAAAGTTCAACCGGGAACGTCGCAGTGTTCTTTTCTCTCCAGTTCGTGTCTTCGTTGGGCAAGTTTCCAGCAGTTCCAGTTTCCTCTATGTAATGCACACTTGAAGTGCAGTTCTCTGACCTGTCTCCCTGGTTTTCAGGTCTTCCGATCCTCGTTTGCGGGTACAAGCTTTGAGTCTCTTCTGTTATGCTCCAGTTCTTGGTGGGATACGGTACATTTTCAAGTTTTAAAAGCAAGGTACTGTTTTTTTTTTTTGGTTCCTATTTTTGTCACGTGTTATTCTAGCATCTAGTGTTTCATGGAGGCATTACGGAAGTGACTCTCCCTTCTTCAAGATTTCCTGCAAGGGTGTTCTTCTTTCAAAAATTGTACATGTACTGAACATATTTGGCGACTGACTCATTTTAAATACTGTTACAGGTTGCAATCGCAGTGTTCATTGCATCTTGGATATTTTCATTTAAATTAACCCATGGTTCTCTCTCTACTCCTCCTTTCCTACTGCGTTTGGGACTCTACTTTACTCGGGTGAGAGATCGCTCACCGGTTTCCAGAGTGTGTTACTGAGGCTTTCTGTCCTATACCATATGCATGTTGTTGTACTATGCTTACTGATGTGATAATGCTTTATTCTTTCTTCCCTAAGGAATTAGGACTTATGTTTCCTGGCATGTGTTTGGTTTTGAGTGGAACTTAGTGCTTGATTGTCTTGCTTGCTTTTTCCTTTTCCTTTACGTGAGATGCTTACATATGCCTAGTACTTACTCATACTTATTACATAATGTATACATTTGTTGTTTTTACTACTACGTTTTTCCCGCAGGTTACAATTGCAGTTACGTGTTTACATGGTGAGGTTACCATTGAATTATACTACATAGTGCTTTTGCTTCCCACATTTACGTGGTTATGATTTTTAAAGTTGCTTCCCACACCTACGTGGTTATGGATTGGTAAGTTACTACCACCCATTGCGGTCCGGACCCGCATTTTGTCTTATTCTACAGTTTAGTACAATATTAATACATGATGTTAATTACTTAAGTAATATTACTTCTCAATGTTCGCATTGGTGTTGCTCATACAGAGTTTATGTGATTTCCTATGTTTCAGTGTGGTAAACCCCTAAGCCACAGCTCACAACCCAAACTTCTGTTTGGGCGAAGATGTCCTTTTATGCTACTACTGTTTAAATTCTTGCTTCTTGGGAGTTTACTGTCGCGCCTCATAGCTTGACCCTCTTACACCTTGTTGGCCTGGCCAGCCTTCTTGTGTGGTCGTTTGGGTTTGATTGAGCCTTTCTTGGTGTGATAGTTTGTTTGTTGCTACGGCTTGGATTTTAGGAGTTTGGTCTTTTGTGTTTTTGTTTATAACAAAGGGAGAAGTGGTGTGTGATGGATGGCTGGTGTGCGTATGCTTTCACTTCTTCCTGTTTCGTTCTTTTATTCTCTCTACCTTTTCCTTTTATTATACATTTGCATTACTTTTAGCTTTGTACTATATTATTGACTTTGTACTGTATATCTCAATTTATGTACATTTCATTGCTGTTGTTTTTATTATTGTCAACAAAGGGAGCTGTGTTATACCTGCTGTTCAGCCTGTGTGGAATGTTGGTGAGAGAGTGCATGATAGAATGTTGGGTGTGTGATAGAGAGTCAGTTGGAGTAGGGCTGAGCAGCAGGGAGGCTGCTCCTGGTGGGGTTCTCCTCTACATGTCTTCTATACTTAAATAAATACTTGGAATGATTATCATACAACATGGAATGGACATTCTTTCATTTACTACACAGACCTGTCTTTCAATTCAGCATGGATTTTCTCTGCCTCGAACACAGGAAACGTATCATACATTCCTGGTTCTAGTTCTGTCATTGTTAATTTATACAGAACATCATCATCTGGTGTTTGAAAAGCAATACCATCTGGAGAACAGTAGATGGTACAATTCATTTTACAAAGCATATCGCGTCCTAATAAATTTACAGGACTACAATCACACACCACAAAACGATGCATGTCTTTGAATGGACCAATTTCCACCTCTATTGGTTTGGTAAGAGGGGTTTTAATTTGCCTATTTGAAACACCTGCAACTTGGATGTATTCTCCTGAGAGAGGAAGGTTTGGAATTTCCACTGACCTGACAGTAGAACGGGTAGCGCTAGTGTCCACAAGGAAAGTAACATTTACAACATTCACTTTTCCATCCACAAATGGACCTGACTGATCTACCTCTAGAGTTGCGCCAAGCACGCACTCTTCTTCCTCTCCTAGGCACCGTCATAAACTTTCATCCGATTCATTTCCATCATGCCATAACCAATACTGCGAAACTGCAGCGGTGCGCGGCAATTTTGTTACCTGCTCTCCTCCGTAGAATCCTGCCTCTGTACTGTATCTTTGAGGATTTACACTCTTTGGAAGAGGTGGTTGCGGCACCTGACACTGTTGAGTAACTACCTGTGGCTGTTGCGGCTGTTGGTAACTCACCTCATTCTGCACCTGTGGATTCAATGATTGATTCTCTGTGTTAATTCTCGGAGGTAATTTACACTTGTTTCTCCAGTGCCCTAATTTTCCGCAATTATGACATGGCCATTTCTTTTTAGCTTCTTCTATACTCATCTGACCTTTTCCCTTACCAATATTTGGTTTTGACTTGGTTTGTCCTGCATCACTAGACTGATTATTCATCTGGGCTTCTTGCTTCTCTGCAACCTTTACTTGTGCCCACATTGCCTTTTTCCTTGAGTTTACGCTGTCTACACTCAATATCGTCACTGCAATATTTTGCATACCGTAATACCTCATCTACTGTGCTATTCTGCCAACATAACATGTGCTGCTTAATCATTTCACTTATCTCAGGTCTTAAGCCATACACAAATCTGTACACAAAATGACTCGTGTCTTTTTCACTCAAATTCTCGTATCCACTATACTGTTTAAAGACTAAAAGTAATCTCTCGTAGTAAGCATGTACAGATTCCTTACTCTCCGGAGTTGTTCTGTCAATCTTTACCCAATCCGTTTCTTTTGGTGGAATTTTATTTTTCAGAAACGTGATTGCCTGTTCATATTTTCTCATTACTTCTGAACCTGGGGCTCCTGTTTTTGCATCTCTAGGATATTTTTCCTTCGGCCAGTCAATTGTAATCTTACACTCTGTCCATAAATCTGCAGGAACGACAATCTCAAACAATCCATCCAGATCTTCCCACAACACCTTTGAAACTTTAACAAACCTTTCTACCTGTCTATACCATTCTACAGGCTTTTCTCTCAATCTTGGAAAATCATTTGTAAATGACAATATATCTTGTCTGGACCATGGGACATGTACATAACTTCCTCCTGGAGTTTCTCTCATAAGACATTCCATTACCGCTGGCTCTTTCTCCTTTACTGGAAAAGCCAATGATGCTTTGCCAGTTGTTCCCTCTTTCCTTCTTATCCACCTACTTCTCCATTTGTCTAGATTACCCCATTTTCTCAGTAAAACAATTCATTCTTTTATCTGAGTTAGTCGTCCTGAAGTGTTCAAATTTTCTATGTCCTTTTCACTGAAATCTACCCTGTACAGTTTCTGTAATCCCTTAATTTTTGCAAATTCTACTCCTAGTTCAAACGCTGTTTCTTCCAATTTTTCATGTAAGTTCCTAGCTCTCCAAGTGATGCTTTTACACATAAACATTAACTCATCATCTTGATAGGACTTCAATCGATCTGTACCAATAGTCCCTAGAATTAATTCTTCCATGTCTATTTTTAATCTGACCACATCCAATAGTTGTGGTTCGGCATCTTTTTTCTGCAAGCTCCTCACCCAATCATTTAATTCTTCTGCAGTCGGACCCACAGGGGTCTTATTTAATTCTATCCAATTTGCACTTCTCTCTGGGGTTTCAGTTGCTGACTCAGCTCCCATAGGAGTCTTATTTATCTGACTCTCATTAATTGTCAAATTTACAGGTGGACTTAACCTATATGGACCAACAGTATCTTCTGTCTCACTATTTTCTGGAATTATCCCTTCTCTTGCTTTTTGCATACTGGAATTTAATGGAATTATTAAGAAGTGTTCATCTAACTTTTGATTTTCAAATACTGGAATCACTGGTCCTATAGTTACTGGCACAGTCACAGCTTCCATATTCTTTGTCAGTTCTCTTATCTTTTCAGTCAACTCTCTTGTGGTTCTGGCTAATTCATCTGTATTACCATTATCATGTTTAATAGTCTGTGGTGTTTCTAGTTTATTAAATGGACTATTTATTTCAGACATTTGTTCAGGGCTTTGATTTATCACAGTTCTCATTGGTGGTGCATTTGGTGTCACCACCGCAGAATCCTGTTGATATGGAGGAGGTCTTTTATTTAAAATGTCCTCCAGCAACTCATCCTCTGTGTCGCTAACTCCATACCCATATCTCTCTGGTACTGTATGTCTCTTTTTCTCCGTACACTTTTTTCCTGTAATTTCTTCAACTGTTCTGACAGGAAACATACCATCCGTCATGTTAGCATACCGCCATCGTCTCATCCTATCTTCATGATTCACACCCCATAATCTTCCATGAACCAAACTATAATTCTTTGCTCCTCTGTGTCTTTCCCTTTCATACATCTCGTCTTCCCATTCACCTAAAGCTTCGAACTGTGTCGGTCTAGGTCTCGGTTCAAGTCTCATCATCTTTTCACTCAAATTTCGAAGTATCGCTGTGCTAAGAACTATTTTCTGGAAATGCCAATACTCCATCGTCCTTGGTATACTTTGCCCAATTTTCCAACCATATGCAAGTATGATAGCCATATTTCAACATCATATGAGATGCTGGCGTTTTCGGCGGAGGAAGTACTTCTCCTTCCCTAGTCACAACCTTTTTATCTTTCTTAAGAAAGTTTTTAAGTTTCGCAAACCATGACGGTTTCTCTCTCTCATATTCATTATAATAAGGCATTTTCACTGTTGTTTTGCCGAAGCAATTTACACAAACCTTCACCAATCGGTTCTTTCTATTGCTCAACTATTCGGACCTATCCCAGCGCGTCTCACACCAACGCACCAATCAGAAAGCTTTACGTCACTCTCACACTAACCTATCCCAGTGCATCTCACACCAACGCACCAATCAGGAAACTCTTAGTTCTTCCACAACTGGCCAATACCAGCGCGGTTCTTGTTGACGTCAGCTCTACTCCTGCTTCTGCTGACCCCTCCTTTACAAAAATTATCGGCACTTTTCTTTATTTTTATTTTTCGACTAAATCGATTAGTTACAATGTAAAACACATTTCCATTGTCTGTTTCTCTAAACAAAAGAGATAGTTTATTCTTACTTAGAAGAATACTGTTTCGTTCGATAAGTGTAGTACCTCTCTCTACCTTACCCTTCTCTCAAGCAAGAGGTAAACCCGTTTCTCTGGGGATAAAACACATGTGGAGACTACACTGCTCCTGAGAATTAAGGCCAAAGTTTCACAAGAAAACCTGTTGCTATTTCACTCAAATGCAATTCATACGTGAAATTTCCCTAACATAACACAGTCCTGTGTTATCACCAGATTTTTGAAATCAGACAATGCACAATTCCGTGTGACTTCTCTTGCCACACGTGTCCACTTCCTACTTCCCGTAAGCTTCAAAATTCCGACTTACACATAACGTAATACAAACTCAACATAGAGTGTTAGACATAAAAAATCGATAATCAATAATCACCAAACTAATCTATAGTAACCATAACTCTGCTACCAAGAAATCTGATCCAGCGCGGCAAATATAAATTTTTCCTTATGACACTAATCCAGAAAAACACCTACACAACTTTGATCACTTGAAAACTTATGTCGGTGGGGCCCATAACACCGCATGCATACATTCATTCAAATCTCTGGATCAAGCACTTAAGGAAAAATGAGTTGCTGGACAAGCGGGATACCTTATTAAAATGGTAGAATTATAACCTATACATTATATACATTAACTTCGGATTTATAGGTTCCAAAACATCAAGGTACTCCGCTATTCGGTCGATGGACCAACTAGTAGAATCAGTTGATGGCGATTAAGACCAGCTCAATCACAATTGAAACCATTAGCATTTATAAATTTACAATTTATTAAAGAACCACAGACTCATTTATAGTTAGCATATATGTTGGAAATGGCCCTTTTTGCAGGGTCACCCCTAAACTTTTTGCCTGCCTCCTGTATTTTTGCTGACCTGTTTCTGTTGGTTTTATGACTCTGGGCACTTTACCACTGCTGTTCTGTGCTAAAGTGCATATGCTCTCCCTTTGTAAATATGACTATGTGAATTGGTATATCCCTGATTGGCTTATTTGGTTTACCTGTTAGTCCCTAGTAGTGTGGCCTGTGTGTGCCCAGGGCTGGTAAACCAAATGCTGCTGGTGGGCCTGCAGCACTGATGTGTGCCACCCAAAGAAGCAGCTTGTAAAGTGTGTCTCAGACCTGCCACTGCAGTGTCTGTGTGCAGTCCAGAACTGCCATCTTGGCTGTGAAGTGCACCCACTTCCCAGCCCCTGAACCTTCCCTTGGCATCTTGTAAGTCACCCCTATGGTAGGGTGCATTGTATGTGTAAGGTAGGACATGCCTTGGTGTGTGTAGCATGTCCTGGTAGTGAATTATGCCCCATTTCGTTTTTCACTACTGTAAGGCTACCTGTTCCTCATAGGCTAGAATGGGCAGTTTGACTATTACATTCTATAGTCCTAACTGACCCCAGGAACATGGTAGAAAAACGAATTTAGTATGCCTGAGCTCAGAATATTAAAATACATCTTTTAGTGAAGTTTATTTTTATATTCTGTGTTTGAAAATACCACTTTTAGAAAGTAGGTATTTTCTTGCCTAAGCCTTCCAGTGTGCTCTGCTGTTATGTGTATTGGCTGTCTGGTTTTAGAGGGGCAGGGCAGGCTGAGTCAGACCTGGGTTGAATAGAGAGATCTGCATTTAGAGTGTGGGGAGGGGTGGCTCCTTGACCTGAATAGGGCTGTGCCTGGCAAGGTGAATGCTGGCTCCACCTCCTACTGTGTGTCTGCTAGCAGACCCCTCTTTCTGAAAGGAAGAATGCAGCCTGGTAAACAAAGTGCTCCAGGCCTGAGCAGAACTGGTTCTGGCTAGGTTCAGTGACTGGTAGCTTCAAAGATCAAAGGCTTTTGGGGTATAAATATCTGTGCTCAAGCCCCTACATTTTGTATTGCTTTTGGATCTGGAGAGGAAATTCTGTCCGTGCCACTGGAGGAATCTGCAGGAAGTGACTGTCCTTGTGCTTGTGTGTTGTTTCTTGCACTGGCCTGCAGCAGTGACCACTGGACCTTGAAGAAGAGGAAAAGGAACTTTTGAGAGAACTTTTATTTTTGTTACAGCAATTACCCAAGGGCTAGGAAAAGAGCTAGCCTCCTGCTGGAGTCTCAGGCACATCTGACTCCACCACCAACCTCCTGCTTCCTCCCTGCGAGGATTGCTATCTGCTGATGAGGCTCCTGTGAGTTCCAGGGCCTCTAGTTTTGCTTCAGAGAAAAGAGTGCTGGAAATCGTCGCTAACGCACGTTTGCGAGCCGCAGCAGCCGAGAGCGCTGGAAAAATCATCGTGCTGCTGCCGCTGGGTGCTCGCAACACGAAACCATCGCTAACGCCCCTTTGCGAGCCGCTGCAGCTGAGACGCGCTGGAAAAATTATCGCGCTGCTGTCGCCGAGTGCTCGCAACCCCTAAAGAAATCATCGCTTCAAGACATCGCTTTGCGGACGCCGTGCGTCCGCCATTTTCATCGCACCGGATTTCGTCGCTCCCTCGCGGAGCGTCATCTCTTCGCATCGCAACACAATCGCACAGCGCAACAGGATCGTCGCATCGACTTCTCCCTCGCGGCAAGAAAGTCATCGCATCGGCGGCCTAGCGTGCAGAAGTTGGTCGCAGTGTCTCCGCACGCATCATGCAGATCGGCACAACATCCTCCCTTGCGGCAAGGATTTCAACGCATCGCCGGCCTCGCGTGCCGAGAATCATCGCTACCACTTCTTTGCGACATTTTGTTGGTTTTGCTACTAAACCCAGGTACTTTGTGAGAGAAAGGGTCGCAGAGACCACTGCTTTGAATTTGAACATTATTTTTGCAACCTTTGAACTATTTTTTGACAGTCCTTCAACAGCCATCCTATTTTTGACAGTCTTATGAGAGAAAGGGTCGCAGAGACCACTGCCTTGAATTTGAACCTTATTTTTGCAACCTCTGAACGAGAAAGGGCGCAGAGACCCCTGCCTTGAATTTGAACCTTATTCTTGCAACCTTTGAACTATCTTTGACAGCCCTTCAACAGCTATCCTATTTTTGACAGTATTGTGGCTTTTACAGTTATTGGTCTTGGGATAAATCTGCCTTTATATAAAGATACTTATTTTTATAACTACTTGTGTGGTGTCCCTCTGTAGTGTTCCTCACTGTGTTACTGTGTATGGTCATAAATGCTTCACACCCTGCCTCTGAGATAAGCCTACCTGCTCGTGCTACGTTACCACAGGGTTGAGCAGGGGTATCAAGGAGGGTAGCCCTCTTACTCTGACTTAGGAAGAAGGGTCCCTACTTGGACAGTGGCCAGCCATTGCCAACTAGAGACCCCCATTTCTAACATTGGTGGTCAGCGGTGAGGATCTGGACTTGCATTTATGATTGCATACAATAATTATAGTGTACACTACTAGTGAGTGCAGACCATAACGTACCGCATACATTTTTTGAGAGTTTTTTTGGATCCTATATTGTAATTGATATTGCCGGTGATTTTTCACCCGCACACATTTCCTGAGAGTTTTTGGGATCCTATATTGTGATTGATATTGCCGGTGATTTTTCACCCGCGCCCATTTTTGAGAGTTTTTGGATCCCATATTGTAATTGATATTGCCGGTGATTTTTCACCTGCGCACATTTCTTGAGAGTTTTTGGATCCCATATTGTAATTGATATTGCCGGTGATTTTTCACCCGCACACATTTCTGAGAGTTTTTGGATCCTATATTGTGATTGATATTGCCGGTGATTTTTCACCTGCATACATTTTTTTGAGAAGTTTTCTTCTATCTTTTATTGATATTGCCCGTGATTGTTACAATGGGCAAGCCTATGTTTTATTGATATTGCCGGTGATGGTACCCGCATAAATTTTTGAGAATTGTTGGATCCTATATTGTGATTGATATTGCCGGTGATTTTTTACCCGCATACATTTTCTTGAGAAGTTTTCTTCTATCTTTTATTGATATTGCCCGTGATTGTTACAATGGGCAAGCCTATGTTTTATTGATATTGCCGGTGATAGTACCCGCATACATTTTTGAGAATTGTTGGATCCTATATTGTGATTGATATTGCCGGTGATTTTTTACCCGCATACATTTTCTTGAGAAGTTTTCTTCTATCTTTTATTGATATTGCCCGTGATTGTTACAATGGGCAAGCCTATGTTTTATTGATATTGCCGGTGATAGTACCCGCATACATTTTTGAGAATTGTTGGATCCTATATTGTGATTGATATTGCCGGTGATTTTTTACCCGCATACATTTTCTTGAGAAGTTTTCGTCTATCTTTTATTGATATTGCCCGTGATTGTTACAATGGGCAAGCCTATTGTTTATTGATATTGCCGGTGATAGTACCCGCATACATTTTTGAAAGTTTTTGGATCCTATATTGTGATTGATATTGCCGGTGATTTTTTACCCGCATACATTTTCTTGAGAAGTTTTCTTCTATCTGTTATTGATATTTCCCGTGATTGTTACAACGGGCAAGCCTATTTGTTTTATTATTGATATTGCCAGATATTGCTACAATGGGTCTTGCTGAAATGAGACCTACCTTTTATATAGATGATCTGTTAACCTACAGTCTAGAGGAGCTAAGGGGGTTCTGTGAGGAGAAGGGCTTAGCAGTGAGTAGGAAGGAGACTCAGCTATCCCTGCAGACATCCCTGAGACTTTGGCAACAAGACAGATGGAGATTCTTGGAGTCCCAGTACACCTACCAAGAGGGTAGTTGGTCTGAGGGTGGCTCTAGAGAGTCTGAAGAGGAGGAAGAAAGTGTTATGGAATATCTCATAGGTGGGGAGTTCCTTGATGAGTCTAGTGCCTATGGTAGTGCCAGATTCCCCTCAGGGTCCCCAGAGGAGTTGGTGGACAGGCGGGAAGGTCCCATAGGTAGGGAGTCCCTTGCGGGATCTAGTGCACAGGGTAGCACCCAATCCCCTTCATGGTCCACAGAGGAGTTGGGCAGACAGAGGGAGAGGGAGTACCAGCTGGAATTGGAGAGGCTCCAAATAGAGATTGCCCAGCTGGAGGCGCACCTAGCGCAGATAGCAGAAAAGGAGAAGTTAGCTCAAGAGGGTAGGTTACCCCTGGAGCGCAGTTTTAATTGTCTGGATTCCCCAGAGAGGGTGGGGTCCAGTGGTGACAGCAAAATTGAAGTATATAGTGATGACAGTGTAGTACACCCACCCAGAGATGTAGCACCTGACTTGAAGGAGGGGGTTGATCTACACCAGGGGATTCAAGGATATGAGGTAGCTCCATTAATATGCAGTGTCCCTGAGGTGGATTGGGGAACTAGCGCAGGGGCCCATAGTCCTAGTGAAAGGAGGGATACTCTACCGACTCTGGATGAGAGGTGCAGGGAGAGGGGTTCCCCGTGGTTGAAGTCCTGGTGTATGAGTGTGAGGACCGCCCAGAAGAGTGTGGGTTGAGTGATAGAGACAGTCAGTTAATGTCTCGCCCATTTCAAGAGAGTGGTGTGGGGTACGTGTGTGAGACACTGGATTGTGAGGTAAAGGTTAGCACCTGCGTGGAACTGTGTAATCCAATTGTGGGAGAGCATATTGTGAGTTCCTATTTTCCAGAGCTAAACCAACATGTGTTAGAGTGCGAGTTCTCTGATCCTAGGGAACTTGCGCAGGAGGCAGACCTCTGGGTGAGTACCAGAGGCTCTGTAGAGGCATTAGGGAATGACCCTAAGAGAAGTGGTTCAGAAGTTTTCCAACCCAGAGTGCTGGGAAAGGTTAGGAGTGTTACAGCTGGGTCCCCTTGTTGTGAGGAGGTTGTAGGGCCTCACATCCTGTCTCGTGGGAGCCGGAGTGAGACTGGGATAGGTCCCGAAGTGCCCCAGCCTCAGTCCCCAGGACTGGATGGTTCCATGAGGGAACACCAGGTGGGGAGCCTAGTCTGTCTGGATGGACCGTCCATTGTGGGGGTACCCCAGTGTTAGGTGAGCTGGGAGTGCCTATAGTCAGGCCTCCATCAGTTCTTGTGCCTGGCAGTGCCACTCCTAGGGGAGGGTACAGAAGTCCAGTCTGAGGGATGAAAGTGGGAAGGAGTCCCCAGTGGGAGAGCCAGTGGGTCAGGGGCCAGTCAGAAGGGCTGAGCCCCCTAGGAGTGACCATGGTGACACCACTTCAGTCCTGGTTGGCCAGGCAGTTGTTCAGCCACAGGGGTTGGTCCCTGGGTTGGTAAGTCAGATCCAGGAGTTGTCTGCCCTGGAGGGAGGGACAACTGTAAGCAGTGTCCCGACCATTTTTTCTAAGAGCACCACTCCAGGTGGGAAGGTGCAGTATGCTGGAAGGGGGTGCAGAGGGAGGGAGTCCTCGCCTCTGACCCCGGTGCAACCTGAGGATTTTTCAGGTTGGTAGGTCAGTTGCAGGGTCCAGGCCCTGAACTGGTGGAGGGGTGTGTTTCCCTTGAGGGGGCCTGTGTGCTCCCCAGGAAGTCCTGGTTGGCCAGGCAGTTGTTCAACCACAGGGGTTGGTCCCTGGGATGGTAAGTCAGGTCCAGGTGTTGTCTGACCTGGAAGGAGGGACAACTGTAAGCAGTGTCCCAACCATTTTCTTTTCTAAAAGCACCACTCCAGGTGGGAGGGTGCAGTATGCTGGAAGGGGGTGCAGAGGGAGGGAGTCCTCGCCTCTGACCCCAGTACCACCTGAGGGTTTTTCCAGGTTGATGGATCAGTTGCAGGGACAAGGCCCTGAACTAGTGGAAGAGTGTATTTTCCTTGGGGGGACTTGGTGTACGCCCCCAGAAGTCCTGGGTTGCCAGGCACAGGCCCAGCCTAAGGGTACAGACCCTAGGTTGGGGGGCCAGGTTCAGGGTGTCCCCCCTGATCTGGAGGAAGGGGCAACTGCTAACAGTGCCCCTCCCGGTTTGTGTTATGGAGGCACCTCTCCAGGTGGGAGGGTGCCGGGCCCCAGTAAAGGGGGCGGGGAGAGGGCAGCCTCACCCCTGACCTCCGCCCAGTCTAAGGGCACAGACCCTATGCTGGGATACCAGTTGCAGGATAGAACCCCTGAACTGGTGGGCGAGTTTTGCAGGACACCTGCCTCAGGTGCCCTGACAATTCTGGAGGGGGTACCGCTCCAAGTGGGAGGGTACCGAGCCCCAAAGAGAAGGACCGGGTGTGGGGAGCCCACCCCAGTCGCTGGCCCCGCCGTTGGGTACAGGCCCAGGGCTGGTGGGTCAGTGTCAGGACGCGTTGCCTGACCTGACAGGAGGGAGAGTGGACAAAAGGTGCCAGACACCTGGGGTTACTGCCCCGCACTCTCTGATGCCACAAAAGTTTGAGAGCCCTGAGAGGTATAGGGCTTGGATTTTATCACTGACTACTGTCAGTGACTACTGGGGCTTGTTGTTTATCTGTTGGGACACACCTGGGGGCCAGTTAAGGTTAGATGCGGCACAGGTGGTATCCACAGGTGAGGGGAAGAGTTCCCCATTGGTTATCTTAGTGGGCCCTAGGAGTGTGGACAGAGGGATCCACCAGGGTTCAGATTGGAGTAGAGCTGCCATATGCCCCTGCAGTTGCGGGCCAGTTCCGTGTTCTATCGCCCGAAGCAGGGAAGCCCATCAAAGTAGTGATTGGTCTACCCTGCGTTTTGGCTGGAAGGGGGTTGTGTTGGAAATGGCCCTTTTTGCAGGGTCACCCCTAAACTTTTGCCTGCCTCCTGTATTTTTGCTGACCTGTTTCTGTTGGTTTTATGACTCTGGGCACTTTACCACTGCTGTTCTGTGCTAAAGTGCATATGCTCTCCCTTTGTAAATATGACTATGTGAATTGGTATATCCCTGATTGGCTTATTTGGTTTACCTGTTAGTCCCTAGTAGTGTGGCCTGTGTGTGCCCAGGGCTGGTAAACCAAATGCTGCTGGTGGGCCTGCAGCACTGATGTGTGCCACCCAAAGAAGCAGCTTGTAAAGTGTGTCTCAGACCTGCCACTGCAGTGTCTGTGTGCAGTCCAGAACTGCCATCTTGGCTGTGAAGTGCACCCACTTCCCAGCCCCTGAACCTTCCCTTGGCATCTTGTAAGTCACCCCTATGGTAGGGTGCATTGTATGTGTAAGGTAGGACATGCCTTGGTGTGTGTAGCATGTCCTGGTAGTGAATTATGCCCCATTTCGTTTTTCACTACTGTAAGGCTACCTGTTCCTCATAGGCTAGAATGGGCAGTTTGACTATTACATTCTATAGTCCTAACTGACCCCAGGAACATGGTAGAAAAACGAATTTAGTATGCCTGAGCTCAGAATATTAAAATACATCTTTTAGTGAAGTTTATTTTTATATTCTGTGTTTGAAAATACCACTTTTAGAAAGTAGGTATTTTCTTGCCTAAGCCTTCCAGTGTGCTCTGCTGTTATGTGTATTGGCTGTCTGGTTTTAGAGGGGCAGGGCAGGCTGAGTCAGACCTGGGTTGAATAGAGAGATCTGCATTTAGAGTGTGGGGAGGGGTGGCTCCTTGACCTGAATAGGGCTGTGCCTGGCAAGGTGAATGCTGGCTCCACCTCCTACTGTGTGTCTGCTAGCAGACCCCCTCTTTCTGAAAGGAAGAATGCAGCCTGGTAAACAAAGTGCTCCAGGCCTGAGCAGAACTGGTTCTGGCTAGGTTCAGTGACTGGTAGCTTCAAAGATCAAAGGCTTTTGGGGTATAAATATCTGTGCTCAAGCCCCTACATTTTGTATTGCTTTTGGATCTGGAGAGGAAATTCTGTCCGTGCCACTGGAGGAATCTGCAGGAAGTGACTGTCCTTGTGCTTGTGTGTTGTTTCTTGCACTGGCCTGCAGCAGTGACCACTGGACCTTGAAGAAGAGGAAAAGGAACTTTTGAGAGAACTTTTATTTTTGTTACAGCAATTACCCAAGGGCTAGGAAAAGAGCTAGCCTCCTGCTGGAGTCTCAGGCACATCTGACTCCACCACCAACCTCCTGCTTCCTCCCTGCGAGGATTGCTATCTGCTGATGAGGCTCCTGTGAGTTCCAGGGCCTCTAGTTTTGCTTCAGAGAAAAGAGTGCTGGAAATCGTCGCTAACGCACGTTTGCGAGCCGCTGCAGCCGAGAGCGCTGGAAAAATCATCGTGCTGCTGCCGCTGGGTGCTCGCAACACGAAACCATCGCTAACGCCCCTTTGCGAGCCGCTGCAGCTGAGACGCGCTGGAAAAATTATCGCGCTGCTGTCGCCGAGTGCTCGCAACCCCTAAAGAAATCATCGCTTCAAGACATCGCTTTGCGGACGCCGTGCGTCCGCCATTTTCATCTCATCGCACCGGATTTCGTCGCTCCCTCGCGGAGCGTCATCTCTTCGCATCGCAACACAATCGCACAGCGCAACAGGATCGTCGCATCGACTTCTCCCTCGCGGCAAGAAAGTCATCGCATCGGCGGCCTAGCGTGCAGAAGTTGGTCGCAGTGTCTCCGCACGCATCATGCAGATCGGCACATCATCCTCCCTTGCG
Organism: Calotriton arnoldi; assembly: GCA_963921515.1. Lineage (NCBI taxonomy): Eukaryota > Metazoa > Chordata > Amphibia > Caudata > Salamandridae > Calotriton > Calotriton arnoldi. The sequence goes on from CAWUFW010003058.1 coordinate 177,388, forward strand.
GCAAGGATTTCAACGCATCGCCGGCCTCGCGTGCCGAGAATCATCGCTACCACTTCTTTGCGACATTTTGTTGGTTTTGCTACTAAACCCAGGTACTTTGTGAGAGAAAGGGTCGCAGAGACCACTGCTTTGAATTTGAACATTATTTTTGCAACCTTTGAACTATTTTTTGACAGTCCTTCAACAGCCATCCTATTTTTGACAGTCTTATGAGAGAAAGGGTCGCAGAGACCACTGCCTTGAATTTGAACCTTATTTTTGCAACCTCTGAACGAGAAAGGGCGCAGAGACCCCTGCCTTGAATTTGAACCTTATTCTTGCAACCTTTGAACTATCTTTGACAGCCCTTCAACAGCTATCCTATTTTTGACAGTATTGTGGCTTTTACAGTTATTGGTCTTGGGATAAATCTGCCTTTATATAAAGATACTTATTTTTTATAACTACTTGTGTGGTGTCCCTCTGTAGTGTTCCTCACTGTGTTACTGTGTATGGTCATAAATGCTTCACACCCTGCCTCTGAGATAAGCCTACCTGCTCGTGCTACGTTACCACAGGGTTGAGCAGGGGTATCAAGGAGGGTAGCCCTCTTACTCTGACTTAGGAAGAAGGGTCCCTACTTGGACAGTGGCCAGCCATTGCCAACTAGAGACCCCCATTTCTAACATTGGTGGTCAGCGGTGAGGATCTGGACTTGCATTTATGATTGCATACAATAATTATAGTGTACACTACTAGTGAGTGCAGACCATAACGTACCGCATACATTTTTTGAGAGTTTTTTGGATCCTATATTGTAATTGATATTGCCGGTGATTTTTCACCCGCACACATTTCCTGAGAGTTTTGGGATCCTATATTGTGATTGATATTGCCGGTGATTTTTCACCCGCGCCCATTTTTTGAGAGTTTTGGATCCCATATTGTAATTGATATTGCCGGTGATTTTTCACCTGCGCACATTTCTTGAGAGTTTTTGGATCCCATATTGTAATTGATATTGCCGGTGATTTTTCACCCGCACACATTTCTGAGAGTTTTTGGATCCTATATTGTGATTGATATTGCCGGTGATTTTTTACCCGCATACATTTTCTTGAGAAGTTTTCTTCTATCTTTTATTGATATTGCCCGTGATTGTTACAATGGGCAAGCCTATGTTTTATTGATATTGCCGGTGATAGTACCCGCATACATTTTTGAGAATTGTTGGATCCTATATTGTGATTGATATTGCCGGTGATTTTTACCCGCATACATTTTCTTGAGAAGTTTTCGTCTATCTTTTATTGATATTGCCCGTGATTGTTACAATGGGCAAGCCTATTGTTTATTGATATTGCCGGTGATAGTACCCGCATACATTTTTGAAAGTTTTTGGATCCTATATTGTGATTGATATTGCCGGTGATTTTTTACCCGCATACATTTTCTTGAGAAGTTTTCTTCTATCTGTTATTGATATTTCCCGTGATTGTTACAACGGGCAAGCCTATTTGTTTTATTATTGATATTGCCAGATATTGCTACAATGGGTCTTGCTGAAATGAGACCTACCTTTTATATAGATGATCTGTTAACCTACAGTCTAGAGGAGCTAAGGGGTTCTGTGAGGAGAAGGGCTTAGCAGTGAGTAGGAAGGAGACTCAGCTATCCCTGCAGACATCCCTGAGACTTTGGCAACAAGACAGATGGAGATTCTTGGAGTCCCAGTACACCTACCAAGAGGGTAGTTGGTCTGAGGGTGGCTCTAGAGAGTCTGAAGAGGAGGAAGAAAGTGTTATGGAATATCTCATAGGTGGGGAGTTCCTTGATGAGTCTAGTGCCTATGGTAGTGCCAGATTCCCCTCAGGGTCCCCAGAGGAGTTGGTGGACAGGCGGGAAGGTCCCATAGGTAGGGAGTCCCTTGCGGGATCTAGTGCACAGGGTAGCACCCAATCCCCTTCATGGTCCACAGAGGAGTTGGGTAGACAGAGGGAGTACCAGCTGGAATTGGAGAGGCTCCAAATAGAGATTGCCCAGCTGGAGGCGCACCTAGCGCAGATAGCAGAAAAGGAGAAATTAGCTCAAGAGGGTAGGTTACCCCTGGAGCGCAGTTTTAATTGTCTGGATTCCCCAGAGAGGGTGGGGTCCAGTGGTGACAGCAAAATTGAAGTATATAGTGATGACAGTGTAGTACACCCACCCAGAGATGTAGCACCTGACTTGAAGGAGGGGTTGATCTACACCAGGGGATTCAAGGATATGAGGTAGCTCCATTAATATGCAGTGTCCCTGAGGTGGATTGGGGAACTAGCGCAGGGGCCCATAGTCCTAGTGAAAGGAGGGATACTCTACCGACTCTGGATGAGAGGTGCAGGGAGAGGGGTTCCCCCGTGGTTGAAGTCCTGGTGTATGAGTGTGAGGACCGCCCAGAAGAGTGTGGGTTGAGTGATAGAGACAGTCAGTTAATGTCTCGCCCATTTCAAGAGAGTGGTGTGGGGTACGTGTGTGAGACACTGGATTGTGAGGTAAAGGTTAGCACCTGCGTGGAACTGTGTAATCCAATTGTGGGAGAGCATATTGTGAGTTCCTATTTTCCAGAGCTAAACCAACATGTGTTAGAGTGCGAGTTCTCTGATCCTAGGGAACTTGCGCAGGAGGCAGACCTCTGGGTGAGTACCAGAGGCTCTGTAGAGGCATTAGGGAATGACCCTAAGAGAAGTGGTTCAGAAGTTTTCCAACCCAGAGTGCTGGGAAAGGTTAGGAGTGTTACAGCTGGGTCCCCTTGTTGTGAGGAGGTTGTAGGGCCTCACATCCTGTCTCGTGGGAGCCGGAGTGAGACTGGGATAGGTCCCGAAGTGCCCCAGCCTCAGTCCCCAGGACTGGATGGTTCCATGAGGGAACACCAGGTGGGGAGCCTAGTCTGTCTGGATGGACCGTCCATTGTGGGGGGTACCCCAGTGTTAGGTGAGCTGGGAGTGCCTATAGTCAGGCCTCCATCAGTTCTTGTGCCTGGCAGTGCCACTCCTAGGGGGAGGGTACAGAAGTCCAGTCTGAGGGATGAAAGTGGGAAGGAGTCCCCAGTGGGAGAGCCAGTGGGTCAGGGGCCAGTCAGAAGGGCTGAGCCCCCTAGGAGTGACCATGGTGACACCACTTCAGTCCTGGTTGGCCAGGCAGTTGTTCAGCCACAGGGGTTGGTCCCTGGGTTGGTAAGTCAGATCCAGGAGTTGTCTGCTCCTGGAGGGAGGGACAACTGTAAGCAGTGTCCCGACCATTTTTTCTAAGAGCACCACTCCAGGTGGGAAGGTGCAGTATGCTGGAAGGGGGTGCAGAGGGAGGGAGTCCTCGCCTCTGACCCCGGTGCAACCTGAGGATTTTTTCAGGTTGGTAGGTCAGTTGCAGGGTCCAGGCCCTGAACTGGTGGAGGGGTGTGTTTCCCTTGAGGGGGGCCTGTGTGCTCCCCAGGAAGTCCTGGTTGGCCAGGCAGTTGTTCAACCACAGGGGTTGGTTCCTGGGATGGTAAGTCAGGTCCAGGTGTTGTCTGACCTGGAAGGAGGGACAACTGTAAGCAGTGTCCCAACCATTTTCTTTTCTAAAAGCACCACTCCAGGTGGGAGGGTGCAGTATGCTGGAAGGGGGTGCAGAGGGAGGGAGTCCTCGCCTCTGACCCCAGTACCACCTGAGGGTTTTTCCAGGTTGATGGATCAGTTGCAGGGACAAGGCCCTGAACTAGTGGAAGAGTGTATTTTCCTTGGGGGACTTGGTGTACGCCCCAGAAGTCCTGGGTTGCCAGGCACAGGCCCAGCCTAAGGGTACAGACCCTAGGTTGGGGGCCAGGTTCAGGGTGTCCCCCTGATCTGGAGGAAGGGGCAACTGCTAACAGTGCCCCTCCCGGTTTGTGTTATGGAGGCACCTCTCCAGGTGGGAGGGTGCCGGGCCCCAGTAAAGGGGGCGGGGAGAGGGCAGCCTCACCCCTGACCTCCGCCCAGTCTAAGGGCACAGACCCTATGCTGGGATACCAGTTGCAGGATAGAACCCCTGAACTGGTGGGCGAGTTTTGCAGGACACCTGCCTCAGGTGCCCTGACAATTCTGGAGGGGGTACCGCTCCAAGTGGGAGGGTACCGAGCCCCAAAGAGAAGGACCGGGTGTGGGGAGCCCACCCCAGTCGCTGGCCCCGCCGTTGGGTACAGGCCCAGGGCTGGTGGGTCAGTGTCAGGACGCGTTGCCTGACCTGACAGGAGGGAGAGTGGACAAAAGGTGCCAGACACCTGGGGTTACTGCCCCGCACTCTCTGATGCCACAAAAGTTTGAGAGCCCTGAGAGGTATAGGGCTTGGATTTTATCACTGACTACTGTCAGTGACTACTGGGGCTTGTTGTTTATCTGTTGGGACACACCTGGGGGCCAGTTAAGGTTAGATGCGGCACAGGTGGTATCCACAGGTGAGGGGAAGAGTTCCCCATTGGTTATCTTAGTGGGCCCTAGGAGTGTGGACAGAGGGATCCACCAGGGTTCAGATTGGAGTAGAGCTGCCATATGCCCCTGCAGTTGCGGGCCAGTTCCGTGTTCTATCGCCCGAAGCAGGGAAGCCCATCAAAGTAGTGATTGGTCTACCCTGCGTTTTGGCTGGAAGGGGGTTGTGTTGGAAATGGCCCTTTTGCAGGGTCACCCCTAAACTTTTTGCCTGCCTCCTGTATTTTTGCTGACCTGTTTCTGTTGGTTTTATGACTCTGGGCACTTTACCACTGCTGTTCAGTGCTAAAGTGCATATGCTCTCCCTTTGTAAATATGACTATGTGAATTGGTATATCCCTGATTGGCTTATTTGGTTTACCTGTTAGTCCCTAGTAGTGTGGCCTGTGTGTGCCCAGGGCTGGTAAACCAAATGCTGCTGGTGGGCCTGCAGCACTGATGTGTGCCACCCAAAGAAGCAGCTTGTAAAGTGTGTCTCAGACCTGCCACTGCAGTGTCTGTGTGCAGTCCAGAACTGCCATCTTGGCTGTGAAGTGCACCCACTTCCCAGCCCCTGAACCTTCCCTTGGCATCTTGTAAGTCACCCCTATGGTAGGGTGCATTGTATGTGTAAGGTAGGACATGCCTTGGGGTGTGTAGCATGTCCTGGTAGTGAATTATGCCCCATTTCGTTTTTCACTACTGTAAGGCTACCTGTTCCTCATAGGCTAGAATGGGCAGTTTGACTATTACATTCTATAGTCCTAACTGACCCCAGGAACATGGTAGAAAAACGAATTTAGTATGCCTGAGCTCAGAATATTAAAATACATCTTTTAGTGAAGTTTATTTTTATATTCTGTGTTTGAAAATACCACTTTTAGAAAGTAGGTATTTTCTTGCCTAAGCCTTCCAGTGTGCTCTGCTGTTATGTGTATTGGCTGTCTGGTTTTAGAGGGGCAGGGCAGGCTGAGTCAGACCTGGGTTGAATAGAGAGATCTGCATTTAGAGTGTGGGGAGGGGTGGCTCCTTGACCTGAATAGGGCTGTGCCTGGCAAGGTGAATGCTGGCTCCACCTCCTACTGTGTGTCTGCTAGCAGACCCCCTCTTTCTGAAAGGAAGAATGCAGCCTGGTAAACAAAGTGCTCCAGGCCTGAGCAGAACTGGTTCTGGCTAGGTTCAGTGACTGGTAGCTTCAAAGGCTTTTGGGGTATAAATATCTGTGCTCAAGCCCCTACATTTTGTATTGCTTTTGGATCTGGAGAGGAAATTCTGTCCGTGCCACTGGAGGAATCTGCAGGAAGTGACTGTCCTTGTGCTTGTGTGTTGTTTCTTGCACTGGCCTGCAGCAGTGACCACTGGACCTTGAAGAAGAGGAAAAGGAACTTTTGAGAGAACTTTTATTTTTGTTACAGCAATTACCCAAGGGCTAGGAAAAGAGCTAGCCTCCTGCTGGAGTCTCAGGCACATCTGACTCCACCACCAACCTCCTGCTTCCTCCCTGCGAGGATTGCTATCTGCTGATGAGGCTCCTGTGAGTTCCAGGGCCTCTAGTTTTGCTTCAGAGAAAAGAGTGCTGGAAATCGTCGCTAACGCACGTTTGCGAGCCGCTGCAGCCGAGAGCGCTGGAAAAATCATCGTGCTGCTGCCGCTGGGTGCTCGCAACACGAAACCATCGCTAACGCCCCTTTGCGAGCCGCTGCAGCTGAGACGCGCTGGAAAAATTATCGCGCTGCTGTCGCCGAGTGCTCGCAACCCCTAAAGAAATCATCGCTTCAAGACATCGCTTTGCGGACGCCGTGCGTCCGCCATTTTCATCGCACCGGATTTCGTCGCTCCCTCGCGGAGCGTCATCTCTTCGCATCGCAACACAATCGCACAGCGCAACAGGATCGTCGCATCGACTTCTCCCTCGCGGCAAGAAAGTCATCGCATCGGCGGCCTAGCGTGCAGAAGTTGGTCGCAGTGTCTCCGCACGCATCACGCAGATCGGCGCATCATCCTCCCTTGCGGCAAGGATTTCAACGCATCGCCGGCCTCGCGTGCCGAGAATCATCGCTACCACTTCTTTGCGATATTTTGTTGGTTTTGCTACTAAACCCAGGTACTTTGTGAGAGAAAGGGTCGCAGAGACCACTGCTTTGAATTTGAACCTTATTTTTGCAACCTTTGAACTATTTTTTGACAGTCCTTCAACAGCCATCCTATTTTTGACAGTCTTATGAGAGAAAGGGTCGCAGAGACCACTGCCTTGAATTTGAACCTTATTTTTGCAACCTCTGAACGAGAAAGGGGCGCAGAGACCCCTGCCTTGAATTTGAACCTTATTCTTGCAACCTTTGAACTATCTTTGACAGCCCTTCAACAGCTATCCTATTTTTGACAGTATTGTGGCTTTTACAGTTATTGGTCTTGGGATAAATCTGCCTTTATATAAAGATACTTATTTTTTATAACTACTTGTGTGGTGTCCCTCTGTAGTGTTCCTCACTGTGTTACTGTGTATGGTCATAAATGCTTCACACCCTGCCTCTGAGATAAGCCTACCTGCTCGTGCTACGTTACCACAGGGTTGAGCAGGGGTATCAAGGAGGGTAGCCCTCTTACTCTGACTTAGGAAGAAGGGTCCCTACTTGGACAGTGGCCAGCCATTGCCAACTAGAGACCCCCATTTCTAACATTGGTGGTCAGCGGTGAGGATCTGGACTTGCATTTATGATTGCATACAATAATTATAGTGTACACTACTAGTGAGTGCAGACCATAACGTACCGCATACATTTTTTGAGAGTTTTTTGGATCCTATATTGTAATTGATATTGCCGGTGATTTTTCACCCGCACACATTTCCTGAGAGTTTTGGGATCCTATATTGTGATTGATATTGCCGGTGATTTTTCACCCGCGCCCATTTTTTGAGAGTTTTTGGATCCCATATTGTAATTGATATTGCCGGTGATTTTTCACCTGCGCACATTTCTTGAGAGTTTTTGGATCCCATATTGTAATTGATATTGCCGGTGATTTTTCACCCGCACACATTTCTGAGAGTTTTTGGATCCTATATTGTGATTGATATTGCCGGTGATTTTTCACCCGCATACATTTTTTTGAGAAGTTTTCTTCTAACTTTTATTGATATTGCCCGTGATTGTTACAATGGGCAAGCCTATGTTTTATTGATATTGCCGGTGATAGTACCCGCATAAATTTTTGAGAATTGTTGGATCCTATATTGTGATTGATATTGCCGGTGATTTTTTACCCGCATACATTTTCTTGAGAAGTTTTCTTCTATCTTTTATTGATATTGCCCGTGATTGTTACAATGGGCAAGCCTATGTTTTATTGATATTGCCAGTGATAGTACCCGCATACATTTTTGAGAATTGTTGGATCCTATATTGTGATTGATATTGCCGGTGATTTTTTACCCGCATACATTTTCTTGAGAAGTTTTCGTCTATCTTTTATTGATATTGCCCGTGATTGTTACAATGGGCAAGCCTATTGTTTATTGATATTGCCAGTGATAGTACCCGCATACATTTTTGAAAGTTTTTGGATCCTATATTGTGATTGATATTGCCGGTGATTTTTCACCCGCACACATTTCCTGAGAGTTTTGGGATCCTATATTGTGATTGATATTGCCGGTGATTTTTCACCCGCGCCCATTTTTGAGAGTTTTTGGATCCCATATTGTAATTGATATTGCCGGTGATTTTTCACCTGCGCACATTTTTTGAGAGTTTTTGGATCCCATATTGTAATTGATATTGCCGGTGATTTTTCACCCGCACACATTTCTGAGAGTTTTTGGATCCTATATTGTGATTGATATTGCCGGTGATTTTTCACCCGCATACATTTTTTTGAGAAGTTTTCTTCTATCTTTTATTGATATTGCCCGTGATTGTTACAATGGGCAAGCCTATGTTTTATTGATATTGCCGGTGATAGTACCCGCATAAATTTTTGAGAATTGTTGGATCCTATATTGTGATTGATATTGCCGGTGATTTTTACCCGCATACATTTTCTTGAGAAGTTTTCGTCTATCTTTTATTGATATTGCCCGTGATTGTTACAATGGGCAAGCCTATTGTTTATTGATATTGCCGGTGATAGTACCCGCATACATTTTTGAAAGTTTTTGGATCCTATATTGTGATTGATATTGCCGGTGATTTTTCACCCGCACACATTTCCTGAGAGCTTTTGGGATCCTATATTGTGATTGATATTGCCGGTGATTTTTCACCCGCGCCCATTTTTTGAGAGTTTTTGGATCCCATATTGTAATTGATATTGCCGGTGATTTTTCACCTGCGCACATTTTTTGAGAGTTTTTGGATCCCATATTGTAATTGATATTGCCGGTGATTTTTCACCCGCACACATTTCTGAGAGTTTTTGGATCCTATATTGTGATTGATATTGCCGGTGATTTTTCACCCGCATACATTTTTTTAGAAGTTTTCTTCTATCTTTTATTGATATTGCCCGTGATTGTTACAATGGGCAAGCCTATGTTTTATTGATATTGCCGGTGATAGTACCCGCATAAATTTTTGAGAATTGTTGGATCCTATATTGTGATTGATATTGCCGGTGATTTTTCACCCGCACACATTTCTGAGAGTTTTTGGATCCTATATTGTGATTGATATTGCCGGTGATTTTTCACCCGCATACATTTTTTTGAGAAGTTTTCTTCTATCTTTTATTGATATTGCCCGTGATTGTTACAATGGGCAAGCCTATGTTTTATTGATATTGCCGGTGATAGTACCCGCATAAATTTTTGAGAATTGTTGGATCCTATATTGTGATTGATATTGCCGGTGATTTTTTACCCGCATACATTTTCTTGAGAAGTTTTCGTCTATCTTTTATTGATATTGCCCGTGATTGTTACAATGGGCAAGCCTATTGTTTATTGATATTGCCGGTGATAGTACCCGCATACATTTTTGAAAGTTTTTGGATCCTATATTGTGATTGATATTGCCGGTGATTTTTCACCCGCACACATTTCCTGAGAGCTTTTGGGATCCTATATTGTGATTGATATTGCCGGTGATTTTTCACCCGCGCCCATTTTTGAGAGTTTTTGGATCCCATATTGTAATTGATATTGCCGGTGATTTTTCACCTGCGCACATTTTTTGAGAGTTTTTGGATCCCATATTGTAATTGATATTGCCGGTGATTTTTCACCCGCACACATTTCTGAGAGTTTTTGGATCCTATATTGTGATTGATATTGCCGGTGATTTTTCACCCGCATACATTTTTTTAGAAGTTTTCTTCTATCTTTTATTGATATTGCCCGTGATTGTTACAATGGGCAAGCCTATGTTTTATTGATATTGCCGGTGATAGTACCCGCATAAATTTTTGAGAATTGTTGGATCCTATATTGTGATTGATATTGCCGGTGATTTTTCACCCGCACACATTTCTGAGAGTTTTTTGGATCCTATATTGTGATTGATATTGCCGGTGATTTTTCACCCGCATACATTTTTTTGAGAAGTTTTCTTCTATCTTTTATTGATATTGCCCGTGATTGTTACAATGGGCAAGCCTATGTTTTATTGATATTGCCGGTGATAGTACCCGCATAAATTTTTGAGAATTGTTGGATCCTATATTGTGATTGATATTGCCGGTGATTTTTTACCCGCATACATTTTCTTGAGAAGTTTTCGTCTATCTTTTATTGATATTGCCCGTGATTGTTACAATGGGCAAGCCTATTGTTTATTGATATTGCCGGTGATAGTACCCGCATACATTTTTGAAAGTTTTTGGATCCTATATTGTGATTGATATTGCCGGTGATTTTTCACCCGCACACATTTCCTGAGAGCTTTTGGGATCCTATATTGTGATTGATATTGCCGGTGATTTTTCACCCGCGCCCATTTTTTGAGAGTTTTTGGATCCCATATTGTAATTGATATTGCCGGTGATTTTTCACCTGCGCACATTTTTTGAGAGTTTTTGGATCCCATATTGTAATTGATATTGCCGGTGATTTTTCACCCGCACACTTTTCTGAGAGTTTTTGGATCCTATATTGTGATTGATATTGCCGGTGATTTTTCACCCGCATACATTTTTTTAGAAGTTTTCTTCTATCTTTTATTGATATTGCCCGTGATTGTTACAATGGGCAAGCCTATGTTTTATTGATATTGCCGGTGATAGTACCCGCATAAATTTTTGAGAATTGTTGGATCCTATATTGTGATTGATATTGCTGGTGATTTTTCACCCGCACACATTTCTGAGAGTTTTTGGATCCTATATTGTGATTGATATTGCCGGTGATTTTTCACCCGCATACATTTTTTTGAGAAGTTTTCTTCTATCTTTTATTGATATTGCCCGTGATTGTTACAATGGGCAAGCCTATGTTTTATTGATATTGCCGATGATAGTACCCGCATAAATTTTTGAGAATTGTTGGATCCTATATTGTGATTGATATTGCCGGTGATTTTTCACCCGCACACATTTCCTGAGAGTTTTTGGGATCCTATATTGTGATTGATATTGCCGGTGATTTTTCACCCGCGCCCATTTTTTGAGAGTTTTTGGATCCCATATTGTAATTGATATTGCCGGTGATTTTTCACCTGCGCACATTTTTTGAGAGTTTTTGGATCCCATATTGTAATTGATATTGCCGGTGATTTTTCACCCGCACACATTTCTGAGAGTTTTTTGGATCCTATATTGTGATTGATATTGCCGGTGATTTTTCACCCGCATACATTTTTTTTGAGAAGTTTTCTTCTATCTTTTATTGATATTGCCCGTGATTGTTACAACGGGCAAGCCTATTTGTTTTATTATTGATATTGCCAGATATTGCTACAATGGGGCTTGCTGAAATGAGACCTACCTTTTATATAGATGATCTGTTAACCTACAGTCTAGAGGAGCTAAGGGGGTTCTGTGAGGAGAAGGGCTTAGCAGTGAGTAGGAAGGCGACTCAGCTATCCCTGCAGACATCCCTGAGACTTTGGCAACAAGACAGATGGAGATTCTTGGAGTCCCAGTACACCTACCAAGAGGGTAGTTGGTCTGAGGGTGGCTCTAGAGAGTCTGAAGAGGAGGAAGAAAGTGTTATGGAATATCTCATAGGTGGGGAGTTCCTTGATGAGTCTAGTGCCTATGGTAGTGCCAGATTCCCCTCAGGGTCCCCAGAGGAGTTGGTGGACAGGCGGGAAGGTCCCATAGGTAGGGAGTCCCTTGCGGGATCTAGTGCACAGGGTAGCACCCAATCCCCTTCATGGTCCCCAGAGGAGTTGGGCAGACAGAGGGAGAGGGAGTACCAGCCGGAATTGGAGAGGCTCCTAATAGAGATTGCCCAGCTGGAGGCGCCTCTAAGTCCAATCCCGACTGTATCAGTGGTTGTAACAGAAAGTGTTTCGCTGTAAAATCTAAACACAGAGGAAAGTGATCGCTTTCTCTTCTGTCATCCACTTTAAAATCCTGCACATAATCCCAATGAGCAGCACTTACCATAATATAATCTATCCGAGAGGAAGAAAGACCTTTCGAAAAGGTGTTAGAACATTTGAAATCGGAGGGGGTTCTACCATTACAAGACCTTAATCCCTTCTCTACAGTGAAGTTAAATAATTGCAATGCAGAGACAGAGCATCTCATGGTCTTTTCTACCCCTAAGGACGGAATACCCATTGCTACATTTATTATATCAGTAAGTATTTTAAGTAAAAGTTTAAAACAAAGATGAGAAATATTCATTACCCTTGGCCATAGGGCGCTGACAAGAATGGTTCATCAGGAAAGAAAAATAAACCACAGATCACAGGATGGACTCCCAAACTGACTGACTGTCCCGCTAACCTCCTCGGACGCAATCTCCTCCCGGGCAACATTCGCAACGGTCTTGTTCCTTCCCCAGTCAAAGTTCGTAGTTCAAAATGACAGAGTCTCTCGCAGCATCAGGATAGAATAAAAGTAGCTTTTTTCACAACGTAAGGGCAGACCCTCTTATACCCTATTTTCTGGCTCTCTACACTTAAAAGTTGCAATCTTTAGGGGCAAGAATCACGCTAATTGGTCCATTGGAGGGGTGGTGATGGTCACCGCATCGCCCTCCTTGTTCGAACCGGTTTGGGGACAATAACGCATACAATAAGTCTCATGCTCGAAGAAGTCCAAAAGTAGTTAAATTTACTAATATAATTTGTAACAAACTCCGATGGTCACATATTAGTTCATTCCCTGTCGCTCGTTTTTCCCATCCGTTCCCAGGCATATGTGCTGAACTCTTGGCACGCCTTTCGTAGCAGGTCAGACTGGCCTTGACATCTCTCACTCCGGGCACAGGCCGCATACACGTGACTGGAGACTTTAAGCTGCCCATGCGCAGGGGCCATTTTATTCAGCGCACGCATCTCATCCTTTCCAGCGACCATTTTGGAAGCATGGCCTAGAAGGCCCGAACAAAACTAATATAAGAACAAACACAACGGAAATTAAAACATGGAAAATAAGCCTTTCTGTTTACCACCCGCCTTTCTAAAGACCCGTGTTAGGTATTACCTAGCGTAAGCGACATTTAAAGCCATTTTACTCACCACCTGCATTCTTTGCCACGATGCAATTTACTATGCAACACAAATCATGCAATGTATTCTATTTACAACTCAAATCACAATATATATGTTACTTAGCTTCACATTTGTAAATAAATTAGATTTTTGCAAAGCAAATGGGTTGCCCGCGTGTAATGTTTATCAAAAAGGTGCATTTGTTGATTAGTTCATGCGTTTCAAACGGTTAGTACCATTAGTTGTTATAGGGTCATTAACTTCAAAGGGGTACAAAAAAATATTTCGTTTCCCCTGCTCCATCACAAGCATTAACAGAAGTCTTCAGTGTCTGGCCGTGTGTCACTTGAACTCAGTCAATCAAAATTAAAAAAAATCAGTCAATCTTCACTGTGGTGGCACTATTTATGGAGGCTTTTCAAAAAGCCTCTGTTAAATATCGGTCCCATGGGGTTTCCATTCTGGCCCACTTTCAGCAAAGTAAGTCCATTCAGGGGCTGAGTACCTTTGGCTATACACTCGTTGTCTCCTTGAGCTTCTGACTGCTGGCTGCTCACTGTTATTGTCACTGTTCACTCATCTCTGTTTCTTCACTGATGGTTCTGGAATGCCTTCTCCTGACACAACAGCTCTCAGTCTCTCATCCCTCTTTGGCCCCCTTTCTTTTCTTTGCTCTCCTTTGGCAGAATTGTTTGCACCTTCTTCGAGCTTGAGGTGCACACTTCCAGCTTCTGTGGCTTGGTTGACTGTGGCTACAATTGGAACGTTCACCACAGGGTCTGCACTTGTCTTGAGGTGACTTTGAGACACTTGTGCACAATCTTCTCCTTTCTCTGAGCATTCATGTTGCACTGGAGTTTGACTCTGCAAATCAGTGGTTGCTGCAGTCACTTCTTCGCTGGCTTGTCTCACTCTCTTTGTGTGCGAAGCATGAATCTAGCTCGGGAGATGCACGCATTTCATCATGTGTTCGAAGTTCAACACCATCCGGTGTGCAATAGATCACAAAATTCATCTTGGAAAGTTCATCCCAGTCCAATAGATTGACTGGACTTGAATTACACATTGACAACGGATGATCTTCCTCAAGAAGCCCTATTTTCAGGGGGACTTTAGCTGAAACTGGGTTTGAGCTCTGTTTATTAGCAATACCTACAACTTGGACTTGTTTCCTTAAGAGGGGTAGGTTTGGGACCGCTACCATTCTAACAGTAGGTAGTTCCAGTATTAATCAAAAGCAGGCCAGCTGGTACACAAAAGATCTCAGAGACAACAAACGATGCTGTAAGCAGCTAGAAAAGAAATGGAGAGCCAGCTGTGACACCACCGACTGAACTACCTACAAGGTTGCACTCAGACTCTATCACTAGCAAATTAGAAGCATCAAGAAAAAAGCACTAGTGGACTGCATCGAAGGAAGCTACAACAGCTGCAAGGAGATCTCAGCTACTGTCAACAAAAATGATGACTCCCAAACAACTCTGCGACAACCTTTCCAACTTCTTCCACAGCAAAATAGCAAACATCTACAGCAACTTTGCACACCAACCCAACCCTAGAGAACTCATTGTTAACCTACTCACCACCAACCAAGACGGCCATCTGACCAAATGGACAACCCTCACCAGAAACAACACACTGGCAATAACGCACACCATCTACTCAGGAACCCCAATGGACTCATGCCCCACCACATCTACAAGCTGGGAACATCACCAATCAGCACCACCCTAACCCAAATCATAAACACCTCTATCATGTCCACCACTTTCCCGGATGAATTGAAACTTGCAGAAATCAATGCCCTCCTCAAGAAGCCTACAGCCGACCCAAATCACCAGAGCAACTTCAGACCCATCTACCTGCTTCCCTATCCAGCCAAAGAGATTGAGAAGGCCATTAACAAGCAACTCATAACCCACCTTGAACTTCACCATCTTCTAGACAATAAACACTCAGGATTCAGAAAGAACCACAGCATCGAAACAGCACACATCATGGCCACCGATGACATTCAAAACATCCTGGACCGAGGAGAGGCAGCAGCCCTTATCCTGCTCAACCTCTCCGGGGCCCTCGACACTGTCTTCCACAATACCCTTATCAGAAGACTCCATGAAATTGGCATACAAGGGTCTGTTCTCAAATGGCTCTGTTCCTTCCTCACAGGAAGTACCCAAAGGGTCAGGCTGCAACCCTTCATTCAGAGGCAAAGAAACTGATATGCGGTGTCCCACAGAGATCGTCCCTCAGCCCCACTCTTTTCAACATATACATGACCCGCTCACCAACATCATCCGATCACAAGACATTGTCACATGGCCGATAGGGACATTGTCGACATCGCTAAATTAGCATGAGCCCAGCAACCATGATGCTGCTTTTGCACACGTTACTACATGACTTTATTTTTGCAAGACTCTGTTTATGCCATTCACATGAGAACCGTCTGCTTTGTTCGTTTTCTGCCTATTCCTGGAGTTTAGTCTGAACACTGTGAGCAAGGTCGGTAAATAATGCCCCTTGTTATTCTGTTCTGGTCAGTCCCTAGCACCTAGACAAAACATGCTAACACAGCTGCTGCTGAAAACTTGCACTTTGATATTATGGGGATGCATGTTCAGGAAACACACACATGGAGAGGGAGCTTTCCAGGGAGAAGAGCTATGCGGTTCCTATGATGTAGATATACCAACTCGGCACTAAGGTATGGGGTCTGCTGACAAAGCCCAGAGATCTTCTATTATGTAATAATACTTCTTCTTACCAAGGGGAGGGTGGTTAGGCCTTATAGTCCTTTATCCACTGTCTTTAATATGATGACATCTCCCTTTATGATATATGGCCTTGCTGCAATGCTAACTGTATTAGTTTGATGCATTTTTCTGTTGGTTGTGGCTCGTATACTGCGTTTTAGAGCACAATAGTTAAAATAAACATTTTAAACTATATTCGTGTTTCGGTCAGTTCTTATTGAGGACAGGTACGAGAATGTGAGCGAAAAGGTGTGTCTTGTTACCGCGATTCCTGAGAGATCTGGGAGTGTTGTTTCTGGGGTGTCTAATCATTTGCTTCTTCATGAGTGTGTAGGAGAGCGAGTGAGACACTATAGCTAGTCGGTCCTGGGCTCGTGGGCACTAAGGTGGTGGGAAGGCTTAGCCCCTATACACCGAGGTCCCATATTCCTGCTCATAGTTCTGTGTATGAGCAGAATCCCTGCAACATGGCGCCGAACGTTTGGTCTGGTACTTATTCGCAGGACCCTTGAGTAGCACTTGAGCTTGTCCACAATACCCTCTCACCAGTTACCGGAGACGTCCGTGGTGTGAGGGCTCAGCCTCCTATATCTGATTGATATATGTTTTTCAAGCTTGAATTTTAAAAGGTTCTTCTTTCTATATTGACCCGCTTGTGCACTACCGTTCTTTTGTTACTTTTCCTGCTTTTCTTATGGCGGTCGCTATTGCGGCGCCCAACCGCGCTGCGGACACAGCTTACTTGGCTCAACATACAGTCCCTAATGGAGGGGCTGATTTTATTTTTGTTGTTGAGGCGGATGCAGCATACCACTTCGAGGTTTTCTATTCTTGGGTTACCTTTCCGGCAGTTGATGGGAATGATAATTTGTTTCGCCTCCGCGGTCCTGCGGGATTAACGCCCTTATCGATTACTTGAAGTTCCTTTAACAGCTTGGCAGAACACCATCTGGTTTAATGGTGGCCTTCCTCACCCTGTTTCTGTGGTCTGTTTAAGCTCCTTATCAGTCGATGAGGCCACGTGGTTTACACCACATCCAAATTACCTTAATGTTCCTATCGCAGAGCTAAGACAATTGCATACATCGTTGATACATATACATAGGGCTGTAATACAGTTTATGTCATGTAATATTCAGGTGGCTCCGGCTGGAGCTGCTGCTCAACCAACTGGACATGGTGGTGGTCTTGTTATTAGTCCCATCATGATTAATTCAGTGATGGGTAAACGTCCCCAGAATAGGGATGATTTCCCTTACTGGCTTGCAGAAAAAGTTGAAGCTGTTTTTCCACATACTATGCCAGTGGAGAAACACAGGTTCCTTACCATGAGTTTACCTAAAGGACTTAGTCCCAATCTGGCTGATTGCACCACCTGGAAGAAAGTGTTTGCGGCAGTACATTTGCTGTGTTTTGGCACCCCTTCCTTGAGCGTTCTTCCGTCCGTACTTAAAAAGGTTCAAGATGAACACGGGGCAGAGGCTGCCCTGGAGTTGGGGATGAGATTGATGGGGGTGTTTCCTATTGTTTCCGATATAATCCTTGCTAACATAAAGGGGGAAGCTGTTAGCTTACAGGTGAGTCAGCACCTAGAGACGGTTGCTGACGTCGATAAGCAACGTGAATTGCCAAAGATTATTGCTTAAGTATATAAATACTTAGGGCGCAATAATCTGGGAATTAAGCCTTTTACACAAACGCAACAAAGGACCCAACCTGGGACCTGAATAGGAATCAGCGTCAGCAAAAATAGAATCAGGGTTCGCGTTCTGGTTCACCGACACCTGAAGCTTCTGAGCGTAGATATGATTTGCGTGACCGCTCTAAAATTAAGACACCGGAGAGGTTTCAAGTTCCTGATCCGCGCTCTCCTCGTTCTTTACAGGACTCATCGGATTCACAGTTCGGTGGTGAAGAGCGCCCGAATCGTAGACAAGGCGAGACCACTCAGCAGAGACATGATCCGCTACGCAGTTTGATGTTAAAGCCAAACCGGAGAGACTACCTCCTTGTCGAGCCCCGTTTCAGAAGAAGAAAGTTGCCACTTTAACAGTGAAGTATGCCTCAGACGGTGAGAACCCTGCTCCTCGATTGGAGATGGGCAGTGACACTCCTCGACAGCTCAGCGGAAGTTACCATAGTGCGGGAGACACTCCATCCTTGTCTGGAGGCGAGAGCAACTGATACTTTCATTACAGTGGAAACAGCAGATACACGAGTCGCACACCCTGCTAGGCTTTATGAGATAGTCCTCCAAATTGAGGGTGATATGAAGCAGACAATTAAGGGAGTCTTTTGGGACAACCTTTCCTCCTCTTATGGCATTCTGTTGGCGGAAACAGATTGGCCTCCTCCATTTGTTTTGTCCTCTTCCAGAGGGGAAGATGTAATACTCCCGAGTTTTTCCTGTTATGTCTCTGAAGAGGCTAAACAAGCTTACGCTTCGGAATGGGCTTTGGCACATGAAACTGCTTTACGATCTATGCCACAGCCACAGGCTCAATATTCGATCAGGTGTGAAGCAAAAGCATGCGTCAGTGAAATTTTGACCCAATTGGAATATCAGGGTGTAATTGAACCCTGTGTTTCATCTATGAATAATCCTCTTTTTCCAATATCGAAACCGGATGGTTCATATTGTTTAGTTTTGGATTAAGACATTTAAACAGTCATGTGCGTACATTTACAGTACAAAACACACACAGCTCTGCGTTAGTGAATAATATTGTTCGCAAAAAATATAAAACAACAATGGATATTTCCAATGGGTTTTATAGTCACAATTTGGCTCATGGTAGCCGTAACTTAACCGCATTTACCGCGGTCGGCAATAAGAGGCGATGTACGCGTTTGCCTATGGGCTATAAGAACAGTCCTGGGGCTTTTGCTGCGCGTGTTGTCTCTTTTACACGACATTGACCCTAATGCATTCTCATACGTCGATGACATTTATCTGACGGATGATGAGTTAATACCGCATCTTGTGCATGTGGATCGCACCATTCTCTCTTTTGCAGCCTTGGGTTACAAATTTAATTTTGCCAAGTCACACATCACTTGTTTGGCTGTACTCTTCTTGGGTTATGAGCTCAACAATGAAGGTAGGGGGGTTAGCCCCCCACTTTCTGGAGAAGTGTGAACAATTGCAGCCTTCATCTACATTGAAAAAATTACAATCTTTGCTGGGACTTTTGAATTTCGGGAGGACTTACATTCCTGATTATGCCCAGCGTATCAAACCGCTTTATGCGTTGATACAACCCTCTTTTTCGTCTGCCAGCTGGCTTCCGGAACATACTACGATTCTTCGGTCTTTGCAGTCTGATCTCGTTGCGACCAACTTCTTGTTAACACGTGATAATTCTACGAACTTGGTCATAAGAATTGTGCCAGGGACAGTAGGTTTCACTTGTTTGACATTCAATGAAGGTGACAGTACCAATAGCATATAAATCGCATTTGTACACATCAGCGGAAATGCGATTTTCCACAGTTGAAAACTTTTTGACTGCGGTCCAGATGGCGATTCTGAAAGAACGCTCTCTGGCGCAGGGAAAACGCATTCTTATGGTTTCGCCTGTACCTCCTTTAAAAGCAGTGACAAAAGCGAGTGTTCCGAATTCTAAAGCTTTGCATCCGCGTTGGATACAATGGGCGAGTTCTTTGACATCGGCTGATGTCACTTTTATCTTTGATACCTCCTTGCAGACACAGGAGTTTTTATAATATAAACATGTTCATCCTCCTCCGTTGTCGTTGCTTCCTTTGGATCAGGACAAATGTATTATCTATACCGACGGATCAGCTCAACCAGCAGTCGGTTCAAAGCATGCTTATTCTGCGACTTGCGCTATTGTGGCTGGTTCAATAGTAAATGATGAATTTAAGTCTTCTATAGTCCATACCCAGGTACTTGGGGACTGTACGGCTCAATTGGCGGAGCTGCATGCTTTGATTTTAGCTCTAGAATTCGCTGATCCCGATGTGAATACTCTTGTTGTGTGCGATTCCTACTACTGTGTGCAGGCTTTCAATGACAATTTGTTCTTTTGGTCTCAGATTGATTATCGAGACTCTAAAGGTAGCGCAACAAAGCATAAAATGCTTTGGGTCCGAGCGGCAGAACTTAAAGAACGTTTACTGCTCACACAGGTTATACATACTCTTGGCCATCAGCGTGTGGGAACCCATGCTGTTGGTAATTCTTTGGCTGATGAGGCAGCCAAATCTGCAGTGGCCACATGTTCAGTAGCAGCAGTTACTAGGTCCATGACCAAAACTGATAATGATGTTCTTGCAGCGATTGCTGCTACGAAGGGTGGGACAGACTTCCCACAAGGTTTTCCTTCTAAGTATTCTTATCGTTTGTCCCCTGAGCAAGTCCCATTTGCTAAGATTCCGTCCATTGGGGATCGGCTGATTCCCAACAAAGACTGCAGACTTCCTTTGATCATAGCCGCATATGAAGGCATGGCTTCTGCACATGCCAGAGTTTCTGCGACTGTTTCTATTTTACAGCAACATTATTGGTGGCGTGGTTTATACAAACAAACCCGTAATTATGTACTATCTTGTGACATTTGTCAACAGATTAAACCATCTACGGTTGCACATCCGCCACATGCACAGCTATACATTTCTAATCAACCGTTTGGTTGTATTTGTCTTGATCACTGCGGTCCTTTGACTTCCGACACTGCATATAAACATATTTTAGTTGCAGTTGATTTGTGCACTAGATTCCTTTAGGTTTGGCCACAACGCAGTGCTGATGCTCGAAATGTCATAAGAGATTTGTGTGTCTTTGTCGGGACTTTTGCCTATGGCACCTTCCATCCTGACCAAGGTCCTGCGTTTGCCTCTAAGGCTTACAAGGACGCAATGAGGTCTTTGGGAGTGCTGGTGCAGTTTTCGTCTCCATATAGGCACGAGGGAAATTCTATAGTAGAGCAAATGATCGTGACTTAAAGCAATCTTTGACAGCTAGAGTCTTACTGACAGGGATTGACTGACTCATTTGTATGGGGTTCAACGTGCACTAAATAATCTCCCAAGAAGTTCTCTGGGTGGGCAGACCCCATACGAAATGCTCTTTGGCATTAAAATGTTTGTGCCAGACCTTGATGGTCTAGACATTGTGGCGGCTGCAGCAACATTTGACGTAGATAACCATTCTACTATGTTACAGGAACTACAAAAGACCCATGACACAATGACTAAGGATGATTCACCCTCATCCACTGAAGCTGCGGTGCAGATTCCGGTTACTGGTTGGCTTCCTAAAGTTGGTGATCTAGTACGAGAAAAGCTGGAGAACAAAAAAGAATTTGGTCCCTCTTATCGTGCACCTGTCCCAGTTCTTGGATTAAAGGGTACTCGTACAGTAATTTTACCTCCTTTGCCTGGCCGCAAGGATAACAGATTTATTTCAATTGACAATGTTAAGCTACACCATATGGCCAATACTGAATAGTGTGACTCCAAGTATTACAAGCCAAGCTGTTTCACTGAATCTGATGGCTTCAACTTCTTCAACTAGTATCCGTGTTATGGAGGGGTACTTGGAAACTTATATTGACTTCTTGCCTGTTGTACCTACCTCTTCCGCCAATGTAGACGTCGAGTATGATTCTCCTCCTATTGAGGTCCTCATTTACGTTGCTGACAGAGTGATACATCATCCATCTGATGCTGCACAGCGACCAATGTTGCGATTGGGAGCAAGCGTTTATTACATGGATCGTACAAGTTTCTCTTACGATTCATCTTCTTCGTCCACATCTGTGTCAACTCCACCGACGTGCGACAGTCTTTTAATTACCTGGTTCAAAAAGACTTACCTGGTCCCACCCTGGACATACATCTGGATGGTGCTCACACTTATCTTCCTTTTCATGTGGATTGGGTTTGTGACAGTGTTCTTCTTGCTCATCAATGGTCATTATTTGCCAAAACGCTCTGCTGTGAAGTTGGTTGATGGAGTTCTGGCTCCCCATACATCGTTTCTCCAAACAAGAGGAACCAGGAGCTTTTTTTATCCAGGTCCTGCACACGTACTCCCAAACGTAAACTGATATAGCAGACTAGTGTGCAGTTCCTAAGTATGGGTGGGAGTGTTCAGGTCTGTGATAAAGTGCCCTCACACACCCCGAGGGATGTCAATCTTCATCATTGGGCTTGCTCCTCATCGGGCCGATGCTGCAATGCCCGACGGGCACCCGCGGAGGGGCTCTTTAGTGGAGTTCTTTTGTTGATGAAGCCGTTGGGTGCATGTGGGTGTGTGGACTAGGTAGTGTAGGGAGTGCGGGATGATAATTAAAATAGGTCTAGGGCAGCCCTATAGTCTACATTTTTTCCCAGGGTGCACTAACCTAGCTAAAAACAGGCAGCCCTATCTGGTTGCAATGCTCCTAAAGGGCATGTGTGGTGTGGAAGCTCGACATGTTTCATGCTTAAGACAGCCCCTAACGGGTCTAGTGGCAATTCATCAGGACCAAAAGTGAACAGAGAAATTCTCTTAACTTTAACGCTACCGCAATGCTGCTTCTGGAAGTGACGCAATGGAGTTGTAACCAGCTTTGTAAGTGAACACCAGGTCCGATTGACCTAATGTTATTGTGACCTGAAAGAAAGTGATAATAAAGAAAGTTTAAAAAAAAATTTGAGGCAGAAACACTGCAGCGCTTAATTGTCAGAGAATAAAGAACCTAATAAGGGTCAGGCAGCGATGAGAAGCATCTTGCCCAGATGGGGAGCTCAATTCTGTCCCCTGTGCAGTGCCTTATCGTGTTTTTATCTTCAAAATGCCAGGAAACTCCTGTGTGGTTTGGCGTTATCGGTGTGCAGTTAAAAGAATGAAATAGCGGCATGATTGAGAAATCCGTTGTGCCCATATTGGCAAGTACTACTGTTGTCCGTGTCTCTACACAGTGCGTTAGCTGTTCCACATATAAATTTATTGAGGAGTCAACTGTGGGGACACAGTGAGTGAAAAACTCCATCTGTACATCCATTGAGTAGCCAAACAAGAAGCCACATTACAAGACTAACACACATAGAGATAGTGGGTGGAAGCAACTAAGTTGTTGCGGTATATGTTCGAACTTGTCCAAATTGCAAAAACGGGGGTAGCCACCTAACCCGTAGTTCCCTGCTTTTAACAAGTACACACATAGTTACATTCACGCGGTTTCAGACATAAGCGTAGTTTTTAATCAGACAAAGTATCTCGTGGTGGTGGGCAAATAAAATAAGCGCGTACTTAGCGGTGTCCGAAGCGGACTGCTGGTTAACCACTCACCCCTTAATAAGTAGGTCTAGGCTGACGGGACCTTTTCAGAGCACGTCGTTGTTCACAACCTAAGACAGAATGAGGATATGTGGAGAGCATGTAGTCAATGGCAATACATTGTTTTTGTCTTACCGGGAGCTCTGGTAATGTCCGGCAGCGTTTAGAGGAATGCATACTCACGGAAGGCGGCGCGGCAACTAGCCGTATTCCTACCCCGGCTCTGGTTCCCATGAGGTGTGGTTCCGGGGGCGGGGTATTTGAAATAGCACACAAGCGTAATAACGCTGGTGCACGAGAGGCGGCGGCCATCTTATTAGTGAACTTTATTGCCAGCTCTCATATTGACATTGAGAATGCTCGAATTTGCCGTTTTTTAAGGTTGCTGAATAACCGGCCCTAAGAAATTAATGAAAGGGGAACACCTGATGGAACTACATGTATTGTGGTTGAAAGGGGGGTGATGGCCTCACTCAATTTTATATCAGGAGACAGAATACTGTCGGGTATTGCTGGTGTAAGTGGCTCGGACAGGGGATAGAACTGAGCTTCCCATCTGGGCAAGATGCTTCTCATCGCAGCCTGACCCTTATTGGGTTCTTCATTCTCTGACAATTAAGCGCCGCAGGATTTCGGCCTCAAATTTTTTTTTAAACTTTTATTATCACTTTTTTTCAGGTCACAATAACATTAGGTCAATCGGACATGGTGTTCACTTGCAAAGCTGGTTACAACTCCATTGCGTCACTTCCAGAACCAGCATTTCCGTAGTGTTAGAGTTAAGAGAATTTCTCTATTCACTTTTGGTCCTGATAAATTGCCACTAGACCCGTTAGGGGCTGTCTTAGGCATGAAACATGTCGACCTTCCACACCACACACGCCCTTTAGGACCATTGCATCCAGATAGGGCTGCCTGTTTTTAGCTAGGTTAGTGCACCCTGGGAATAAAATTTAGACTATAGGGCTGCCCTAGACCTATTTTAATTATCACCCCGCACTCACTACACTACCTAGTCCACAGACCCACATGCACCCAACTGCTTCATCAACAAAAGATCTTCGCTAAAGAGCCCCTTCGCGGGTGCCCATCGGGCATTGCAGCGCCGGCCCGATGAGGAGCAAGTCCAATGACGAAGCATTACATCCCTCGGGGTGTGTGAGGGCACTTTATCACAGACCTGAACACTCCCACCCACACTTAGGAACTGCACACTAGCCTGCTATATCAGTTTATGTTTGGAAGTACGTGTGCAGGACCTGGATAAAAAAGCTCCTTGTTCCTCTTGTTTGGAGAATTGATCGCATGGCGGGTCAGCCGTGGAACTGACTTTATCCGTCTATATTTCAGTAGGAAATTCCACTGAAAACAGGGGAGTAACTTTTCGTGCTCTCCCTTTCTTTTGCATTACTATGGAGAACAACCAAGGTCTCTCTTTTAGCGACGATCTTGTATCAGAAATCCTCAGAACCCCCTCACTGTTTGACCCCAGATGGGGCGGCATCATCCAGCAGCCAAGGCAGTGATTGGAATACCATCATTGCAATGAAAAGACAACTAATGAAGATTATTATGCATGGCGCAATAATGACCGAGTACCTACGAGCTAACATAGCTCCAAACTGGCTTATTGTCACCAATGTGCCAAGGATCTTTTTGGAAGACAAACAATTCAAGGAGGAATGGTCCCTAGTTGCCTGGAAATGCACTAGGGACTGGCGGGTATTGATTATAAAAACAGCCAAGCGCCTAGTGGACGACCTGATCATCAAAATCATGGTGGCAGAAGGAGCTCTAAAAGCCAATATAACCATCACGGCATTCAAAACAAAGCTGGCAGAAATTAACAGCCAGATAGCAGTGAATAAAGAGTACCTGATGAAACAAAAGGTCACGAAACTTCAAAAAGATAACGCCAAGTTTAGTAAGGAAAAAAATCTATCCTTACCTGAAAGAGGATTACTGCCCGACACAGGAAGAGAACTCATCAGAGGATAGCCAATCTTCAAGAAGAAGGAATTCCTCGAATAGCAGCAACTCGAGCACAGACAGTTGGGGTGGATAACAACACCAAAGAGGACCCGCTAACCCGATGTTCGGCTACGGGATGCCTGCTTACCAAGGACCTCCAATGTGGCAATATCCGGGCTTTCCACATGGCCCACAGCCACCATTTACCCCCTTTCCCCAACCTTTTTTAGGCAGAGGCTGGGGCAGAGGGAGAGGCAAAAGAAGAAGAGGTTACAACCACAGGAAACAGATCCAATGGCAGGACCAACCTCAACAGCAGCACATGGAGCTCAGGAGCCACACAGGGAAGATAAGCTAACTGTCAATCTTTCCACCAGACCCCTCAGCGACCTAGAAAAGAAAGTCCTGCACAGAGGTTTGGGTTTCGTCCCTACATCAAGAATTGACAACTTCACATCTAATTGTGAATGTCACAATTTCTTTAGGAAAGTACGACTACAAGCCTTCTTCGCAGGCCAACCAGAATCACCACCAGTGGACTCTGGCCTACGAAAGCCCTCCTCGTTTACCCCCAACGCGAGTATGGTTCCACCAGAGATTCTCACCTTTGAGAAAGCAGTCCTAAAAGAAATTACTGACAACCATGCGAACAGAGTCTTCCATAACACATCAAAGCAGGAAAATGAAGCAATCCGCAACTTGGCCGATGACACCACAATTACAACCAAAGAGGCTAATAAAGGGGGAGCAATTGTCATAATGTCAACAACAGACTACAGGA
Source organism: Calotriton arnoldi (assembly GCA_963921515.1). Classification (NCBI taxonomy): domain Eukaryota; kingdom Metazoa; phylum Chordata; class Amphibia; order Caudata; family Salamandridae; genus Calotriton; species Calotriton arnoldi. The sequence continues at coordinate 203,220 of CAWUFW010003058.1, forward strand.
ATGAACGCCTCTGCCAACTAACTGATGGAAGGTACTACACTCCCCTCCTGGAAGATCCCACCACACGCTTGATCACAGGAAATAAAATCCAATGTGACAGCGGCCTTGAACCAAGGATGGATTAGCAAGAATGAGGTGGATTTCCTCATCAATGACAATCCAAGACTGCCCTACTTCTACACCCTTCCCAAGATACACAAGGGAACACGACCACGATCAGGAAGGCCCATAGTATCGGGCATAGGGTCAGTCCTAGAACCCCTCTCAAAAGTTCTGTGACCACTTCTTTAAACCACTGGTCAAGGAAATCTCCTCATTCATCCAAGACACAAGGGATGTCTTAAACTTGATTGAAGCCAAAAACTTGGAGGGCATCCAATTGGATGTCATCATCACCTTAGACATGGAGGCCCTCTACACAAACATTCCTCAACAAGCAACACTTGAGGTTGTAGAGGAGATCCTGAGATTAACAAATTGGACAGCCACAACACCCATAAGTTTCATCTTGGGATGTGCAAACATAGCCCTGACTGAAAACTTTTTTCAGTTTGAGGAAAGTCTCTATCACCAAATTCAAGGGACTTCAATGGGCAGCACATTTGCCCCTAGCCTGGCATGTCTCTACATGTCAGACTTCAAGGCAAAACATATCCTCACAGACACTAACCCTTACAGAGACAATATTTCTCTGTGGCGCCGCTACATTTACGACGTCCTTGTCTTCTGGAAGGTTGATCAAGGAATCATCCCTGCCTTTGTAACCTGGGTCAATAGCCTTAACCCATACTTAAAATTCAGGGCCAACACCTCTGACCAGGAATTACCTTTCCTGGACCACATGATCAGCTGCAAACCAGACAAATTGGAAACAAGGACTTATAAGAAGCCTACAGATAGCCACAGTCCTCTGCTATTCAGCAGTTTCCACCCAAAAGCCCTTCGGGAGAATCTCCCCTACAGGCAGTTTCTTCGAATGAGACGGAAGTGCAGTAACCTGGAAGACTTTACCAACAAATCATCTGAGCTCACCAACCACTTAGTAAAACGGGAATACCCAGTTAGAAAAATAAGAACTGCCCAGAAGAGAGCCCGTAACACCAATAGGGAAGCCCTCCTTGAAACACAACCTAAGGCTGAAGAGAGGAACATGACCTGTGTTACCACTTATACACCTGAATCAAACATGATCAGACAGGGTATAAGGAAACACTGGAGGATCCTCCAGATTGGTAACCTTGCACCCAGCCCCCCGAGATTTGCATTCAAGAGAACAGCAAACCTAAAGGACATGCTGATCAACACAAGACCCAAAAAGAAGGAGCCACAACAAAACCTACTGTGAGACCTACCTCCTGTGGTTGGCCACCACCCATGTGAACAATGCATAGCCTGCCCCCTCACAAGTGCCACCAAGACGGTTACATTGACCGACACTTTGATATGGACACAGAAGAAACACACAAACTGTAATACACGCAACTGCGTATATCTCATCACCTGCCCGTGCCAGCTCAAATACGTAGCGATGACCACACGCCCTGTGAAAGCAAGGATTACCGACCACAGGAGTAACATTAAGTGTAAAAGAAGAAAAGACCAAAATGTGTGCCCATTTCACAGAAATTAACCATACCACCAACGACCTACACTGGACGATTTTGGAGTCCCACCCCAAATACAAAAGGAAGCCTTGTTCAGGAAGGAGCAGTTCTGGGTCGTTAGACTCTCTTCCCACTCTACAGGGTTAAATGACGATGTCCCCTGGGGTGAACTGAACCGACCTATGTAGTTTTTTGACAGGAGTTGAAGATAACGTCTGTCACTTCCTCCGGATATCTCTAGGGGGAATTCATAGCACAGAATACATATCAGTATAAACAAAATACTCACAACACCCTCCGTTCCCTGTATAGAGCCTACTGAGCAACTGAACATAACGCCAGTAGGTATAACCAAGGGGCTGTGCTTTGTCTACCACCACCAACAAGTGTACGCACCAGATAAAGGCCCCCATGCTAGCAATCACCAGCAATGGGAGTCCCCATTTAATTGCATTAAGGGGGGCTGCCTGCATCTTTTTTCATCTTTTAGCCTCTTTTTCTTATCACACCTATGCTACACGTAACCGGCTTTAAGAGCACACTGCCCGAGCCACTTACAGGAGCAATGCCCGACAGTATTCTGTCTCCTGATACAAAATTGAGTGAGGCCATCACCCCCCCTTTCAACCACAATACGTGTAGTTCCATCAGGGGTTCCCCTTTCATTCATTTCTTAGGGCCGGTTATTCAGCAACCTTAAAAAACGGCAATTTCTAGCATTCTCAATGTCAATATGAGAGCTGGCAATAAAGTTCACTGCTAAGATGGCCGCCGCCTCTCGAGCACCAGCATTATTACGTGCTATTTCAAGTACCACACCTCACGGGAGCCGGGGTAGGAATACGACAAGTTGCTGCGCCGCCTTCCGCGAGTATGCATTCCTCTAAACGTTGCCGGATATTACCAGAGCTCAGGGTAAGACAAAAACAATGTATTGCCATTGAATACATGCTCTCCACATATTCTCATTCTGTCTTAGGTTGTGAGCAACGACGTGCTCTGAAAAGGTCCCGTCAGCCTAGACCTACTTATTAAGGGGTGAGTGGTTAACTAGCAGTCCGCTTCGGACACCGCTAAGTACACACCTATTTTATTTGCTTTGCCCACCACCACAAGATACTTTGTCGGATTAAAAACTACACTTATGTCTGAAACCGCGTGAATGTAAATATGTGTATACTTGTAAAAAGCAGGAACTACGGGTTAGGTGGCTACCCCCGTTTTTCCAATTTGGACAAGTTCGAACATATACCCCAACAACGTAGTTGCTTCCACCCACTATCTCCATGTATGTTAGTCTTGTAATGTGTCTTCTTGTTTGCCTACTCAAAGGATGTACAGATGGAGTTTTTCACTCATTGTGTCCCCACGGTTGACTCCTCAATAAATTTATATGTGGAACAGCTAACGCACTGTGTAGAGACACGGACAACAGTAGTACTTGCCGATATGGGCACAGTTGATTTCTCACTCATGCCGCTATTTGATTCTTTTAACTGCACACCGATAACGCCAAACCACATGGGAGTTTCCCGGAATTTTGAAGATAAAAACACGATAAGGCACTGCACAGGGTTCAGAATTGAGCTCCCCATCTGGGCAAGATGCTTCTCATGGCTGCCTGACCCTTATAAGATTCTTCATTCTCTGACAATTAAGAGCTGCGGTGTTTCTGCCTCAAGTTTTTTTTTAAACTTTCTTTATTATCACTTTCTTTCAGGTCACAATAACATTAGGTCAATCGGACCTGGTGTTCACTTGCAAAGCTGGTTACAACTCCATTGCGTCACTTCCAGAACCAGCATTTCCGTAGTGTTAGAGTTAAGAGAATTTCTCTATTCACTTTTGGTCCTGATAAATTGCCACTAGACCCGTTAGGGGCTGTCTTAGGCATGAAACATGTCGACCTTCCACACCACACACACCCTTTAGGACCATTGCATCCAGATAGGGCTGCCTGTTTTTAGCTAGGTTAGTGCACCCTGGGAATAAAATTTAGACTATAGGGCTGCCCTAGACCTATTTTAATTATCACCCCGCACTCACTACACTACCTAGTCCACACACCCACATGCACCCAACGGCTTCATCAACAAAAGATCTTTGCTAAGAGCCCCTTCGCGGGTGCCAGTCAGGCATTGCAGCGCTGGCCCGACGAGGAGCAAGCCCAATGATGAAGCATGACATCCCTCGGGGTGTGTGAGGGTACTTTATCACAGACCAGAACACTCCCACCCACACTTAGGAACTGCACACTAGTCTGCTATATCAGTTTACGTTTGGGAGTACGTGTGCAGGACCTGGATAAAAAAGCTCCTGGTTCCTCTTGTTTGGAGAATTGATCGCAAGGCGGCTCAGCCGTGGAACCGACTTTATCTGTCTATATTTTAGTAGGCAATTCCACTGAAAACAGGGGAGTAACTCTTTGTGCTCTCCCTTTCTTTTGCTCTATTCAGCTCAGAGCATTACTATGGAGAACAACCAAGGTCTCTCTTTTAGCGACGATCTTGTATCAGAAATCCTCAGAACCCCCTCACTGTTTGACCCAGATGGGGCGGCATCATCCAGAATCCAAGGCAGTGATTGGAATACCATCATTGCAATGAAAAGACAACTAATGAAGATTATTATGCAAGGCGCAATAATGACTGAGTACCTACGAGCTAACATAGCTCCAAACTGGCTTATTTGTCACTAATGTGCCAAGGATCTTTTTGGAAGACAAACAATTCAAGGAGGAATGGTCCCTAGTTGCCTGGAAATGCACTAGGGACTGGCGGGTATTGATTATAAAAACAGCCAAGCGCCTAGTGGACGACCTGATCATCAAAATCACGGTGGCAGAAGGAGCTCTAAAAGCCAACATTACCATCACGGCATTCAAGACAAAGCTGGCAGAAATTAACAGCGAGATAGCAGAGAATAAAGAGTACCTGATGAAACAGAAGGTCACGAAACTTCAAAAAGATAACGCCAAGTTTAGTAAGGAAAAAATCTATCCTTACCTGAAAGAGGATTACTGCCTGACACAGGAAGAGAACTCATCTGAGGATAGCCAATCTTCAAGAAGGAGGAATTCCTCGAATAGCAGCAACTCAAGCACAGACAGTTGGGGTGAATAACAACACCAAAGAGGACCCGCTAACCAGATGTTCGGCTACGGGATACCTACTTACCAAGGACCTCCAATGTGGCAATATCCGGGCTTTCCACATGGCCCACAGCCACCGTTTACCCCCTTTCCCCAACTTTTTTTTAGGCAGGGGCAGAGGGAGAGGCAAAAGAAGAGGAGGCTACAACCAAAGGAAACCGGTCCAATGGCAGGACCAACCCCAACAACAGCACATGGAGCTCAGGAGCCACACGGGGAAGAGGAGCTAACTGTCAATCTTTCCACCAGACCCCTCAGTGACCTAGAAAAGAAAATCCTGCACAGAGGTTTGGGTTTTGTCCCTACACCAAGAATTGACAACTTGAGAACTAATTGTGAATTTCACAATTTCTTTAGGAAAGTACGACTACAAGCCTTCTTCGCAGGCCAACCAGAATCACCACCAGTGGACTCTGGCCTACGAAAGCCATCCTCGTTTACCCCCAATGCGAGTATGGTTCCACCTGAGATTCTCACCTTTGAGAAAGCAGTCCTAAAAGAAATTACTGACAACCGTGCGAACAGAGTCTTCCATAACACATCAAAGCAGGAAAATGAAGCAATCCGCAACTTGGCCGATGACACCACAATTACAATCAAAGAGGCTGATAAAGGGGGAGCAATTGTCATTATGTCAACAACAGACTACAAGAATGAACGCCTCTGCCAACTAACTGATGGAAGGTACTACACTCCCCTCCTGGAAGATCCCACCACACGCTTGATCACAGGAAATAAAATCCATTGTGACAGCGGCCTTGAACCAAGGATGGATTAGCAAGAATGAGGCGGATTTCCTCATCAATGACAATCCAAGACTGCCCTACTTCTACACCCTTCCCAAGATACACAAGGGAACACGACCACCACCGGGAAGGCCCATAGTATCGGGCATAGGGTCAGTCCTAGAACCCCTCTCAAAAGTTCTGTGACCACTTCTTTAAACCACTGGTCAAGGAAATTTCCTCAGTCATCCAAAACACAAGGGATGTCTTAAACTTGATTGAAGCCAAGAACTTGGAGGGCATCCAATTGGATGTCATCGTCATCTTAGACGTGGAGGCCCTCCACACAAACATTCCTCAACAAGCAACACTTGAGGTTGTAGAGGAGATCCTGAGATTAACAAATTGGACAGCCACAACACCCATAAGTTTCATGATTGGGTTGTGTAAACATAGCCCTGACTGGAAACTTTTTTCAGTTCGAGGACTGTCTCTATCACCAAATTCAAGGGACTTCAATGGGCAGCAAATTAGCCGCTTGCCTGGCATGTCTCCATGTCAGACTTTAAGGCAAAACATATCCTCACATCTTCTCATCGCTGCCTGACCCTTATTGGGTCCTTCATTCTCTGACAATTAAGCTCCGCTGGGTCTCTGCCTCAATTTTTTTTTTAAACTTTCTTTATTATTACTTTCTTTCAGGTCACAATAACATTAGGTCAATCGGACCTGGTGTTCACTTGCAAAGCTGGTTACAACTCCATTGCGTTACTTCCAGAACCAGCATTGCGGTAGTGTTAGAGTTAAGAATGAATGAATGAATTGAATGAATTGACATTTATAGAGCGCATGGCTACCCGAAGGCATCCCAGCGCTAAGTAGGCGGATGAAGTCCCTATCGGTTATTTGGGGAAGAGCCAGGTTTTCAGAGCCCTACGAAAGGCAAGGAGGTTGGGTTCTTTACGAAGCTGAAGAGGGAGAGAGTTCCAGAGCCTGGAGGCATTGTAGGAGAACAGTCGCCCCCCACTTTTAGCCCTCCTGATTCTAGGAACCACGGCCAGATGAAGCTCATCTGAACGTAGACGTCTGTTGGCTCGATAGGGCTGAACCAGGGGGGCTATGATAGCTGGACCTTTTCCTCTAATCAGCCTGTGGGCTATACACAGAGCCTTAAAGGAAACTCTTTCCCGAACAGGAAGCCAGTGGAGCGACTTCAGAGCTGGTTTGGCTGAGTGATGTCGCGGGACTCCCAGGAGAGTCCTTGCCGCACAATTCTGCACGGTCTGGAGTTTGGCCAGGACTGAACCTGGGGCGCCCAAATAAAGGGCGTTTCCGTAGTCCAGGCGTGATAGAATCAGCGCCTGGACCATGATTTTTCTGGATTGCAAAGGAAGTAACGGAAGCACTTTACGAAGAGTTCGTAACATACCGAAGCAGGAGGCCACCACCTTTCTGGCTTGGGTCCTAAAACTAAGGTCTGAGTCCAGCCAGACGCCCAAGCTCTTAATCTCTGGCTTGGGAAGTGGTGGCGGGCCCATACTTACTGGCCACATGGTGTCTGCCTTGAAGAGGGAGGGGTTGCCAAGGAGCATTATTTCGGTCTTTTCCCCATTCAATTTAAGATGAGAAAGTTTCATCCATTTTATTACCTCTTCAAGGCAGGGATGGAGACAGATAGACGCCCTATCAGCATGATTCAATGCAACCACCAATTGAGTATCGTCTGCGTATGTAATAATATGAACCCCATAGGGGGAGACAATATTGGCAAGAGGGGCCATGTAAGCATTGAACAAAGTAGGGCTCAGAGAAGACCCCTGGGGAACCCCACAGGGTAAAGGCCAAAAGTCTGAGCTGGCTCCTCCAACGAAGACTTGAAAGATGCTGTCCTCCAGGAACGACTGTATCCAGGTCAGAGCACTTCCTGCCACACCCAGGTTGCTAAGTCGTTCGACCAGGATACGGTGATTGACCGTATCGAAGGCTGCGCGAAGGTCCAGAAGGACCACAGCCAAGGAGCCTCCTGCATCGAGGATTTTCCTAGATTCCTCGATGACTGCTAATAGAGCTGTTTCGGTTCCTTGGCCTGGGCGAAAGCCTGTTTGCGAGGGATGTAGAAGGTTTGAGGCCTCCAGATGTCTAGATAGTACTGAGTTAACATGTTTCTCAGCAATTTTACTTACAGCTGGAAGTAAGGAAATAGGCCGATAATTGGCCAGACAATCCGGATCCAGGCTAGGTTTTTTCAATAAAGGCTTCACCATAGCTTTTTTCCAAGGTGGTGGGACTATACCGGTGGCAAGTGAGGAGTTAATCAGATCTAAAATGGGAGGGCCCACAGATTTAGCCACTAATTTCAGAATTTTGAGTGGGGCAGGGTCACTAGGTGACCCGCTTTTCACGATTGCTGAAGTTATCTGAAAGGTCTCCTCATTCATTGGGGGAAAAACTTCCAGTAATGGTTCCAAGCCCTGATGGTTAACAGCTTTGGATTGGGGGCTCGTATGGGGATCCATTGGGGTGAAAGCACAACATATTGATTTGATCTTATTGTGAAAATATTCAGCTAGCTCGTTGCAGCGCTGGTCTGTTACTTCAAAAGTATCAGGAGGAGACGGAATTTTCAAAAGTTTCTTCGCAATACGAAATGTTTCACGAGGGGAGTTTGCTGCGAGAGAGATTTTCTCCTCGAAGTAAGAGGTCTGTGCCTTTGTAATTTCCCTCTTATAAGCTTTAATAGCCTCCCTGTAGTCCCTTTTCCTACTAGGGGAGAATTCCTTCCTCCAGGTCCTCTCACATTTTTTACATATCTGCTTGAGTTCTCGCAGTTTGGGTGTATACCAGGGCAATCTATTAGGTCCAATATGTATCTGGGTGGTCTTTTTGGGGAGGACTTGGTCTAGTGTTTCATCGATCCACAAATTAAATTGATCGTTGGCTGACGTGGGATCGGGGTGAGGGGGTGGCTTGGATTTTTCTAGCGCAGAGGTCCAAGTTTCTATAGAAAGTTTCGGCCAACTACGTGCCGTTATTAGTGTTCGCCGAGAGGGTGCCAAGACTTGAGAAGGGGACCACAGAAAGGGGATCAAAAAGTGATCTGACCAGGGGATGGGGATAGGTTCCTGGCAGAGTAGCTCCTCTAGATTGGAGAATATGGGGTCGAGAAGGTGTCCTTTCGTGTGTGTAGCATGAGACACCTTCTGAAATAGTTGAAGAGCTACAAGATCATGAGAGAGCTCTGTTGCACTAGTCGATGTATCATCATCAAAATGAATATTAAAGTCGCCAAGTAACGTAAAGTTAGAGGTGCTGCTTGTAAGCCCTGCCACTATTTCCGGTAGTTGTTTATGAAATTGACCCAAAGGTCCCGGAGGGCGATAGATCAGGATCCCCGAGAAGGAAAGTGTAGGAGAAAAACCTATCGAGAACTGAAGGTTCTCACAGTCTGGCAAAGGACTCCCAAACGTTCGACAGGTGAGGAAGTTTTTATGAATAATGGCGATTCCCCCTCCTTTCCCGGAGATCCTATCCAGTTTGGATACCGTATAGTCAGGGGGGAGTGTCTGGACGATATCGGGATCTGTGGTTTCATTCGTCCAGGTTTCAGTAAGAAATAGAGCATCAGGACTTCTATCCATTAACAGCATGAATAATTCGTTGGTGTGTTTAGGTAGGGATCTACAGTTCAGTAATAGAAACTTGAAATGTTTACTAGGTAGATCTATAGGGGGGGGGATAAGCAAATGTGGCCTAGATTTAAAAGTGCAGTGCTCACAGTTGGGGACTAAGTCATTAGGATTAATCGAATGGGCACATTTAATTCCAAGTGCAGGAATGAGTTCTTTTAAATTCTCCGCACTATAAACATACCTGTGTGGTTTAGGTGGAGCAGGGTGTATGGCCCCTGGACCCGTCTGGGCGCGGACGGGCGCAGACGGGCTTGCCTTAGGCGCGCCCGCTGCGCGCGTCCGCTGCACGCGTCCGCTGCGCGCGTCCGCTGCGCGGTCGCGTCATCGGGCTATTAAATAGCCCGGTCAGGGACCAGCGACTAGAGCGCTGACCCGAAAATGGCCGCCAAAGTGCGAGTGCAGAGTGAGTAACTTCCCCTAAGAGCTATAACACAGCTCGAATTGCATAAAACACAGATTTTGGACAATGAGCCACTTGTTGACTAAGATAAGAGCAATTTAAAAGCTATTGAGCAGTTAAAACAAAGTATCCCCAATTCAGTTCAATTACACATATAAAATACAATTTTGTTTTTTTAAAAGAGTCAATGAGCGAGCCTGTACCCCCTTGCGCCAACGTGCCTCGTAGCGGCTTCAGAGCCTACTGCGCGGTCGCGTCATCGGGCTATTAAATAGCCCGGTCAGGGACCAGCGACTAGAGCGCTGACCCGAAAATGGCCGCCAAAGTGCGAGTGCAGAGTGAGTAACTTCCCCTAAGAGCTATAACACAGCTCGAATTGCATAAAACACAGATTTTGGACAATGAGCCACTTGTTGACTAAGATAAGAGCAATTTAAAAGCTATTGAGCAGTTAAAACAAAGTATCCCCAATTCAGTTCAATTACACATATAAAATACAATTTTGTTTTTTAAAAAGAGTCAATGAGCGAGCCTGTACCCCCTTGCGCCAACGTGCCTCGTAGCGGCTTCAGAGCCTACTGCGCGGTCGCGTCATCGGGCTATTAAATAGCCCGGTCAGGGACCAGCGACTAGAGCGCTGACCCGAAAATGGCCGCCAAAGTGCGAGTGCAGAGTGAGTAACTTCCCCTAAGAGCTATAACACAGCTCGAATTGCATAAAACACAGATTTTGGACAATGAGCCACTTGTTGACTAAGATAAGAGCAATTTAAAAGCTATTGAGCAGTTAAAACAAAGTATCCCCAATTCAGTTCAATTACACATATAAAATACAATTTTGTTTTTTTAAAAGAGTCAATGAGCGAGCCTGTACCCCCTTGCGCCAACGTGCCTCGTAGCGGCTTCAGAGCCTACTGCGCGGTCGCGTCATCGGGCTATTAAATAGCCCGGTCAGGGACCAGCGACTAGAGCGCTGACCCGAAAATGGCCGCCAAAGTGCGAGTGCAGAGTGAGTAACTTCCCCTAAGAGCTATAACACAGCTCGAATTGCATAAAACACAGATTTTGGACAATGAGCCACTTGTTGACTAAGATAAGAGCAATTTAAAAGCTATTGAGCAGTTAAAACAAAGTATCCCCAATTCAGTTCAATTACACATATAAAATACAATTTTGTTTTTTTTAAAAGAGTCAATGAGCGAGCCTGTACCCCCTTGCGCCAACGTGCCTCGTAGCGGCTTCAGAGCCTACTGAAAGAGAATTTCTTTATTCACTTTTGGTCCTGATGAATTGCCACTAGACCCATTAGGGGCTGTCTTAGGCATGAAACATGTCAATCTTCCACACACGCCCTTTAGGACCATTGCATCCAGATAGGGCTGCCTGTTTTAGCTAGGTTAGTGCGCCCTGGGAATAAAATTTAGACTATAGGGCTGCACTAGATCTATTTTAATTATCACCCCGCACTTACTACACTACCTAGTCCACACACCCACATGCACCCAACGGCTTCATGAACAAAAGATCTCCGCTAAAGAGCCCTTTCGCGGGTGCCCGTCGGGCATTGCAGCGCCAGCCCGACGAGGAGCAAGTCCAATGATGAAGCATGACATCCCTCGGGGTGTGTGAGGGCACTTTATCCCAGAGCTGAACACTCCCACCCACACTTAGGAACTGCACACTAGTCTGCTATATCAGTCCCCATACATCGTCCCATATCATGAAACATGATCAAGCCCTCGTGAACATTTCGGCCTTCCCTGTTGCTGATGGCATTGTTTGGGATAAAATTGCATTTGTTATCCATGGTCCGACAGAGGTCCTGAACATTCCATACGTGTTCCGCGTTTCACTAGGAGATGTGGTATCACAGGACATACACTCAGACAACTGGGATGTTTAGGCAGTTCATTCATTGTTTTCTGATTTAAAATTTTATGCTGCTTTTGATGCTGAAGATTTGTAGTTGAATTCGGCCAATTATGCAGATTTATTCTGTTACCAACATTATGGCCATCGTTACTTGCATAAAACAAACACGTTAAGACCGATTTTTAGTTTTACTCAGTGGGAGCATTGTCCGACTCCTTTACAGGGGAGTTCTCATGCTCTACGGAGTAAGTTCACATACTTCTCCGATTATAATACGTCCAATCCAGAGTCCTATTTCTATAAGTTAAACTTGCCGTCTCAATCTAAGTTCATATTGACTCACACTAAGTTGATTTATGCTAATTCCTTTAGAACTGATTTGGCCCTACATGGTTACGAACATTGGAAAGATACCATTGATTTGAAATCAATTTGGGGGACTAAAGGTTGGCAAGTCCAAGATACTGAAGCTCTGCATCATGCGTGTTTAATTCCGACTCAAATTTTGTTTTTAAATGACACGGTGCAGCAGACTACTTGTTTTGGTTTGGCTACAGCCAAAAATGTGAATGTTCCTTCTATTCCTTCATTGGCTGAGTACAATACGTGGTGTACACACACCAATCATACGATTGATGTATTGCTTGCCCTGTTAAAAAATGATAGTATAAATGTTTCTGACATCAACCCCTTGGGATGGTTGTTGTGGCCAACAAGTTCCAATGCATATCAACTGCGTTTTCTTAATGCAATGACAGGTTTCACTCAAACTAGACCTGATTAAGGGTGGGCGTAGTTGGCATAGTACCACTACGTGGAATTCCGCGGAGTTGAACCATAACTCCGTGAATCCGCTCCATAACTCCGTTCCGTCTAACCCAAATTAATAAAACAGAAACCTCACATACCTTTGGTAAAACAACATGTAACTATCTTTACATGCTAAAATGCATATAGTCATCTCACAAAAAGAAAATGAAAATATAGCAAGCAGTGTGAGAGGTGATAATTTTGGGGTCCTCCCTAACCTAGGGAGAGAACCAAGCAGATGCCTTGAACACAAAGAGCACATCATGCTGAACGATTCGGTGGTGGTCCCATCCTCCTAGGACCACCCCAAGCACAGTTATGGGCCAAAATACAATCCCAACCAAAGGCCCAGCAAAGCATTATGGGACGAGATTCTAGAGTGCAGTGAATATTACAGTATCCAATATCAAAACATTCCTCAAGCGGCAGTGGCTCTCCAGGCTCAGCTGAGAGCTACAGACGCTTATCTGTACATTTCTGGATTGTACACATTTAACAAATGTATGTCGTTAAACCGAATAAATGCCCGGAGCCTCCTGAGGTCTCCCGGGGTGACCCAAACCCGCAATTTCTTTCCGCCTCTGCAGGGAAGGCTACAGCGCCTTTGGGGCTTCTCTGCGCACGTTTTGTGAGGAGATTCAGCGAGTACAAGGAACATTCAGCAGAACGCCCTTTTCCCGCTCTGCTTTTCGCCCCGGGTTTATCATGATGGAAGTCCGGAAGCCTGGAGTGATTTGGTTCTGTGTATGGTGCGTGCTGAATGTTTCCTGTTTACGTCTCCATTTAACTCACTCTGACAGAGTGAAATTTGATAACACAGCGAGTTAAACACTAACGCTGCCGGACGTCCTGGCTGCCCAAGCAGCAGGGCTCCAACCCTCAGGGACAGAAGTGGCCGAGGCGTCCCCCCACCTCCCCCGCCCCAGTGACAGAGTTTTTCATGCGCATGTTTCCTCTCCGCTATACTTTCGGGATCCCTTGATATAGCTTCTTAGAAGAAACACAACTCTATGAAAGTGAATTCGACAAATTACTGCGTATTGTTCAATAAAATACAAATGCATTTAAAAACACCAACCTTGCATCTTAAAAGGCGGACGAGTCCGAAAGGCTGAGGAAGGTGTCAGAGAAGCTCCTTTTTGGTTTAATTCCGGTCTGATGCTGATGCTGAGGCTGCAGTCCAACGCATTGGTTAAATGAACCTTGATTGAATGTGAGTTATATTTAATTTAATTTGCAGTGTATTGGTTAAATTAAAGTGACTGCCGGAACAGAAGGGCGCACACACACACCGTGTGCCTACACTGGTCTCTGCCCTCACGGCCCTGTCATCTCTTTTTAGGACTCTCTGGGTCAGTCTCTACACTGATCGATGCTTCGAGGCGCCTCTCTACCTCATTTCATTCGACTTGTCTTACATTTGGCGTCAGTCCTCATCCTGTTCTACAAATATTATGACTGCTGCAATAATTTATACCACACTCTAATGTCTTTACTTTATTTAAATGTAGCAACATTTTAGGCTAATCGTCTTGCGTAGTGACCTATATCTTCTGTAAAGCGCTATAGAACCTTTGGATAATGTCCACCGCTATATAAAATGCACACATACATAAACAAATAAACAAATCGCGCTATATAATTATGCCTAAATAAACAAACAGTATGCCTGACAAACAGGAACATCAGTGATGGAGGAAAGGGAGGCAAAGCCCGGACTAGCGCTGGTCCCTGACACCTCTCGGCGTGTATCGCACGCTACACATGACTTAAAAGAAGAACAACCATACGTAAGATTGTTGTGTGTGGAAGGCAGTGAGAGCGTGGATGCTTCTTAACAGCAATCTATGATGTTTGATTTTACACCTATATTTTTTATATAATACTTTTCTTTTTTTTATTATTTATGTCGGAATCTAAATCGACTTGCTGCTATGGACGAGGCTATTCTTTATAAATTACATAAAAACTGAGCTCTCTGTTTCAGGGTGTGCGTTCACTGCACATGTGTATCAGTAGATGCCACGGGGGACGCACTGTGCATATCTGCCTGTCAGACCCCGTCCGTGTACTTTGTGTGTGTGTCAGTTTTTGACTCGATTAGTGTGTTCTGGGTGTGCATTAAGTGCACTTGTGTATTTTTGCTGGGCCAGAGTCTGTGCCTGTGCTCCTTATGCGTGCGCGTCTCAGTACACTTTATTTGTGAGCGCGCATCAGAGTGCGCATTTTGCATTTGGACGTAAGCACTTGTTTGTGACTGACGGCTAGCAATCCGCTAGCCCTGGCCGTGCCAGTGCATGAGTGTTGTCACTGTCAGCACACACGCCTTACTGAATCTGTCTGTTTCTGTGTTTCTAGCCCGTGCGGTGCGACTCGGCCCCGCTGGCTGCGGGTGCTTCAGGATGCCTGCGCCCTGGCATCTCTGAGGTGTGTCAGTGTACGTTCTTGATTGAATTAAGGGCAACCCTTCATGAGTGTCACAACAATGATGGATCCTTCAAAAAGAGCAGACAATTTTATCGCAGTTGCGCGTGTTCTGTTTTTCCGTTGGTTATCATTTGTGCGTTCATTAGAGTTTTATGATACGTATTGTGTGTGAGCTGCAGGGCCCGGATAACAAGATACAGCACGCGGGCAACCTCTTCTCTGTAAAGCGCACATTGCAAACTCACACGGCTTTCTGGTGCAAAGGCGAAATGTAAGTGCGTTTTAAGAGTGTGTGTGTGGAAAATACTATAATATTCACTGCACTCTAGAATCTCGCACCATAATGCTTTGCTGGACCTTTGGTTGGCATTGTATTTTTGCCCATAACTTTGCTTTGGGTGGTCCTAGGAGGGTGGGACCACCACCGAATCGTTCAGCATGATATGCTCTTTGTGTTCAAGGCATCTGCTTGGTCCTCCCCCTAGGTTAGGGGGACCCCAAAATCTTCACCTCTCTCATCGCCTGATATATTTCAAAGCTCACTTTTGTGAATTGGTTATATACTTTTTAGCATGTAAAGGTAAAGCTGTTTTATCAAAGGGTTTTGGGTGCAGTAGCTAACTCCGCTACGTGGCGGAGTTGGAGTTTTTGCATGAATTCCGTGTTCTCAATGTAATGCGGAGTTAGAAATTCTCCGTAATCTCCGCTAGCGGAGTTCATTGCCCACGGTTAGACCGGATCCACGTTTCCCACATTCTCATTCAGTCACCACGTATTTGGTTGGGAAATTGTGTCAGCAATGTTTAGGACACTCCACACTGTCGTCAGTGAAACAAGACCTGTCACTTTTGTCGAGTGAGATCAATTTGGCTGTTTTTATTTTAGGACCAAAATTACCTAGATCAAAATTATTTATTTATGAAGCATATAATGAATTATGGAAACTATCGCAGATGGAAGCTGCGTACGTCCGCGCCAAATTGACCAGGCTAATTTGTAAAAAGTTCTTGCAGTAGTAGATAGCATTAATACATTACCTCCCCGTATTTACACCTTGGATAATATTTCCTCTGTTATTGATATTGTACAGAATGATGTATCTGTGTTATATCATGGTCAAAATCAATTGCGCACTGTAATGCAATCTGCATGGAAGTTACAAACGCTCAAAATGGGAAAAGTTCTGTGGGATTATTTAAATTCTTCTGCACTGTTTTTGCCGTTTAATTTGACTGATAAACAGAAATTTATGTCCATGAAAGACGCAACTTACACACTGTTACATATTGAACAATTTGAACAGTTATCTTTTTCTGTGGCTGAGACTGATTCAGTTGTGTGGTAAATACATGGAGTTATTTCACTGCCCTTCTCACTATTTCAGTTCACATCTTGCATGAAACACTTCCCGGTTGGCCGCTTTTAGGCCCTTGGAAGTGCTTTTATCCATGAGTTAGGGCCATTGCCTTTCACCTACAGATGTCAGCATGCGGATAAGGAGGTTTTCCTAACAGGGGAGGATTGTGATTCCACGGTAGGACATTCCCTTGTTTGTAAACAAGTTAAGTTGCACGTCACTTGTAACGTGTCGGCACCTAATCTGGCTTGTTTTTTTAAAGGAACGCCAGTCCCAGTATTTATTCCTGCGCTCACATTGCTTTCAAATGGCAGTTATCTTATTTTGAATAACCACGACTGCTGTGGCTTACGGGCCGGCATCCCGTATAAAGTAACTGTTTCGCAACGTGTTACTTGTTGCAGCAATGTCCTTTTTTCACCCCCACATGGGATTGTAGATAGTTCGCTTTGGCCTTCCATTCCTACTTTGAAAACAGATTTCAATAAACTATGCAGACTCAAAGTACTATTTTTTCAACAAGAAGTGGCTCTCACATCATCGCGAGAGACCTTCGAATTGCAGGTGGCGAGAACCGCAAGTGACATACACTCACTACTAAACACCAATCTCCCACTCCATTTTGGATAATTAATACACCAAATATTTAATGCGTTTGATACTGAAGGCCTTGCTCATTTTTTTTAAACGTGTGGGATCCGGCCTTGTTTCCTCTTTTCAGACGATTCTTGGAGTAATACCAGCCTTTATTCATTCTATTTTTTCCAGCGTGTTCGGAGGGTTTCCATTGATCCTCTTACTGGCGTGCGGCATGCTGGTACTTCTGCTCCTGTTACGCAATGGCTGCCCATCTTGTGGTACTGCACAGACCCGGCCAATTGCAACTGTACCGTGACCAAATGCAACAACTGTTTGGATGTTTGCCATTGGCGACGCTTGTTGTGAGTTATAGACTTACTTTTCGCTTCGCCTACTTCACTTGCGTGCAACCTGTGTTCTATTGCCGACGGTGCCCTTTCTATTGGGCCTTGGATATGTGCCTCTCCAATGCGTCCGGCACTGACCTGGACTATGATCTGTTAATGGGTCCATTAATGGCCCATGACCAGGCCTGTTCTGGGGACAGCCGTTTGATGCGTGCGGCTGCACTTGGAGTGTTGGCACACTGGAATACCTGTGAGGCGGCACAACGCCTCTTACAACGGAGTTTCATCGAGTATCACGCAAGTTGCCCGGATATGCTCCTGGAGGATTATGAGGAGCACATGTGTTCGTTCGAACTGCTCAACTGGATGGCATCCCTTTTTGCTATGAACGACAGGGATGACCTTTTGGAACGGCTTGCAATCCTCGGTTCATGTAATCTGATGAATTCTCCGGATTCACCTTAAAAACGTTTTTACTCTGGAATTTTGATATTTTCCAATTTGGCCTTTTTTCCAAGCATTTTGATTCTGCTTACAGTTGCATTCTGCTTTTTCTATATGCTACGACCTGACCAAGGGGAGGGTGTCACGTGGCCGATAGGGACATTGTCGACATCGCTAAGTTAGCATGAGCCCAGCAACCATGATGCTGCTTTTGCACACGTTACTACATGACTTTATTTTTGAAAAACTCTGTTTATGCCTTTCACATGAGAACCATCTGCTTTGTTCGTTCTCTGCCTGTTCCTGGAGTTTAGTCTGAACACTGCGAGCAAGGTCGATAAACAATGCCCCTTGTTATTCTGTTTTGGTCAGTCCCTAGCACCTAGACAAAACATGCTAACACAGCTGCTGCTGGAAACTCGTACTTTGATATTATGGGGATGCATGTTTAGGAAACACACACTTGGAGAGGGAGCTTTCCAGGGAGAAGAGCTATGCGGTTCCTATGATGTAGATATACCATCTAGGCACTAAGGTATGGGGTCTGCTGACAAAGCCCAGAGATCTTCTATTATATAATACTTCTTCTTACCAAGGGTAGGGTGGTTAGGCCTTTTAGTCCTCTATCCACTGTCTTTATATGTTGACATCTCCCTTTATGATAAATGTCCTTGCTGCAATGCTAACTGTATTAGTTTTATGCATTTTTCTGCTGGTTGTGGCGCGTATACTGCATTTTAGAGCACGATAGTTAAAATAAACATTTTAAACTGTATTCGTGTTTCGGTCAGTTCTTATTGTGGACAGGTACGAGAGTGTGAGCGGAAAGGTGTGTCTTGTTACCGCGATTCCTGAGAGATCCAGGAGTGTTGTGTTCTGGGGTGTCTAATCATTTGCTTCTTCATGAGTGTGTAGGAGAGCGACAGACACTATACCTAGTTGGTCCTGGGTTCGTGGGCACTAAGGTGGTGGAAAGACTTAGCCCCTATACACCGAGGTCCCATATTCCTGCGCATAGTACTGTGTATGTGCAGAATCCCTGCAACAACATCACCGCCATCTCCTATGCTGATGACACTCAACTCATCCTCTCCCTGACAGACAAAACAAACACCAGCAGAACCAACTTCACCAACTGCATGACCATGGTAGCAGACTGGATGCGAACCAACTATATAAATATAATAAAAATAAAATCCGTATTTGTAAAGCGCAAACTACTCACCCTTACGGGTCTCAAGGCGCTGGGGGCCGTCGTGGAAATTAAGTGAGCTATTGCCCAGAGTCACATGGTGCTGAGCTGCCGCCGGAGCCGGGGATCGAACCGTGAGCCCTGTGCTCCGAAGTCAGCTGCCCTGCCCGCTGCACCACACCTCTCCACTCCACTGCCTGAAGCTCAGCTCTGACAAGATGGAAGTACTGGTCTTTGGCAACAAGACCTCACTATGGGATTCCACCTGGTGGTCATTGGAGCAAGGACCAACACCCACAGACCATGCAAGGAATCTTGGGATGATACTTGATGACAAAATCAACATGACGGCTCACAGTGTGCACCTCCTGCTGCCACATTCTATGCATGCTGCAAAAGGTCTTCAAATGGTTGCCTCAGAACACCAGACAGATCGTCACACAAGCACTTATAACCAGCAGGCCAGACTACGGCAACATTCTCTATGTTGGATTTTTTATTTATTTATTTAATGCAATTTTATATAGCGCAAACTTTACCCAAAGGTGTTAGAGTGCTTTACAGTAGAACCAGGTAAGTTACATAAGGTACTCGTGTTGGAATTTACACATATACAATCATGATAACAAAAAATGAAAGATTGCAATATTAGAGTAATAAAGGTACAGAATACATATTTACAAAGTTGAGCTCATGTGAGTGCCAAGTGGCCATGAGGGTCATGAACTGGCTAGAGTTATTCCTGGAAGTGTCTTTGGAAGAGAAGATTTTTAAGATCTGTTTTGAAAGTCCGGAAAGAAGCGGTGGTTCGGAGGGTTGGAGGTAGCGAGTTCCAAATTCTAGCCGCATTACGTGAGAATGATTGAGCCATAAATCTTTCCTTTTTTAAAGTAGGAGGTTCGAGCAGTAAGTTTTAATCATTGCGTGATGGTCTGGGCCCGCCTGATATTTTGAGTTTATTCGCCAAATAGCGAGGGGAGGAAGTGTGTAAGGCTTTGTGGGTGATACATGCAGTCTTGTAAATTGCCGTAGCTTCGATGGGAAGCCGGCGAAGAGAAAAAAGTATGGGTGTGATATGATCATTTCTTTTGGCCCCAGATACGAAACGTACCGTTGAGTGGAGGATGGATTTTGGAGGGGAAAGGTGGGTTTTGGGGAGGCCAGCAAGGAGAGAGTTTCAGTACTCCAATCTGGAGAGAACCAGAGATTGGACCAAAAGTTTTTAGGTCTTGCTCAGAAAAGAAACGCCGCCCCCCCAGAGAAGGTGCAATTGGTAGCGTGAGTTCTTGGCGATGGTATTGATATGGGAATGTAGGTTGAGTCTTTTGTCTAGGATGATGCCTAGGGATTTGGCACGGTCAACGATGATAGGTTTGCTGTTAAGATTGTTCAGATTGTCCATCTATGATTGAACTGGAGGAGGAGAGAGTTAGGTAGAGAGAAGAAGGAATTCTATTGTGGAGGGATTCAGAATTAGTTGATGAGTTGACATCCAATCTTGGATGGAGTTGAGGAATGAAATGCCGTGTGCGGAGGACACCTTAAGGTAGATTTGGGTATCATCAGCATAGAGGTGATAATGTATCACAGATATTTTTAGGAGATTTCCCAATGGTTCCATGTAAAGATTGAACAGGGTGGGCGCGAGGATCGAGGCCTGAGGGACACCTTGTCCTACAGCCATTGATGTAGAGAGACAGTTTCCTATTTTGATCACCTGTGTTCTGCCCGAGAGGTATGAATTGAACCAATTGAGCACTGTGCCTTCAAAACCCATTCTTTGCTTTAATGCGTTTAGAATAGTGATATGATTAACAGTGTCAAAGGCTGTGGATAGGTCCAAAAGCATCGGGAGACATGAATCACCAGAGTCATGTACTCACAGGGCATCGTCAATCACTTGTAGCAGGGCTGTTTCAGTGCTGCAGACTTGAGTGAAGCCAGATTTGAGTTAGTTAATAAGGTTGTTTTCCTTGATATGTTGGGAGACTTGCTCCGCTGCACAACTTTCGGTAATTTTAGCAAGAAACGGGAGGTTGGTGATAGGGTGGAAATTGTGTGGGTCATTCACATCAGCAGAGGGTTTCTTAAAAAGTGGGGTAACCTGACCTGTTTTGAGGGCAACAGGAAGGGAGCCTTGGTTAAGGAAGAGGTTAACCAGACTGGTCCAGTAGGGGAGCGTGTAGGTATAGAACGCAATGTCACTAGGGATGGAGTTGATAGAATGGTTTGAAGGTTTTGTTGCAAGAATGCTTTTGAGGGCATCTTCGGTGATGATGTCAAAGTTCCGCAATGAGACTTGGATTCGCGATCCTCAAGGGGGTAGGATGAGTGACATGATCTACAAGCAATTTCACTTTTTCATCAAAGAATAGTGCAAATTCTGCTGCTTTCTTGGGAGGGTCGTCAAATTTGATGGTTGAGGAAGAGTTGCTGGTGCTTTTGATAAGGTTATATAGTTTTTTTAGGTCTGTTTTTGGAGGAGTCAAGGAGGGTTCCAAAGTGAATCGCTTTTTCACAAAAGATGTGTTTGTGATAGCATGATCTTGCGTAGCGGAGATTAGAGAGATTGATGGTGGAAGGAGATTGTCTCCATTGTTTCTCCAGGTACCTCAAGTTCTTTCTTTCAACATAGAGGGATTTGTTGAACCATGGTGCAGAAGGAGTGGGCTTTTTCTTTTTATTTCGTAGAGGAGCAACATTATCGATCACAACTGAAAGACTGTTTAGAAATTGGGTGGTAAAATCATTGACGTCAGAGTCGGGGTCTAATACTGTAAGTGCCCTCATAGCTGTGCTGCAGAGAATGTCAAGGTTGATGTTTTTGGTGTTACGGAACCAGGTAGTAGTCCTTTTAGGTTGGCCAAGGGTTACAGAATGAGATAGGTGCAGTGAGAAGGGGATGAGGAAGTGGTCAGATCAGTCTACTGGTATAGGATCAACAGCAGTTAGCATATCTACTTTGGAGAAAACAAGGTCAAGAGTGGAGCCCTTGGAGTGAGTTGGTGTTGTGCTATGTTGAACGGGATCATTTCCTAAAAGAAAAGTGACAAGCCTGTTGGCAGCTGAATATTCCAAAATGTGCCAGTGAAGATTAAAGTCTCAGAGAAAAATCTGTTTGTTGCTTTGTGAGTATTGGTCACTCGCAAAGTCAGTGAATTCCTCAGTGAAGGCGGAGCAGTCACCTGGTGGGAGATAAGTGGCATGGAGCTGGCCTGTACTTGAAGCTCCAGAGAAAGGCATTCAAAGGTGCGGAAAGAGCTGATGGGAAAGTCTTTGAATTGAAGGGAGTGTCTGAAGATAACTGCCACGCCTCTCCCAACTTTATCCTCGCTATCATTTCTGATAATGGAATAGTCCATGGGGAGCAGAAGATCGAAAGTAGTATGAGAGGTGTTGTTGAACCAGGTCTCTGTGAGGAAAAGTATATTAAGATTGTAGAGATTGATGATGTCAGAAATTTTCAGCTTGGGTTTATTTACAGATCTACAGTTATAAAGCAAACAGCGCAAATCTGATATGACTGTTTTGGCGAGAGGGATGTCAGTGCTTTTAGGGGCAATAGGGATTAAGTTCTGGAATGTTGGTTCTTGGATTGAAAATGGCTGGTGTTTGGTTTGGCCCAGATAAATGGTTGGCATAGTGCAATGTTTAGTTATGAATGGGGAGGGGAGTGTATGAAGGTTAGAAGTATTGTAACTAGCTAGGAAATTGGAAATGTCTAATGGGGATAGATTGTGTGGAGCTTTTTTTGGGCGTGGGAGTAGGGTACTCCTCGGGAGTTTGGGGTAATGAGTGCTCACCAGGAGAAGTACGGTGTTGGGAAAAGTGGATATTTTCTAACTAAGGTGAGAGATGGTAGCTTAAAGCTGTGAGATTGAGGAGATTAGATATCCTAGTTTATTTTCTAATGAGAGCAGAGCGGAGCACGGAATATTATGTTGCTTGGTGGGTTCGGGGGAAGTTCAACTTGAAAGGGGAGCAAGGAGGGGGGAGAAGGTGTGCTGGGGTATAGTATTATAGATTGGAGGGAGATGTGACAAATGATGTTGATTAGTAGGGATTGTGGGTGCAACAGTGGTGGAGAGAAAATTATCTTGGAATACACTAAAAGAAATAGAAATATTGGGCACTCAGTGAGGAGGAGGAGGGTGAGGGCTGACGTGGAAGGATGGAGGGAGGGGAAGGGATATAAGGGAGTCACAGAAAGGCAGGGGGTTGGGGAGAAGAGAGGAGGGGGTAGAGAAGGCACGTGGGCTGGGTAAATGAGTGTATGGGGGCCGGATATATGTACAATTAAGAAAATTGAATTGGTGGGTAGATGTGGAAAGTGTGCAGCTCAACTAGGCCAGAGGAAGGGGGAGTTGAAAGGTAT
The DNA here is from genome assembly GCA_963921515.1 of Calotriton arnoldi. NCBI lineage: Eukaryota > Metazoa > Chordata > Amphibia > Caudata > Salamandridae > Calotriton > Calotriton arnoldi. Next base: position 226,191 of record CAWUFW010003058.1, read on the forward strand.
AGATTATCATAGGAGGTAAATGGGTCCAGCAGTAGTCCTGGAATGATGGGGGGGGTGCAGAGAGATGTATGGGGATTGCAAAGGATTCAGGTTAAAGGGCGATGAGGCGGGGAGAGAAGGATAGCATAAGGTGGAGAAGTCGCTATGTGAGCTGGAAAGTCTGGCTGTAGGGAAAAAAGGATTGGATAAGGGAGTGAATGGAAAGGTAGGGTGGAGGTTTTTTGGAGTCCACAAGATGGTATGGAGGGATAACTAAGAGTGCTGGATATTGGCTGGGCTGGTGTGTTGAGGATAACGTCACAGTTGGATAGGGAGATTGGGAGGCGAGGAAGCAGGGGTGGAGGAGGGGAGAGGGACAGCCAGGGGGGAGGCCGGTGCCACTAGGGAGAGCTGTCTACTGGAGTCTTGGAGGATGGGGAAGGAGGCAAGGGAAGATTGAGGGAGTAACCAGTAGGAGAGTCGGGGGGATCGAAGTGCCAGGGATGGTGAGCAGGGATGGAAATAGGTGGTCGAAAAGAGAGAGACAAGTGTCTTTAGCTTGAATCAAGCACTTTCCGTTGTTATAGAGTGAGATAGTGGATGATCTATTGAAGTAAGCTGAAGGGGAAATTTTTAGTTGGTGCCCGTGCGGAATTGAGGAGGAGGAAGTAACGTTAAAGAAGTTATTGAGGATAGTGGTCCAGGATGTGATGTTATTGGTGAATAAAATGAGGTCAGTTTTGAGCCTCCCATATCGACCTTTCGTTGGTCAACGAAAAGGGAATCAGGAAATTGTTAAAGGGTGTTATGTTTGAACCTTTTTTCCGATGCTTTGGACAAATTGGGAGGGTAAATGATCTTGAAGCAGTTGGCTCCGATTTTCACTTGTTTGGGTGACATGGTTTTGGAATGGAGAGGGTGGGGTGAGGATGGTGGAGGGGAGGGAGAGAGCGCCACTAGTGTAGTGCCAGTGTGTAGAAGCAGAAGGAGGAGAAGGCACATAGTTCGGGGGGAGTCTTAAATAAGAAAGGCGAAAGGAGAGGACAGAGCCGGAGTAGTGTACCAGTTGAAGGTAGAGGCACATTGATGCAGCTGACCTCCAGGGCAAAATGTGAACCAGTTGAAGGAATAGGCACGTTGACGCAGTTGACCTCTGGCAGTGAAGGAGGGATCGGGATGGGTTGCAGGGAAAGACAACAAAGCGGTAGCTTTTAGAAGAAAGCTGTAGATAGTTAAAATTGAACAGGTAGTCCTTCCACAGTTACTATAACTGGTCTTGCTGGGTAGGAGAATATGTCTTCAACAGTTTCAATAACTTGCCTCAAAGTAAGGAGAGTTGTCCTTCCAAAGTTTCAATGATCTGTCTCAACAGGGAAGGCTATGAGTTCTTCCCAGTTTCAATAAGTTGCCTTAAAGGGAGGGAGAAAGGTCCCTCCAGGGTTTCAGACCAAGTGCCTTGAGGAGAGGGTGATGCTTGAGCTGTGATGTGACAGGGAGTAGAACTGAGGGTAAGCCCCTCAGAGTTGAAGTGAGGGGGTCTCAACGTAACCACTAGGTTGTCCTCAAGTCATGGAAAAGCAGGGGGGAGCAGACTGAAAGGGGGGACAGAGTGGCAATGACAGGGAGCATCAGCGAAAAGCCAATCCTGGGCAACAACCAACAACTGTTCACAAAGAACAACAAAAGACAGGCACCTTCAAATTATATGAATCTCCAAACAACTTCTACACAGACTCTAGACCATCCAGAACGCAGCTGCAAGATTCATACTTGACCTCCCATGCCGCACCCACATCACACCAGACCTCAGGAAGCTTCACTTGCTCCCCATTCACAAGCACAGCCAATTCAAACTTCTCCCCCACACATATAAAGCCCTACACAGCACAGGACCAAAATAACTGAACAGCCACATACACTTTCACCAACCCACCAGACACCTACTCTCTGTCTTACTCTCACACATGCCCAGCATCAGCAAAAGGAACACTGGAGGTTGCTCATTCTCCTACATCGCACCCAAAACATGGAACGACCTCCCTCAACACATCAGAGCCTCCTCCTCACTTATTGAGTTCCGCAAGAGGCTGAAGACCTGACTCTTCATATAAGCACCTTGGGAGCACACATCTACACACCTTGCTCAAGTGTCTGGATACCCTCTCGGTGATTAGTGTGCTATACAAATCAGCCCAACAAAAATGATACAGGTTGACAATTCACCTCTCCATGTATGTATAGCCAACACTGGTCTGCCTCTAGAACTGGACCAAGCACACAATCCTCCTCCCCCTAAGGCACTGACATTATGACTGATCATAATCTAGCTCACCACGACAGTTGAAAATCGAGAATGTTTGGAAACTTCTGGGACTTATAAAAGGATTTTGCTGACCCTTTGTGTTTGTATTCGAATTATACCTTGGGTTTGGGCATGTTGTGTTGCACCATTGGAACTTGGGGCATATTGGCATTATGGGGTCTTTGCATTTGCATATTTTGCATTGGCATCGCATTCATATTTAGCACTTGAACACAATTTTGGATTCGGTTTGGTCAACCTGTATTCACATTTCCAGTGGCCCACCTTGTTAAAAATGTGACACGGAGTAGTCTTTTTCAAAATGGCTGTCAATCCCTGAATTCTGATCAACAGCCATCCCTCGACCTCTGCTTGTGGAACAAAGTTCCAGTATGCATCATCTGACCACCACTTTGATAGCAAACTCCCTACACCAGCAGCAGGACCAGATCTATATCCTGAATTCACCACATATAAGCTATTCTGACATCCTTTCTGTGCCAATACAGTTTGTGCCAACATGAATTTCTCCCTAATCTTTTACTGCCTCACCTCCAGATCATTACAGCAATACTTTGCATGCCTTAAAATCTCATCAAGAAACTTTTACTGCCAACATATCACGTTCTGTTGCGTAAGGGCTGTAATTTCTGGATGCAATCCAAGAACAAACTGTGGCAGGAAACCACTGATATTTTCCCTTTCTTGAATTTCAGCGCCACTAAGCTTTCTGAAAGCTTGCATGAGCCTCTTATAAAAGCCATGCACAGACTCTTTAGACTCCTGGGTAGTTTTGGTTATCTTAAGCCAATCAATCTCTTTCTCAGTAACCTTTGTTTTCAAAAACGTAATCACCTGATTATACTTGCCCAGGACAATAGGAGAAGGTGCATGACTCCTAGCATCTCTCGGTGGTTCAGCAGCTGGCCAAGCTACAGACACTTTACACTTTGCCATAAATAATTTGGGCCCACAATATCAAAGAAAGTATATAAATCCTCCCACATCACTTTCAAAATTTTCACAGACCTCTCCACTTGGATGCACCACAGGCCAGGATTTGTCCTTCTACATTGGTTTCTGTTCATAATTATCTGCTAATAGTACTGTGGGGTACTTTCCTCAGGCATGTAGACATTAATTTGAGTGGGGGTTGCTCCGGCTCCTGGAAAAGGAGGGAGGCGCCAGGTCAGACCTGGCTTTGGCTCCGAAGAACTGTGCCTAGAGGTTCGGTGCTCCTTACCTCTTTCGTTGATGGACGACATCCAAGGCGAAGATGAAGTCCCCTTAGACTTCTTCTTGTGCTTCGTCGAGTGTCCCGAAGACCTCGAGTGGGACGAAGAGGACTCTGGGCTCTGGGAGCGGTCCCATGACCTCTTCTTCAATAGGGAACGGGACCTCCGCGGAGTCTCGCTGGACGGTGTCGACTGTTGGGCCGCAAGGAGCTTCATAGCCCGCTCCCGCAATGCCTTTGGAGCCATAGCCCAACAGTCCGAGCATGACTTCGAATCGTGGTCGCGCTCAGGACACCAGAGACAGACGAGGTGGGGATCCGTAACCGGCATTATGCGGTGGCAGGCACCGCACAGCTTGAACCCTGTCTTCCTTGAAGACATCCTCACACACGAAAGCTGGAAAACATTCCAAAGTCGACAAAAAGTCAAGAAAAGGCCTGTCAAAAAGCTACAGAGGGGTAGCTCTTCCCGGATCGGCGCTTAACTGACGCAGAAAGAAAAGAACTTACGTCCGTGTGCCTGGGTGGTGCCTATATAGGTGACCGCGACGTCATAGCCGATGACGTCACGCACAGCCAAATGGAGCCACCCGATGGCTCGCGCAAGGGGGATTGCTCAGCAAAAGCTTTCGGATCCAGCCTGACGCCTGGGAAATTCTGAATTAACATGTTCAAGCGTTTAGTGGTTTCTGCTGTGTATCCAATGGACTATAGTTTCAAAGCTTATGTTCATATTTTAATTTCCCACAGGCACGAGGGAGGAAGTCAGCAGATAGTTTAACAATAGGCAGCAGAGAGGAACCCAGCAGAAGTTTTCTACAGACACCAGAGGAAATCAGCAGAAAGAATGGCAAGCACCAGGGAGGAAATAAGAAGATAGCTTATTGCCAGGCACAACAGAGGAACTCAGCAGAAAGGTCGTCTTCAGGTCCCAGTCACTCAGCAGATAGTTTATCAAGTGGCACCATTTAAGAAATCTGCAGAAAGGTTATCTACAGGTGCTATAAAGGAACTCAACGTATTGTTCCTAGGCCATATCAAAAGTGACAGACAAATAACGAAGTACTGCAACTTGGGTGTACTTGCCAACATTTCTTGTAAACATATCTATGGTATTTAAAGTAATATATGCTGGCGTTTTCTATTTAGTGACATTTCAATATAGAGTTTTGGTTTTCTTTGTCCTCACTTCACCCTGGTGTCCAATAATGTGTCAGTTAATGTCTCATTTAATGGGAGAAGTGGTTCTGCCATGGCTCTAGTACCTCCTTTAGTACACTGGTTTTTACCTTCACTGAGAGGAATTGAAGTCAAGCATGTCTGCTTCCCTGTATATCAACCATCACAAATGAGGCAGATTCCTACATAGAGGGCCACTTGGAGGTGAAATCAGTATCAGGTGAGTTATCAAGTCCACTGTCCTCTTGGAGGTCTAGAAATAGGTTCTCAGTGTCGCATAGCTGTGATGTGTTATCGCGGTCATCTTGTGGCTCTGTGCTGTGCTGAGAATCTGTGGAGCAATGGAAAAGTATCAGATGCGGAGGCTGGTTGTACGATTAGTTGTGGTGTGCACAATTTCAAACAATGTTGTGGTGGATGGAGTCTTCCTGTGGCATCAGCTGCTTCAATGTGCGGGGCTACGGCGCAGGTCCCGGTGCCTATGGCGAGTGAGAGAAAGCGTTGACCCCAGAATGGGGGGTGGCCCTGGAATGGGGTGAAGAGGTGTAGTCAGGAACCTATCCACCAGTGGTAACCTAACTGGAGGTCTTCTTGGATCCATGAAGCCCAGAAGCACCCCAGAGGGATCCTGAAGGGTAGCAAAGATTCTCAACATTGCCACCTTGAAGGCTTCCAGTGTCACCGGTGGCCCCAGGACCTTGAGCTGGATCGGGACTAGCCATGTTTCGCCTTTTAGTGTTTCTTCTTTTTCGACCTACCTGAAGACTTGAAGTGGGATGACTACCTCCCCCAGGAAGGGTCTAGAACCCGAGAATGCGCCTGCATTCTCAGCTTCATGTGAGACCAGGGTTCAGGTTCATCTGAACAAATTTGTCGCACAATATTGAGACATGTGAGGAGCCCAGAGACAGACCTTTTGAGGTCAGTCACTGACATCTATTTGTGGTAATCCTTGCAGGGTTTGAAGCCTGTTGTTTCAGAGGGAGACATGTCTCTTGCGTAATGGAGACATTTTTGGAAAAAGAACTCTGTCAGGTGACAGAAATTGATGGAGCAAGCTCTGGGTCCATGTCAGAAGGCGCAGAAATAAAGGAACTGCCATCTATGCAGAGCTGGCTGTTATAGTGTGGTCATAATGTCACTTCCAGGGTAGGACAGGCTGGGGTGGAACCACTGAACATCACCTACTGGCACGCATGAGAATTGCTGAGAAAAAATCTTCAGATCTAGTCTGGCACCTGGGATTATTATCAAGGTGGGGACTCTGCGGTTAAAAGTATCAATCAGAAATACTATACAGTACACCACACTAAATAGGAGGGATCCCACTTGAATAGAGCTGCATGGAGTCCTTTTAGTCCTGGGGCACTGTCTGCTCTCCTTAACTTAATGCGATTAAAAACACTTTCCTTGCACACATTTGGAGCCATAGTGTCCAACAGTGACCTCAGTTATCTTAATCTGCAGAGTTTACATAGTATTGTTACATTATGTGCCCATTGGCATGCAGAAACACTACTGCCCATCAGCTTTGCTGATCCTCCATCAAGTCGGTTCAAGTTAATCCAAGAATTTTCTGCACCAACTCTTTTTCACACATGTAGAAGTTTCGCTTCCTGGATTGATTTTCATTGAACTTTTAAAGCCTTGAAATTATGTAGTAGCATGTTGGTATCAGGGCTATGCATAATATTTACCGAGGAGCTTGACAGTAATATTCCAAGCCTTAAGTCTGGATGTAAACTAACTTGTAGCAAGGTGCAGCTTTATGAGACTAATTTGAGTCCTTATGTTTAGACCAGTTAAACACTTTAACAAATAATTTGTCATGTTTGACTAGTACTGTGACCCTGCATTGCATCGGAAACTATGTTCACAAAAGTGCTTACATGAGGAATAATAGAGTTGTCCATTTCTCTATGCTGTTCCCAATTGTCAGGTACCATTTTATATAGAATTATAAATGGGCAATAGTGAATATGGATATTTTTTACCAAGGGGTTCTGAGTGATACCACATAGACAATAAGAGCGAATATTGAGTTGTCTATGATGCCACTCAGACCCCAAGTGGTAAAATATCTGTTATTCACTGTTTACCCATCTATAATTTTATGTTATGAATCCCCCTCAAAATCACCTGCTCTCAAAGCTATGCAAGGGCAAAGGAGTAAAAGGAAGCAATACACAATTTGGCCTCCCCTACCAAAGATGATCAAAACATTTTACCTCCTGCCAAACCCCTCATCACCATGCCTACTACCCACCCCCAACCCAACCCACCGCACCCTCCCTCCAACCCTACCCAAATATATATAAAAACTAAATTGACTTCTGCCACCTCCAACCACACCAATATACACCCCACCCATACTGAGAAAAAGTAAATACTTGGCCTCCTGCCTTGCCTCCATCCGCGCCACCCTTTGTACTTTCTCTCCCCCGCTGCAAATTCCAAGCTCTCTGCACTCACATTAGAGTGGAAACCCAGCGCCATGCTGAGAAGTGCTCTTTGATTGCTGCTTGTCAGTGCAGTTCTACGGAGACCTACTGCTGACAGGGGTAAAGGCAGTTGGAGCAAGCTACGCAACGCCTCCTTTCTTCTGCCTCCAGAGTCTGTGGAGATCCAGGAGAAGTGGCAGGAGGGAGGGGCGGCTGCCATTTTGCTGCCTTGCTCAGGACCTGGTGAGGCATTGGAATACAGGGCAAGCAAGGATTTCCCCTGGTGATATTACAACAATGGAAAACAACTTTTGTTTCCCACTGTTGTTTTTTCGTCAGCAGTGAATAACCAGATTTGTTCAGGTTATTCATACTTGAGGCTTCTATTGGAAGCCATACATATAATCTTTTAATTGTTGGAGGTCCTAGATGAAAATGTTATTTACTTGTAATCCTTTTTCTGAATTGAAGGAACCTTCATTGAAGTCATAATGCTTGAATAATTCTGTGCTTCGTGTGGACCCTCGATAACATTTCCATAAATATATTGTTCATGTATATAAACACAGGGTGCCGGTACTCATATGATGAGCACACCCTTCAGAGGCTTATCACATGTGGATTCTTTTCCTGAGTACAATGTGTAGGATTGTAAATAACCCATTTCAAGTGTACTTTGCAGCCTCTTTGTTGCAAAAGAGGTTGAAAGTGTAAAATAGTAACACAAAAATGCAGCCTGAGAGGCCTCCATTGAAAACAAAATGGTTACATGCCATTCAATATTCTTCCATCTAGTGTTTGGGTCTGAAATTGTGTCCTTTTTCCGTGGGCATTGCCGTCTCGACCACCATTTCATGTTAGGCCAGTCCTCCTGTGAATGAAGTTCCTCTGTGTGGTCTCCATCCTCAAATTCTTTTTCCTTTTTTGACAACTTGCTCTTTGACCCCCTCACTCCCTTGCTCTGTTGGCCTAGCTTATTTGGTCTTCTCTCAATTCAGGGAAGGCGAGTGGTTTGAATGTGAATCCAGAAAACTCTTCAAGCTGCGAAACCACTCCTACAGGTAAGTAACCATTCATTTCTTTTGCAGCCTGAATCTTTTCTGGATCCACATACTGTGCATTGATTTCACAGCTGTATTATCTTCACACTGGGGAGTAGGATTTAATGAGTTTGGGTTCTCAAAAAGGTACTTTAAAACCTTCTGTCCAACATGTGCCTCTCCTCTGATATCGACATAATAGTGTTTTGTGACTGGAGGAACATGTTGGTGCCCTGCATATGTTTTGAAATGGAACGTTTGTCGGGAATGAAAGTTTTGCCCCCTTCTTCCTTCTAGAATGAGCCTGTGGCCTCTCCTGCTCTTTTGTAATATGTCTGTATTGCTAGCGCTATCCATCGCGCCATGGTTCACATTGACATGGATGAGCCCCTGCTATCCAATGCAAAGGACACAAAGAACTGCGTTCCCTTCCTGATTTGTTTTCTTTCTTGTAAGTAGTACATTCCGCCCTCCGTACATCCAAGGTCTACAGGGCTCTCACAGCTTGTGTCTGAGTGTTGGGAAAAAACCTGTAGTTGGACTAACAGGTTAACATGAAAGTGTGTGATGGCCTTGGAGAAAAAATGTCAGGTTGTTCTCATCACCAACCTGTCTTTGAGCATCTGAAGATAGGGCTCCTCTGTGGTCAGATCTTGTAGCTTACTGGCTACCAAGCGTACCTTAATGGAGGCACACGTCAGTTTGTCCTCTAGCAGACAGGTCAGATACCAGTTGCACCAGTGGGCATATTGTTCCACTTGAATGTCTAGCATGTTCTTGTGCATGCCTCCTGGCCTTCCTCAGAATATCCGTGCTTCTTTTGGGGAGTGCCAGGTGCCCAAATTATAGGTCCTCAGGAGCCATGCTGAAAGCTTGAGGATCGCTGGTTCCGGGTGGCACATCTGTCACTGCTGCATTGTGAGGGGGTCTTGAAAACTTGGCAACTTTATCACTTCTCCCTCTGAGATCTCTATGAGGTCCAAGAACCATGTCTGTCTTGCCCATTGTGGTGCAATCCGGATTAGTGTAATTGGTGACTGCTTGCATTTGTTTCACATCAGCAGGATCAATAGAATTGGGGAAAAAGCGTAAAGAAATATCCCTGACCAGTTTACCTATAGGGCATTCCCTCATGATCAATGGTGTGGGTCGCTTGATGCAAAGTCTTAACATTTTGGCTTTTCTGGTGTTGCGATTTAGTCCATTGTAGGCTTACAGCACCTTTGAAACCCTTTGTATAGCACTTGCTTCTTTATTTCCCAATTGTCCGAGCAGTTTCCTTGTTCACTTCTAGGTTTAGTACCTCCAGCAAGTATATTGCTACTAAGTTTATCGGTCTCTGAATTGCACATTGCCATATCTCCCAAACTTGAGAGCATGCGATCTTCTCTCTGCTTGTTGAGGAGGAAAACATAGTGGTGGTGTTGTCTGTCTGTACTTGGACCATTGTCTCCTTATGTGTGTGAAAAGCATTGAGCACTAGGAAAACAGTCCTCAGTTGTAACATATTTATGTGCTTTACTGCTTCTGTAGGGCTCCATGTCCCTCCAGTATTGAGATTGCCAAAGCGTGCTCCCCACCCCATGTGGGATACATATGATGTGATGGTCACTGTTGGAGTTGGTGTCTCGATAGGACCCCCTATTGTTATGTTCTCTAGATTCCACCATTTTATCTCCCTCTGCACTGCCTGTGAGACAATTACCAGATCCTCCTAACTCCCTGTTGCTTGTGACCATTTGTTGGAAAGCCACTCCTTGTTAGGCGCATGTGCAGGTTGGCATGTGGGATCAGTGGTATGCAGGACACCATCATGTTCATGAGTTTCATAACAGTCCTCACAGTCAGAGAGTGCCCCTTCTGCTAGAGGCAAATTTGGTCTTCCAGTGCCTCCACCTCCCATGAGTTCAATGTTGCTCTCAGAAAATCTTCTCCTATCTGGTGTTGAAGATGATGTTTCCATAGTCAAAGAGAGCCCCAGCTTGAGCAGTGTAAGTATGGCTGCTTATATATCTCTCTGGCATTGCTTTCACAAACTCGCCTTTCCTAGAAAGGCATCTAGGTAGGGTTGTATGTGGATCCCTCCCCTTCTTAAGTGAGCGGCTACAACTGCTAGGCACTTTATGCATACCATGGGGGCAGATTTTATACCAAAGGGTAAAACCTTGAATTACTAATGTACCTCGTCTATGATGAACCTCAGGAACTGTTTGTGCTGGCAATTCAATTGGATGTGCAGATATGCGTCCTTCAGCTTCATCGTGGCCACATTGTCTCCTTTTAGCAAAGGTATGACCGCTGCAGTGTGGTCATGTTGAAGCACTGTGCCTTTTTATATTTGTTTAGTACCCGTAGGTCTAGTATTGGCCTGAGCGACTGATCTGGTTTTGGCACCAGAAAATATCCAGAATTGACTTCTGCGCACTCTCTCTATGGCTTATTTTTGCACCAGCTCTTGAACCTCCTGCTGGAGGCAGGATAATTCTCTTGGACTGTGCCTTGTCCCCTTCGGTAGTACCCTTGGTGGACTTTTAGTCAGTCGCATGAAATTTAAAAACACCTGTCCGAGGTGATTGTTTCCCATTTCCTGAGGAATTCTACATTCTTCCCCCGACTGGTGTTGTTTGTTTGTCGGTTAAGGGGGGGGGGGGGGGTTCAGTGAGTCACTTGCTTGTGGGCCCTGAACCTCTCTGGCTTTGACCTCTTCCAGTGCCCTGTCGCGTAAAAACTGTTGTGGTGTGGCCAATGTGGCGTAGGCACCTTTGGCCACCTTGTTGGCTGAAGGTCGCTTGGGGTGTGCTTGATTGATAGATGCCCCTGCCTGTTTTCTCTGTGGTGACATAGACCCTCTTTTAAAGGTTCCTCGAAACTGCAAAGTGCCCATCACTCGTGCAGTTTCTTGTCTTTTTTGATCTGTTGAAGGGCTTTGTCAGCCACCGGACTGAACAGGTATTTCCCATTAAAGGCCATGTACTCACGGATACCAGCACCTTTGGCTTGAAAGCTGACACTATGAGCCAGGTGTGCCTCCTTTGTATTGTGCATGTGCACACCTGTCTGCTTGCGGTGTCAGCTGCATTGTGCGTCAATTTGAGGAAGGTGTTTGCAATCGTATTGCCCTTCATACTCACTGCCTTTGTCCTAGTCTGAGATTGTTTGGGAGGTGTTGCATCATCGGTTTGCTCTCCTCCCACTGGTGATGGCCATAGAGATTGAGGAGTGCACTGGAATTAGTGATCCTCCACTTGGTCGCTGCCCCTCTCCATTTTTCTTCTGACCTCCTTCACCTTCTTACCTTCCCCGTCTGGGGGTTGGCCTGTGGGTGTGGGCTTCTCGGCGTCTCCCTGACTGTGGAGACTATTATTGAATCAGCCCCTACGTAGTGCCTGATGAACACCTGATCTTAAGTCAAGTGTTTAAGTTTATTTTCGATACCAGGGGTGATAGCCGCTGAGGATGCAGACTCTCGAAAAGCCTCCTTTCTCTGGTGCAATATACTTGGCAGCATCAGGAGATACAGGTTCTTTGTCTGGCTCGGCGTGATCATCTTTAGAAGGAAGCACAACCCTGTCTCCTCTTCCTCGAGTTGTACTCTATATGTGGCTGCCACTCGTTTCATCAGCAAGTTGTAGTATATCAGGTGGAAAAGGTCATGAGGGATACAATTGTACCATTTTTTCAAGCATTTCAAGTCGCTCTTCAAAGGTTTGGCCCCAGGGCGTGTGTGCGCTGTTACCGGCTGGCGTTTCTGGGCTCTGCCTCTTTCACCACATTCAGTTTTTCAAGGGCAACGATCTGCTTTCGGAGTCAGGGCCTCTTGCCTCTGTGGCCTCCTCTGGGTTTCAACTCTCCTCCTCACTGGATAAACCAGGGTCTCTAACCGAGATGTGTTTCTGCATCACTTTGTAGTGTGCCACTGCCCACAGCTATATCTGTCTTGTTTTTAACATTTTTTGTAGAACTTTTGCGCAGGACTCACAACCCTCGGCGCTATGATTTTCTGACAGGCATAGATAGATAACACACTTTATGACTGTCCTTTTGTGCAAATTTGTGGTGACACCTTGGACGAAATCTAAAGGTATTATTCTCCACTTCCCATGACGGTCCCTGGAACCTGGGTGAACATTTGCCAACCGCATGTTTGAGAGTTCCGCGTTTCTGGCAGAAACTCAGTCCTGAAGACGTTTTTGTCCTGTTTCATGCCCTTTTCTTCAGTGTCTTCACCCTTTTCTGTTACTACGAAGCATCTTTAAAAAAAAAACGTCAACACTTTTTTTCCTGAACATTGAAACTCCTCCACTCTGTTTCCAGACCTAACCGTGGAAAAAAAACCTGAAGACTGCCACCTTGCACGTCCGATGTCACAGGGAAAAGACCTAACCCCAAATGGTGGTCAAAATGGCGACACCCAGGAAAAAGAAAAGAGGAAGAGAAACACAACTCAAGACTCAACCACTAGATGGCAAAATAATGCACAGCATATGAATCCAGCGAAGATTCACACTGTAAAACGGAGAAAAAGGTATTCTGTCCCTTCAATATTCAAGACACTTACTCTACCCATGATGCATGGAAATGTCAGTTGCCTAACACAATCATTTTTTATTTTTTAACAGAATATCTGCAATAAATACTTTCTAATGCCTAGCCTTACTTAGCTAGGGAAGCGGGCAGCTCATTTAGGACTTTAAATAAGAATCCTTTGATGCAGAACTAAGACTACAAGTAAGTACCCTTTTCTTCTGCATCATAGGAGCTACACTGATAGTCAGAAAGGCTTCAATAGTAAGCTAACTGAAGTTCTGGAAAGGGGTTGCTGGGCAGCAGGAAAGGTAAATGAATATGTGTGATCAAGGGCTACCCTTAGGTGTAAACGGATAGATCACCTGAATAGGTTTCAAAGTGTTTCCTGATTCCCAACCTCGAATCAGCTTGAGCGCCTGAGTCAAAGCAATAATGTCCTGTAAATGTATGTACTGCTTGCAAAGTTGCTGACTTTAAGACAGCAGCGATTGGAACATTCCAGAGTCATTCTATTGTAGCTGCTTTAGCTCTAGTAAAATGTGCTTTAGGTTTTCCTAGAAGGGGTTTGACTCAAAATTGATGGCTTGTGGTGATGCAAGCTACTATTCATCTAGAAACAGTATTTCAAGGTTGCTAAACCCGATTTAAGATGGGCATAATTTACAAAAAGCTGTTTGTATTTGGTCAGGACTTTAATCTTGTCAAGGTGAAATCAAAGTACTCTTCTTAGGTCTAATGAGTGAAAGGACTGCTCTGTGCAGTAGAAGGATTAGAAAAGAAAAGGGGTAGTGTGATAGTTTGATTAATATGAAAGTTAGCAAACCTTTGATGGAAGGAAAGATGTATATGCACTAATTATTACCTTGTTAGATTGGTAATCTATGCAAGGCTCTATAGATGACAAAGCGTGTATCTCTTCGAACAGATGTGAAGGCAACTAAAAAAGCTGCTCTCCATTAAAGATGCTATAATGTAGCCTTGTGAATCGACTCAAAAGGAGGGCCAATGAGTTTTGATAGAGCTAGATCCAGTTCCCACGGAGGAACCAGTCTTCTGATTGATGGGAACACGCCGAGTCCCTCTAAGAAATCTTTAACTATGGGAACTTTGAAAAAGGAAATCTGATTTGGTGATTTCCTATAGGCTATGATAGCTGCCAAATGTGCTTGTATAGATAAGAACTGTAGTTTTGTTTGGGCTAAATGTAGCATTTAAGGTATTACAACATCCTCTTGACAAGCTATAGGGGTGTCCCCACAGTTCTGACACCATAAACAGAATTGATTCCACTTCACTAAGCAACAAGTTCTTGTGAAATAAAGTTCTGTCTCTTAAAATCTCCATGCATATTGTGGGTGGGTGCAGGGGGAAATTTAAAAGTCCGTACTGTCTGACTTCAGGAGTCATGCTTCCAAAGTCAATGACGTTAAGTTCAGGTGTTGAACCTGCCCCTGAAATCTGGCTAACAGATTGGGTTTGAGTGGCTCTCTTCTGTGTGCTCCAATGGACATTTGAAGAAGGTCTGGGTACCACCATGGTCTTGCCAAAACTGGGGCTAAAAAGACCATCTTTCCTGGAGACCTTTTTTTATCAGTATCGAAGCAAAGGCGTTCAGAAAAAGCTTGTGAACCAAGTTAATAAAAATAGCACTGCCCTTTGTATCCAGACAACCAGGACAGGGATCAAAGTCTCTATATTTTTTGGTTTGTGCCATTACGGGGAGGTATAAAGAAAGTGGACCTCTCTCTTTGAAGATATCTAAAACTTCGAAGTCTAGAACCCACTTGTGGATCTACTCGTAATAGTGACTGAAAAAGTCCAGCTGTAGATTCATTGTATCTGGGATGTAGATTGCTGTCAGTGACAGGTCTCTGGTCAGAACCCAATTCTATACTGACTGAGCTTCTGTGGATAGTGATCGTGACCTGGTGCTTGCTTGTTTGTTGATGGAATGCATGGTGGTGGTGCTATCTGTCTCAGTCATAATTGTTGTCCTTTTCTCCAGGAATTCTTTAAGGCCCAGATGAATTGCTACCACCTCATGGTGATTTATGTGATATGTTAACTCCTCTTTAGTCCACTGTCCTTGAACTGATGATACAAGCAAGCACTCCAACTTGTCAGAGACACGTGTGATGATTGCTTGTAACCAAGCTTCTCTCTAGAAGGGGACTCCTTGCAGAAGATTGTGTCACCACCATTTTAGAGAATATTTTGAAGCAGTGTTCAGTATTAATTGGTCTTCCCAATCATTCATTCTTCAACACCATATGCCCGCTAGACATTGTTACACATATCACATTTCCAGCATTGCATTCGGAATATTATAAATGCCAAAGAACTTAGGAGCGATGAGACCTACCTGGTTGTGGTCATGGTGGCTCCCAACAGAACATGGCACTTACCCTGGATCAATGACACTCTCCTCCGAAAGAAACACTTTTTCTTTTGTTCCCCGGTAGGTCAGTCTTTGTACTGGAGAGTTGATTTCTAGATATTAACCTGAAACTCCACTTTGTAATCAGGTTGCATGTTACAAGGAGGTCGTTTCACTTTTCACTGACTATTTGTCTCAGTCATTAGTCTAGGTAGGGATAGATGTAGATTTCTATTCTCCTTAGGTGGGCTGCTATCATTGCCATATATTTCGAAAAGGTGCAACAAGCTGATATAAACCTTAATGACAGGACTGTGTATTAGTACTGATTTTCTCCTACCACAAATCTTAAGTACTTGTGTCGGGGAGCTTCTGGTATGTTAAAATAAACGTTCTGAAGCATTCCGAATTTCTCATTTTAGATGAATTTGTTACGAATCACAGGTCTAATATCAGTCTGAACTGTAGCATTAGACCTTTCTTTTGCACTAGAAAAGATCTGGGGTATACCGCAAAGCCTTTTTGTTTGTGTGGTAACAGCTCTATTATCCTTTTAGAAAGTAGAGCAGCCATTTCTTGAATTGAACTTTGATGAGTTTTGGAAGAACTGACCTTAGAATGTAGAAAGTATCCATGAGATACAATATTTAGCACCAATTTATATCTTATGATTGCAGTCCACTCTTACAGATGCAAAGAAACCACTACCCTCCACTGGTGTGGAAAACAGAGGAAGGGTGTAAGGTTGAGATTGTTTGCTCTCTGAAGAATGCTTTCTTCTGAGAGTTGTTGGTTTTGCCTTTGCCTGGGTTTAGATGCCCTTTTTTGATATGGGTGTCTCTGACCCTGCTGCTACTGTTGTTCTGACTGGTAGGGCCAGGTGAGGAGACTAAAATCTCTGTTAATAGTATATGCTGTTTCTAGCCTTGTATTGTCTGAAGGATGTATTTGTCTTTGCCAATCCCACTGCCTTCAGGGTCTCTGCTTTGTTTTTCATATTTACAATGTTATTATCTGTATGACTACAAAATAGAGAGGAGCCTTAAAAAGGAAGATTCACAACTAAGTTAAGCATCTGTTATCGGGGAGATGACAGAGCTAGAAAGATTTTTAAAATGAAACCCTGTATCAACAGACAGTAGAAGCTAACTCCGCTGAGTCCACAGCTGTTTTGATAACATGGTAGGCAACCAGGAAACTCTCGTTGAGCTTCTCTAAAAAATCTTGCCAATGTTCATGAAACATCTCATGTTGTCCATGATTTTTTTTAATGAAGTTTTTAATATGCTTTGCAGCTGTTTCACAAACCTTTCTGGCTATAGTATCCAGTGTTTTAATTTACTCTCGCTGCAGCTGCGGTTGACTCTGGTGATGAGATATGTCTACATCTAACTAATGTGACTATTCAGATCAGATTTAGAAAATCAGGATTCTACGGCCTTAACCTTAGAAGGAGTGAGGAATTTGTTTCCCATTTGTCTAATATACCATGAACCAATTGAAGGGGAGTCTTTGGAGCAGCCCTCAGGGGTATTGTCTCCAAGATAACTGACACCTTAAGATGAGGAATCTCTAGAGGGATATTAATCTCCAAAGCTCCTTTACCCAAGACCTCATGAAAGACAATAAGATTGTCTATGGGCGAGACATAATAATGTGTCGCTGGTGATGTGGCATGTAGGAGGAATGAGAATCCGATCTTTGTCTTCGTTTTTTTTCTATGGAGTGAGCTGTATACCACGATGATGGAAATCTACAAAGAGAAGACAGAGGTATCCAAACTCTCCTAGCTAGAGACTTTGATGTGGTCTTTCTTGGTGGAAGTAGTTGTAGACAGTCTTCAAATGGGGTGTTGGGTCTCAAAGGCCTTCATGACAGAGGATGAGGCTCCAGAGTGACAAGTGTAAAGGCCTGAGGAGGTCTTCAAATGCTTTCTGTTGTGGCATTTCTTTTTTTTCCAATTTTGGAGAGAAAACATAAAACCTTGGAATCTGGTTCTGATGAGGTGATGTGCGCCTTGGAGAATGTAGAGATCTTAATGAGGCTATTGAGATTGCCAATAGGGAAGGCGTTTGCAACATTTCCATGGATAGCGACGAAGAGGGAGCTAACTCCATTCTGGGTCTTCTTGCCATCGATGGAGAAGTTGGATTAGGTAAATTTGTTGACAAGGATGATGGCACTGTTGAAATGGAATATGACTCATTACAACGCGTAGTAATACAACGCGTGCCATTACAACGCGGGTATTACTACGCTCTGTCATTACAACGACATGCCATTATATCGCATACCTTTACCACGCATATTCCTTTACCACGCATGCCATTACAACGCAAAGGCATGCGTGGTAAAGGTATGCTCATGGTAAAAGTATGCAAGGTAAGTGACACTACCCTGCCCTAAACCCTAATTTAGTATCCCTGCACGACCCTCCCCCGACCCCCAGTCCTAACACTACCCTGCATGACCCCCCGACACTACCATAAATCCTAAAACCCTACACTACACAAACACCACAGCACTACCCTAAACCCTAAAACACTACCCCCAGCACGACCCTCCCCCTTCCCCCAGTCTGGTCCCTACACTCAAACACTACCCTGCATGATCCCCCGACACAACCCTAAATCCTAAAACACTACCATACACTACACAAACACCACAACACTACCCTAAACCCAAAAACACTACCCCCAGTACGACCCTCCCCCTTCCCCCAGTCCGGTCCCTACACTCAAACACTATCCTGCACGACCCCCCCGACACTACCCTAAATCCTAAAACACTACCCTACACAAACACCACAACACTACTCTAAACCCTAATACACTACCCCCAGCACGACCCTCCCCTGACCCCCAGTCCGATCCCTACACTCAAACACTGCCCTGCACGACCCCCTAAAACTACCCTAAATCCAGTGGCGGCTCACCGAGGGATTGGTGCGGGGCAGTGTGGCGGGGAGGGGGAGGGGCAGGGTGGGGGGTAGTGGACTCGGACTTACAACGGACAGAACTCCCTCTGAGTTCTGTCCGTCGTATGTCCAAGTTCACTTCACCCCCACCCTGCCCCTCCCCCGCCCCACCTCACCACCCCGCACCACTCCCTCGGCGAGCCGCCACTGCCTAAATCCTAAAACACTACCCTACACTACACAAACACCACAACACTACCCTAAACCCTAAAACACTACCCCCAGCACGACCTTCCCCCAGTCCAGTCCCTACACTCAAACACTACCCTGCACGACCCCCCCCGACACTACCCTAAATCCTAAAAC
Source organism: Calotriton arnoldi (assembly GCA_963921515.1). Taxonomy (NCBI): domain Eukaryota; kingdom Metazoa; phylum Chordata; class Amphibia; order Caudata; family Salamandridae; genus Calotriton; species Calotriton arnoldi. The sequence goes on from CAWUFW010003058.1 coordinate 244,553, forward strand.
ACTACCCTACACTACACAAACACCACAACACTACCCCGACACTACCCTAAACCCTAAAAAAGTAACCCCCAACCCTACTCACGCATCTCTCCTCGTGGTTCCTCTCTCCTGGTTCCTGCTTCACGTCCTGCACGGTGCACGTCGTTGTGAGGAAACGGAAGAGCCTCAGTTTCCTCACAACGATGTGGATCGCTATTACATCACATGCATTGTAAAAGTGCATGCCATGTAATGGCATGCGTAGTAATGGGTACGCGTTGTTACGTCGCATGCGTTGTAACGCATGCGATGTAACAACATGTGGGGAAACAGCCACGTTGTAAAGGCGGTTTCCTGTTGAAATGGCCTGCTGGGACTTCATCAACGTTGATGGTGATTTTGTCAATGTTTATCGATGTGCCGTGGACAACGCCCCATCTTTGGGTGACCAATGTCTTTGGGATCTATGGAGGGGTGTGTTGAAGGTGTCGAACTCACAGTAGACAGTGAGCAGGTTGGCACCAATGCCATGGACACTGTCCTTGGATCTCCCCCTTAGAAAGTCCTTTTCATGAGCAGTCTTACTTCCAGATGGTGAGTGAGAGTAAGCTTCTTCAAGCCTTTTCTGTTTCTTTCTCGAATCCCATATCCTGGAGCATTTCCGCAAGACTTATACTACCACTCTTTTATATCCTCAGTCATTTTTGGAAGCTCTCACAATCTTTCAAAGAATGATAAGCTGGGAGGCATACCACACGTACCTTTTATGGATCGAAGACTGATTTTTTTTCCTTCACCAGAATGAACACTTATCAAACAGAGAAGAGTTTTCCAACTGGAAAACAAAACCAGCTGTAGGGAAAAAAAACCACTTCATTTGGTGATGTCGAGTGAAAAAATGGTATGGATGACTGAGAATTCTGGCAAAAACAAATGCGTGACACATCACGTGCTCTAAGCTCCAACTCACAGGAGGCAAAAAAAAAAATAACTGAGTGATGCAACTGCTAGTACAATGCATCTTAGGTAGGGGAAGCAAATGGAATCTAAAAGGGCCAAGGTACTTTTTTCTCAGTTTTCAATGGAGGCCTATTCAAGTTGCATTTTCCCTTCCTATTATACACTTTCAAACCCTTTTGCAAATAAGATGCTGCAATGCACACTTGAAATGGGTTATCTGCAATCATACAGACTACACTCCGAAACCATTTTTGCTGCTCATCATATGGACACTAGCACCCGTACCTCATATTCATTCACAATACATAAGCAGAAAAGGGGTCCAGGGCATAATTATTTAAGCTTTATGACAATCAATGATGCTCCTATGATGCAGAACGCATATTTCATATGGTCGGTTTCTAGTCTTTATTCAATAATGTAGTCAAAAAAATAGAGACTTGCTCTAGAGAAACAAAAAAATTCAATATCTTTGTGGGCTTTATAAAGATATACATATTTGACTGGCCTGAAATTGGGAAAGCAGCAATTAAGGACGTATATCACCAGGCTAAGAAATGTATCAGATAGTTTTATCAATTAAACCTTTCTCCTTTGGGCTGCAATAAAAGTCTTCGGCACATCCCAGATCAAATTTTGTTCAACCAGGCGATCTTCTAGCAAGCTATGGGTTAAATGTAGATTAAAATCTCTCATAATTATAATAGTGGAGTCTCTACTTAATTTACAAATCATTAAGCTACTAAAATTGCTTACCATAGTTTGTAATTGCTTTCAGCTTCAAGGTGCAGCTTTCTGGGTAACACGATACCCAAATTGCAATGGCTCTTCCTTTATTTGATAGTTTGATGGTGGGAATAAAAAAGCTCTCATAGCCAGTCACTCAAGAAGACTGGAAATACCAGTTCTCTTGCACACGTCTGCCATGACAGATTAGAAAGGGTACCATCTTAGCACCTTTCTGCATTCTAACCAGCCAGCTAAGTTCCAGGAAACAATTGTGGGACTATTATATGTATACTGACGTATATTAACATTTATTAAACTTAACCTTAAAATTTAGTTGTTAAGAGCATCAGTGACTAAGCAGCTCCTGTTCGCTTACCTAGCAGCTGGTTGTCCCACTCACAACTTGAAATGTCTTATTCCATCCACTGATCTGGATATTAACAAATCCCCTTCTGTGCTATAGTACTGTTTTTTTTCTTTTTAACTTTTTTTTATTAACACAAATATGAGCAGTACATGGACAATCAAGAATCAATCAATCAATCAATCACAGAATTTGTAAAGCGCACTACTTACCCGTGAGGGTCTCATGGCGCTAGGGAAAAAAGAAAAAGGGGGGGGGTGCTGCTACTGGTCGAACAACCAGGTCTTGAGTAGCCTCCTGAAGGTCAGCAGGTCTTGGGTCTGTCGTAGGCTTAGTGGAAGGGTGTTCCAGGTCTTGGCGGCGAGGTGGGAGAAGGATCTGCCGCCGGTGGTAGTTCTTCGAATGCGAGGGACGGTGGCGAGGGAGAGGTCGGCGGAGCGGAGTTGGCGGTTGGGGACGTAGAAGAGGAGTCGTCTGTTGAGGTAGGCTGGGCCAGTCTTGTGGAGTGCCTTGTGTGCGTGGATGAGGAGTTTGAAGGAGATTCTCCTGTCGACGGGGAGCCAGTGCAGGTTCCTCAGGTGGGGGGTGATGTGGCTGTGGCGTGGTACATCAGTAGTGCATAGACACATACACGACATAGCAGTGCTGCAAGTAACATAATACAGTATGACATGAGCACAAATAGGGTTACAGTGAAGGCAGGCATCTTCAGACTTTATACAATTTCGAGCATTGTGATGGTCTAGGGTTGGGAGAGGGAAAAAGAGGGGCAGTAGCATACAAGAGCAGGGATGGGGGAGGCGGGGGCAGCGATCCTTTACGTCCTCACATTCCCCTGGCTCCACCCCTTTACATTGTGTCTCCCCCCTTCTCCCCCCACACTCAACCCATAATACTTCAGCCAAGGGGTCCAGATTTTGCGACATTTTCGGGGGCACTCCCTCGCCTGATAAGTCACTCTTTCCGCTACCATGTATAGGTCCGTGTGGGCCTTCCATTCACTAAGTACAGGTGGATCGGGGGCTCCCCATTGGTGGGCTATATTTCTCTTAGCCACTATGAGCCCTAGGTTGCATAGCAGAAGTTTGTTACGTGGTAGGTCTATCTAAGTGGGAATGCCCAACATGGCGTATTTAGGCTCTAGCTCTAGTTGTATTCCAAGCACCTTACTCAGTTCCCTCAGTATTTGGTTCCAGTATCCCTGGATTCAGCGACAACCCCAGAGCATGTGTATGTATGTACCCTGTTCTGTTTTGCAAATTAGGCAGTGAGGTATCTCCGCTCTGCCCATATGATGGAGGCGAGCTCTGTCGAAATATACTCTATGGAGAATCTTAAATTGTATGTGGAGTAGCCGCTGTTTAATGGCCACTTCCCTTGGGTACATTAGAGACGCCTCCCAGTCAATATCCTCCAGTGGTCCAGTAGTGATTTCCCACATGGCTCTAAGGGGCCCAAATTTGTCTGGAGTATTATTCATTAACATTTTATAAGTCCATGAGACAGCTTTACTAGAGAATTCTTCCTGAAGTAATCTACCTTCCAGAGGTGCAAATTCTGGTATATCTGTATTGGCTATGCCCTCCGCTTTCCAGGCGTGTTGTAGCCTAAGGTATGAGTATTTCTGGGTGTCACATAAGTGGTATGTGTTTTTAAGCGTGCCAAAAGGGGCCAGAGTGTCTCCTTCCAGGATATCACCTAGTCTAAAAATCCCAATCAGGTCCCACTTTTTAAGCCCTCGGATTTTACCAATCTCTGGCAGTCTCAATCCCTCCCAAAGTGGGGTCTCCCTCGTGATCCAGTCATCTCATTTCATCTGCCTTTCTGCCCCCCTCCAGGCCTCCAACGCCCTCTGAGTGACCGGCAATAGCTGTCTAGTCCCTTTGCCTCCGTATAGATAGTGAAGATGTGTGTGGTTTCTGAACTCTAGGCGCTCTAGGGCATAGGTGGGGTGGTCACCAGCCGCATGTCCCCAGTCGTTAATCACTATAAGATGGGCCGCCCTGTAGTATGCTCATGTATCCGGTAACACAAGTCCCCCATTGTATTGGTTTCGCTGAAGCGTCTGCAGTGCGCCATCCCATAGTAACGTACGTAAATCAGTGTTTATAGTATTAAATATAGCTTCGGGTATTTTACAATACGTGTTTTGGAGCACATAAAGTAATTTTGGGAGCGTAATCCTTTTATATAATGCTGCTCTGCCCATTATCATTAGTGGGTGTCTTCTCCATCTCTCAACGTCTTTGCGGAATTCCTTGAGAACCCTTCTAATATTCTGGTTGAGTTTAGTCGTGTCATTGGTGGTGATGTATAGACCCAAGTAACAGAACCCTTCCTGAGCCTCCGGAAAGCCTCCCGGAAGTCGCCTCGTATCTTTAGGCCCCCCCTACCGAGTAGAGATTAGATTTGTCCCAATTGATACTATACCCAGCATACAGAACATATTCCTGGAAGGTACTCAGAACTGACGGAAGCGTCCTGTCTGGGTTTGTGATATATAATAGGATGTCGTCGGCATAGAGCGATATACGCTCGTCTGAAAGGGCTTCCTCGTTGTCTTTAAAACCACTAATCTCTGGGTGCTTCCTAATTAGACAGGCCAGAGGTTCCAGCACCAGTGCGAACAGTAACAGGGTTAGGGAGCAGCCCTGACGGGTAACTCTCTGGACTGGAAAGGCCTCCCAGGTCATCCCATTAACTCGGACCCTAGCCACTGGATTGGTGTACAGCAGTTCCACCCAAGCCATAAAGACTGGGTTAAACCCGAATCTCGACAAGAGTTGTCGCAGGAATGGCCAGTGCACTGTGTCAAAAGCCTTCTCTGCATCTAAAGAGAGGAACACGTGTGCGGTGGATCTATTCTTTACCATGTCCAGCCAATTGGCCAGGCGACGGAGGTTAAGGCTTGTGGCTCGCTTTGGCATGAAGCCGGATTGGTCCCAATGAATGAGGGATGATATTACTGTCAGGAGGCGTGTTGCCAATATAGTGGCCAGGATTTTGGTTTCCACGTTCAGCAATGATATGGGTTGATAGGACCCACATTTCATTGGGGGTTTGCCCAGTTTGTGTATAACTACCACTGTGGCGAAAGTCCATTGGGAGTGTCCCCTCTTCCAGAGATGCCTGGAACATATTTAAGAGGTGTGGAGCCAGCACGTTTAAAAAAATTCTGCTGGGAGGCCATTCGGGCCCAGAACCTTTCCTGACTTTTGTCTGCTAACTGCATCAGTCACTTCCTCTAGAGTCAACTCCTTCTCCAATACTTCTCTATCTTCTCAGGAAAAGGGTAGGTGCTTCTACTGCTTGCAAGTAGGAGTCAATTTGGGCACTGTCTGACAGTGATCTGGCCTTGTATAGTTCTGTATAATAGCAAGCAAATGCACTTGCTATATTTTGGGATGTAGTATGAATCGTGTCTTGCTCATGAATAGAGGCAACCCATTGTGTTTCCCGTTCTTTCTTGCTCAGCCAGGCTAGCAGCTTTACCGCCCTCTCTCCTGCCTCATATAGGCGGTGCTGCGTGGCTAAGAGTTGAGACTTTACCTCTTGGGTTACTAAGGATCTGTATTCCCTTCGCGTTACCTCTATCTGCCGTAGCGTGTGTTGGTCGGTCTGCAAATCTATCTGTTTTTCTAAATTTATGAGTCTGTGCCCCAGGGTCTTGACTTCTCGTATCTGTTACCTTTTCTTATGGGCTATAATATTTTGCGCCCTGTCCCTTAAGACCGTTTTGTATGCCTCCCATAAAGTGACTGCAGAGGACACTGTGCCCTCATTCTCATGAAAATAAAGCTCCGAATCAATTCAAATCTCGTGGGCGATGTCTTTATCTTGTAGAGCACAAGCCTGTAACCTCCACTCTCATCGGCTCCCCAAGGTTCTCCCACCCACTGTTAACCAGAGAGGTGAGTGGTCAGATATACCCCTGTCCAAATATTCCACTTTTTCAATTATGTCCACTTCTCCTGATGGGGCAAAGAGGTAATCTAATCTGGAAAAAACCTTGTGAGCTCCCAAAAAGTACGAGTATGTCCGTTCTAACGGGTGGTGGTGCCGCCAAAGATCAGTCAAACCAAGTGTGTTCCAAAACTGTTCGAGTTGGGTGGAGGAACACGAGCCAGGTCCCACATGTGTACGGTCTAAGTGCGGATTTATAACATCATTAAAATCACCGCCCACAATACAGGTGGAAGGACCCGATTCTAAGAGTATTCGTGCAACTTTGTCTAGAACGCACACAAATATACAATCGTCTGCTCAACCTAAATAGCAGAAAATCAGCAAGTTAAAAACACAGAATCTCGCAAACAATACAAACAAGAACAGTACATCTGTGGCACCTGTCAAACACAATTAACACAAAAGCAGACTCCGTTCCAGCAGCAATCCCCCTCTAACGTGTGTATTTACTCACATGCACAAGGGAACAAATAACACCAATCCAAGTTAGACACCCAAACCATGAAAAGAAAACTGGTTATTTCAGAAAATTCCCTATCTGTGTGAATAGAGCACCTCACAAACACACTACCTTTTTACCGACAAGTTCAACAACTAGATCACAAGATCTTGTATTACGACAAAACAGATTATAGTAAAGCAAAACATCTTTGATGCAAATCAAACATAAGACAAGTACATCAAAATCACATCAAACCACCAATTGAACCAATAATCAATATTGCATAACCAAAGACCCCACATGCAGCACAACAATCCATAAAAAAACACAAACTGCCTTCTCAAATACACATCACAATACACCATTTGCACACCAAAACACTCAATTCAAAGAAACATCCTGTGTCCTATTTATACTTACAACCCTCTTTGCTCAGGAATAGCACTGCACGTCAAGAATTCAGCAAATAATCCACCTGGAAAATTTGCTGTGGGAAATGGAAAGCGACAAGTGATAGATTTTTACAACAACAAAAACTAAAGACAGTGCAAAACGAAATCCTTAAAGCAGATAGAAGGTGCTCTTATCTCCCAACCATCCCCTGCTACCAAAGTTTTGTGGGTGCAGTGAACCACTAAAATTGTACACACCAAAAAGACACCACCACAACAAGCCCAGAGGTAGATTTATTGCAGATGATGTTAAACCTCGGTTTCATGAGGCAATATGTCCCCGACATAAGTCAACACAGCATATCAAAATACAGTCAATCAAATAAGGACAGACTCAATAATTCTAGGGCGATTTATTACAAAAATTCAAAAGTTAGAATACAGAAATTATAAATACAGAAATAAGTCATTGAAATGAAGGTTCTCAGTAATAGGGCAATACAGAAAAATGAGCGAAGTCAAAAAGTATTTTAAATCCCAGATGAGCAGCAAAATCGATAAGAAATTGGACTGCATGTCTAGTAGCATCATAAAAGTCTCTAGAAACTCTTTGGCTTACCCCCCAAAAAGGGTTTATGTAGCAAAGCTTCTCATAGAACAAAACTAAAACTGCAAATTCATCATGATGTGAGTAAAACAGTAATAATGTCAGTAAAACAGAGCACGGTGTTATTAACTGCTTGGGTGCTAAGGACATGATGGAACTGGTCATGACACCAGTGCTCAGGAACGGAGGACGGCTCTAGCACGTCCCAGCACCTACCCATGGGGAGAAGCACTGGTACTCCCCTGCAGGCCCCCGCCACATGTCTCCACCCGAGTTGTTAGTAGAAGCACCTTCCGCTGCCACCCGACTCCTCCCCTGGCAATCTGATGTCAGCGCATGCATGGCGCAACATCATCACGAGGCACCGGGGATGCACTGGAAGCCATTTGCTTCCAGCATGTCAAGGAAGGAGGCCTTCCTGAGGACATGTCCTCACTCCCCGGACGGCAGAGACACACGGGAGGGAGGACAAAGTTTCTCCTTTTCACCATTCTCTCTTTAGTGTAATATTGCTTTTATTTGAATAGTGTATGGGGAGTGGCCCATTGGGCAGGGGTAGTTACCATTTTGGGGCAATTTTTATTTTAGTTTGAGCAGATCAGGTCCCAAGATGGGCCACAAAACCTAAGATACTAAGGAACAAGCTTCTATGTGTGTGTGTGGGGGGGGGGGATCTGCCCCTGTGGTAAGGGTCGCTCCCATCTGGTGGTGACAATTTTATTTTACCTTTGTGGTTTTGTGCCTCCTCCCACCCACCCCCATCACCCAAAAAGGGAGCAGATCAGGGTCTATTGATTCTGATCTGTCGCCCCAGAGCATTCTTCAGTGTCCCCCAGTGTTCAAACATCTGTATTTGTGAATTAATTTTTTCCCCTTCTTTATTGTAGTGCAAATAGTTTGACTGTCGGTGGCGAATCCTGCTCGCAGTTTCGGTATTGGCAGATGTGCAGTTGCATGTGTTTGTTAAGCAAACTTTTTTGTAATATTTACTTTGATAGAGTATCATTATGCTGCCTATGTTTTTTATTGTTGTCATAATTTTTGCATCTTAAGCTTATTTTTCTTTGTCTTTCAAAATAACGTATGGATTTATGCAAGTTCTAAAATGTGTTGTGTAATTTGTTTGCTTTTTCCTTTCTAGTGGGATATCTTTGGTGCTTGGTGTGTCTGTGCAGAGTAGATGCAGGTGATCCAAGTAAAGCGGTCTGCAGCAAGTGGAAGGTATCTTTTTGGAGTATAAAGTTCATGCTGTTGTTTGTATTGATAGTTTTTTGTTTCCAAAACATTACATGACAATAGTTATATTTACAGTTTGATTCAGCCATTTGTTGAGTTCTAATTTGACACAGCATTGTTTATGGTTTCTTGTTTATTGTGTTAGTTTCATTAGTAAGCATTATGGCTCCCCGCAGGCTGACCGTCCAGCAGGTTGTTAGTTTGTTTTTTTGATCTGGTCTCTGAGCAGGGCTTTAAGATTGATTCTGCATCTGAGGCAGAGGAGCAAGTGCAATATTCTGGAAGAGAAATATCTGTCCTAGAGGAATCATCTGATGATGAATCCACTATTAATGCTGATGAGGTGCTGCTTCAAGAGGAGGAAACTGATAGCCCGGTAGTGCAGCAAGAGCAAACTGGATTGCAGCCAGGAACTGGAAGGCTTCCTTTTGGATGTGCCAAATCCTCACTTGTCTCTAACATGGTGCAGACTGTTTTGCCTGCCTTTAGTGGTGCTGCAGGATGTGGAGTTAGAGAACTCTTTGCCCATCAATTTTTTCCAACTGTTTATTTATGATGTGTTTTTGGACGATATTGTTGACCATGCTAATTTGCAAGCAGATCAGTTTTTGTTGGACAACAGTGCCACCCTAAGGCCCAGTCTAGAGCTACCCAGTGAACTCCCACAAACCTCCATGAGATTAGGCTGTTCTAAGGTTTACCTTTTTTGATGGGATTGCTAAGGAAGCCATCATAGTCTTTAAAATGGTTTACTAGTCCCTTGATGGCAACTGATAGATTTCCAGCAACCATGAGTTGAGATTGGTATTTGCTTCTCCAGTGGATGCTGCATTTTATTGGGATAATGCTACAGCATTGCCATAAGATCACCCTTATTGTGACCATCTCTTCAAGATTCAACCTGTCCTTGCCCAGTTAGTTGATTGTTTCTCAAAGATCTATGCTCCGGGGAAAGATAGATCTCTAGATAAGTCTCTGGTACTATTCAAGGGACGTTTGGTTTTCAGACAACACATTCCCAGCAAAGAGCATGTTATGATGTTAAGCTGTATATGCTGTGTGAAAGTGTCACTGGATATGCATATGATTTCAGGGTATACACTGGTAGGGATTCTTCAATTGAACCCCCGATGGTTGTCCTTACACTTTTGGAGTCCGTGTTAAAATTGGGTGGAAACTTGCCAGAAGACATTTTGATAAAGGTCACCATTTATATGTCAACAATTTCTACACAGGTGTGCAATTATTTAAAGAATTGTTCATAACGGGCACTGTGGCATGTGGCACAGTCCGATCTAACCATAAATGTTACTCTGTAGAGCTTGTGTGTAAAAAAACTTCATAGGGGAGAGAGCATTGAGTTGCGCAGTAATGAACGTTTGGTTTGAAATTTTCAGACAAGAGATGTCCACATGCTCACAACTATTCATAATGAAAGCACTTCACCTGTGAATGGGGTCAGATAACAGAACTGCCCAAACGTGTGCATTTTAGACTCAATCAAAGGTTGGACTACAATGCTGCTCCAAAGTCATACATTTGGAACAAGAAGTTGATAATACATTTGTTTTATTTGGCACCCTTCAAGGTGTATGCTATTTTCAAAGATTGTTCTCCAGATTCCAAGATGAGATTTTTACAGTTTCAACAGTCTGTAATAGGCAGCCTTGTTGCTGTCAAGTAGGCAACTGTTCCTAGAATTTGAGCGGTGGAGGATGTGGCTAGACTGAAAGACCACCATTTTCCCAAATACCTTCTTCCAATACCCAAAAAGACCTTCCTTGTCGGAGATGTAGATTCTGTGTCCAAAGAGGAATATAAGAGGAAAGTTGTATGTACTGCCCCAGGTGTCCTCCTTATCCTAGCCTACACATGCCCACATGCTTTAAATTGCATCATACACAACTCAAATATTGGGAGCAACCATGAGAGTAAAAGGGAACGGATTGTGGCTATATATTTTCTGTTTAGATATCCTGTTGGCAGAAGTTTGATGTGCTTAGTCACACACGTTGCGTATGTAGTCATAGTTGGTTGTTCATCTTCTACCATTAGGTTGTTTTTTCCTACATGAAAAAAATGTGCTGTTTTTAGTTGGATGTTTTATTTTTGCCCGTCTGTGCTTTGTGTTTGTAATCTGTTAATTGTGGGAGTGTTTTAGAAATAAAAGTGATGTGGAGCTTCATGGTGATGTCTGAGTAGCATTTGGCTGGAGGGGTGTGCGGACTCACGTTTGGATGGTGGTGTGTGCGAACTGGCGTTTGGCTGTCTGCTTCTCTGTACTGTCGTATGGTTGGCAGTGATTGTGGACTGGCGTTTGGCTGGCAGTGTGTGTAGTGGCGGATAGCTGGCTGGCAGAGTGTGTAGGTGTATGTGCAGTGCCTTGCTGCTGGTCACTACACACAGCCCACATACTCTGCCAGCCACCAGGCTGTGTGAATGGTGCGTCAGTCATGTGGGCGTATGAAAGTGCTGGGCACTTCAACAGCGCCGTTTATTTATGTGCGTGCCATCAGCTGGCTGTGTGAATGGTTTTGTGAGATGCATGCAAGGTGCATGAATGGCCTGTAAAGCAGTTGGTGCCTTGTCATAGCTTTACAGCCCATGATCTGTGAGTCACTGGTTCAGTATTCTTAAATTTCAATTCTCTTATTAGCAATGATTTCTATGTTTTCATTTCCATGAAATCTTTTAATAAAATTTACATTTTTAACTTTTCACTCACCCATGTGCCAAATCCAACCAGGGTGTGAGTGTGTACTTCAGTAGCAGATGGGTGTGAAGTAATAATAGTCTTTTCTGACTTTAACTGCCAGGGTGTATAGTATCTCTAAGGAAAACCTATCAACCTCAGATATTCTTGCAAACTAGACACTAGGGGGACAGCAGTGTGGTGTGCCTCGCGTGGATCCCACAAAGTTTTCTTACCCAGAAGCCATTGCAAACCTCAAACAGTGGCTAAAAACATACATTTTCTTCATATTTCTGTGCGTGAAAGTATTGGAGTCTGTGGGGAGTGAAAACGTTCCTACCCCCCGGCATTCCCACATGTCTCCAGATAAAAATGGTACCTCACCTGTCTGGGTGGTCCTAGAATATTTTCCTTGCATTTCTGTGACAAAGTTCCTGAAGCAATAGGAATCCGCAAAATTCCTACCACCTAGCGTTACCCCACTTGTCCCCATAAAAACACTGCCCCACTTGTGCGGCTCGGCCTAGTGCCTGTGACAGGAACGGATTAAACTATGGCCAATGGGAGTCCTCGCAAGGAAACTCATTGACCTTAGTTTTATCAGTTCCTGTCGGTGCTTGACCCAGCCCTCTACTTAGTATATGGAGAACACTTCATACACATTTTTCACTCTATATTTTAGCAGATGAACTGCTGTATATTCGGTACATAATGAAAAACCACTGTAAGGTGCAGCTCAGTTGTTGGCTCTGGGTACCTCAGGTTCTTGGATAACCTACAGACCAAATATCCCGTGTCTAGAAGGGTCTAGCGCATGTAACGGTATATTGTTTTTATTAATCACTCATCGCGACAAGAAGTTACAGATGAAAACATTGCCACAAACATTTGTTTTTTCCTACTCATTTTCATTTTTTTTAATTTTAATTATGGCAGTTAGTTTCTTTAAAAAAAACCTTGACGGATCTACACAAATGACTCATTGCTGAGCTCAGATCGGTCTACTTTTCAGAAATCTATAGCTTTCCCAGAACACCCATGGGTTTCAGATCATTTTTTCCTATTTTTCCCCTACAAAAACTATAATGTAGCTATATTTAGGCTATTTTCTCGAGTCCCTCCAAGGGAATCTACAAACCTTGAGTACCTTTAAAATCTCCAGGAGGTTCGGAAAAAAAGATGCAAATTTGGTGTGGATACCTTCTCTGGAAAAAAGTTATGGAGGCCTACTACCTCCAAACAGCCAAAAACAGCTTAGCATTCTAAGGGTAAAAGGCTTAGCAAACAAGGGGTTAAATGTCAAATTGCCTTACCATCTACGGACCATCACACACTGATGAATATTGATTCAGCTAGAGAGGCTGGCAGAACAAATTAGTAACAAAAACAAAAGTGAATCATTGTGAATGAATGCAATACAGCAGGCAGCGGAAGAGACTTGGACATCCGCAACATTACTGACCCCATGGTGGAAACTTTATCGAGAACAGCAAGAACAATGTCAATGGAAATAAACATGACTGCTTGGCTGTGTGCTGCAGAAATAATAGAGAGTGAACGTGCAGAGTGAGAGATCCATTTTGAAAAAGAGGGCATTGAAGCCTGAAACCTAGTTAGCATAGGCCAGCAAAAGGCACTTTAACCAGTAACAGCAAACTTGTTTCAAAACCAATATCAAATAAGTGTACACATGTAACTTTGAGTTTAAATCCACATTCTGCCTACTGGTAATACACAAATTCATAAATGCACAAAACCTCTTTCATGGCTCCATCTGGGATCTTTTATTTGGCCCTTGGTTCTGCCTCGGACATGGCTACAATGCTTATTGGTTTGCCAGGTCCCAACACTTGCTGCTGAGTGGCCATTTAGCACTGTTGGCATGCAATAGGAAAGGCAGTCTGTGCCCTTCCATGCAGAGGGCTGGATGTGCCGCCAGTCACATTGCTCAAGGTCATCTGCAGTATATAGTAGGTAGTTTTGACGGGTTAACTCCAGCGAGTATCTCTTACCAAATTTTCATGCTACTGACAAATCTATGCCTGCTCCATCATCACCCTTCTCTTGAGTATAACCAGGTACCTAACCAAGCTACTTCATCTCTTTGTGCTTGTACTTCCCAGTTACCTCTACTGTATATCTCTAGGGTACCACAGGAACCGCAAAGTCTGTGGCATATGCCACAGCTTATGGCACCCCTAGTTAATTAACACCCAGGCTTTGAGCAAACATGCATTGGATATTGATGAGATCTTAGGAGATGAGCAAATAAACATTTTATTTGTTACAGTCCTTGACCACCAGGGCCTCTTTACTGGACTTGGCTGCAGCTTGCCCTCCTAATTTCAAAGAATAGCCTTCGCTCTAATCACACTGACAAAGGTCTCACTACTTAATTGAAGGAACAGATTCAAATCTCTGTTCAACTTGGACTCTCTTCAGGAATCACTATCCCAACCTCTTGGTCTCTCGTGTTTTATGCTCTCGCTCACCTAAGCCGTGGCACTCTAATCTGTCAATTCTTTTGTAGATTTCCTTGCTCCACTTATCCTAAGCCATTCCCGGTTTTTAGCCATTGGGGACTTTGAGATTTTGGATGGATGGATGGACAGGACAATCCCAGGGCATCGTCCTTTCTGGACACCATACAAGGCTTTATTATTCATCACCAAGTTACTGTCCCATACACCAGGCATTGTTTTTGGTCCCCCTGGTGTGAATGTGGTCAACCTATCCCATCAGACGTGGACAGATCATGATTGTGTGCCATTCACTATCCTTACAACAACTCAAGTCACTTCCGACCACTGGAACGCCGGCCCTTATGATCAGAAGCGTGATTGGTCTAAACTGACTTCTGAATCCTTTAAGAATGATTCAGCTTCCACCGCCTTGCCTATTTCTATCCATGCTTTAGAAGCCTCCTGCTCCGTTTTAAATACCGCAATCAAGGCTTATAACTTTTAGGTTCAAAATACTTTGGACGTGGCACTCCCCTCCTCAGTCCACTCTCATAATAGGACTCGCCCAACAGCCCCATGGATCAAATCTAGCCTCAGAGGGGTCAAACTCCTCTGCATAAAACTAGAACCAACATGGAGAATGGATTATCTCCTTGAAAATAAACCTATTTAAAAGCTGTGCTAATAGACTATACACAGCTGGTTGGAGTCACTAAAGCAAACCTTTATGCAAACAACATTTTTGCAGCTAAAAGTTGAACAGAAAGATTTTTAAACTCGTGAATTCAACTGCATAGCCAGAATACATTTCTTCCAAAATTCAACCCTCGGCGGCTCTTTGTAAGGAGCTGATATATATATTTTTTTAATCTACACTATCAGAACTTTCTTGGCACTGAACAGAGCCACTCCAAGGATTCTGTATCATATGGTTTCTCCTTGCCACATAAATAAGCCTTACCTTATAGAATTCTCATATTTCCTTTACCAAGCTACTTGAACTATGGCATTCTACTTCCTCCAGGACGTCCTTTGATTCTTGCCCTCCTCAGATCTTATACAACAGATCTTCATTGCTGGTCTCCTCTCCATCTGCAACAAGTTAATATAACTATCAAAGATTCTGGAAGTATGGAAATAGGCCCTTGCCATTCCTGTGTTGAAAAAACCCAATGGAGATTCGGAGGCCTGAAGTAACTTTCACTCCAGTTCCCGACTGTCATTCCCTATCAAGGTACTACAAAAAGGCTATTAATAAGGTGTCCCACTTCTTAGAATCCAATATCTTTTTGGATCCTGCCCACTAGGGCTTCTGTCCTTCCTATAGCACTGAATCCATGCTGGTGTCGGTGCTGGATGTTCTTTGAATGTTGGGGGACCAGAGCAAAGCTGTTGCTCTGGGACGGTTGTATCTTTCGGCGGCATTCAACACCATCTCCTATGATCAACTTCTAGCAAGACTTTTTGAAATAGGGATGCAGGGTTCACGCCTCGCTTTGATTAGGGACTACATCTGCCATAGGTCCCCACAGTGTACCTTGCGCCCCTTTTAGATCAGAGTGCCAAGGTATTGCCAGTGGTTTTCTCCTTAGTTCCACCCTTTTTAATGTCTATGTTTGACCTCTGACATAATTGATTCGTTCTATTGGCCTAAACTTCAAGAGCTACGCATACAATAATGAAATTCTGCTATCTCTACACACCTATGAGCAGGTGGATTCTTAGAAGTGCATGACCCGAATGGTAGACTGGATGGGCCAAAACTGGCTAACACATGGACAAGCTGCTATTTTGATTGTTTCTTGTTCTAACTCTGCATCTATCCCTGCTCTAAGCCTTTGGCCCCATCTAGGTTAAAAACCAACTCCTGCCCCCCCATGACTACCTTTCCATCCCTCCCCATTCAACTGGTATGTACTATGTACCATCTCATCCTAATTACCATTGTATGAAGTTGCCGTACCAGACTGTTGGATGATGATTACCCATGCTATGTACACCTATGCCTACAACTGCAACACACACAAAAAAACTCCTGCATCTTTGGTGTGGAATCTAGGTTTTCCTATTGATCTTCTCACGGCTCAATCCAATAATGTCTGTTACCTGCCCGAGTGCCCTAGCTGCAGTGATGAAAGAGTGAGTTACTTTCTGTAACACCCTATATGGTAGAGATTATCCAACTGCAGATTACTTACCTTAGAATTACTTACCTTAGATTGGCTAGATTGGCAAAATTCTGAGGGAACAGCTATGCATGGGTTCAAAGGGAGAATACTTCAAATAGGTCAAAACCAAATTAAGATCTCTTTGGGGCATAACCAAAGGCTTGGGAGGGAATATATGCTGAAGAACTTTCAAAAAACGAGTCACAATGGGCGACTTAAAAAGGGAGGGTGGGCAATTGCAAAAATGCAGTGATGACCGAAAAATACCCCTTAACTGTGCCCAGAGCAAGACCTTGCCAGGCTAAGCATTAAACAAACAACGCTTCAGACAGGGGTGCACAAAGTGGGTCAATGTGTTACTCAGCGCACCAAGCTACAAACTTGTCCCAGCGGCAGGTGTATAGTTTTTCTTGATAGACACCTGGCTGCCAAGATGACATTGCAGACCTCAGAAGCGAGAGTCGAATACCCACAGCTGTTGCTGCTCAATCTCCATGCATGTAGGTGGAGCGTGCGCAGGTTCGGGTGCAGACCCTGCCCTGTTTCTGCGACAGTAGATCCCCCCCCCCAAAAGGCCAGTGTGATTGGACGACAGATGCTTGTGCTCAGGAGTCCCGTATTCCAGTCTTGGTGGAATGCTTCTCCGAGCAACAGCACTTTGTAAACTCCAGCATGAAGAAATACTAACATTGCGCGTTCTCAGCCGTGGCGAATAGATCTAGCCAAGGTTCTTCCCAGTCCTAAAAGAGACCTTGAACCACCTCCGGATGCACACACCATTGTGGTCAGTGAGTCGATAGCAGAGTTCGTCCACTTGTGTATAGAGATCCCCCCAGGGGCTGCACAACCAGGAAAATGTACTGACGAACAAGTTACTTACCTTCGGTAACGATATATCTGTAAGAAACATAGGTTAGTTATAGATTCCTTACCTTAGAATCTCCCCCAGGCGTCAGACTGGATCCGGAAAGTTTTTCGTCAGCAGTACCCCTGCGCATCTGAAGGTGGCGTCGGTCAACTCCGCGTCCGTCGTCGCCGCCGGGATGACGTCGCGGAAGTTACTTAGACACCGCCCTCGCGCGCTGACGTCAGTTCTGTATACGACTTTCCACACCAGAACCACAGAGCCATGCAAGACACTGACCACTGGTGCACAAAACTAGGGCCCTGAAAGGATGTCCTTAACCCTAGAAAAAGAAACAATTGATGGACGGAATGCTGGACAATGCAAACATTCACCCCCAGTCACAAGGATCTGGGTTAAATCCATCATTCTTTTGCTCACCACACCACCCCAGTTTGGACCCAGCCATATGCAAATCAGTCTTGACCCTGTTCCTTGTGGGAACAGTCCAGCCCGAACTGCCAAGCCAGGTCCTCCCTGGACCGGAAACAAGCATCCTGGGACCGGTTTCAGGGCATCACCCTTCTTCAGCCAGGCTAGCTTGAATCCAGTGGTGTAGTGAGCACGGGACCCACGTCTGGGCATACCCTTCCCACTTAGGGCGACAAATGCAAAAGAAACAATTGATGGACGGAATGCTGGACAATGCAAACATTCACCCCCAGTCACAAGGATCTGGGTTAAATCCATCATTCTTTTGCTCACCACACCACCCCAGTTTGGACCCAGCCATATGCAAATCAGTCTTGACCCTGTTCCTTGTGGGAACAGTCCAGCCCGAACTGCCAAGCCAGGTCCTCCCTGGACCGGAAACAAGCATCCTGGGACCGGTTTCAGGGCATCACCCTTCTTCAGCCAGGCTAGCTTGAATCCAGTGGTGTAGTGAGCACGGGACCCACGTCTGGGCATACCCTTCCCACTTAGGGCGACAAATGCAAAAGAAACAATTGATGGACGGAATGCTGGACAATGCAAACATTCACCCCCAGTCACAAGGATCTGGGTTAAATCCATCATTCTTTTGCTCACCACACCACCCCAGTTTGGACCCAGCCATATGCAAATCAGTCTTGACCCTGTTCCTTGTGGGAACAGTCCAGCCCGAACTGCCAAGCCAGGTCCTCCCTGGACCGGAAACAAGCATCCTGGGACCGGTTTCAGGGCATCACCCTTCTTCAGCCAGGCTAGCTTGAATCCAGTGGTGTAGTGAGCACGGGACCCACGTCTGGGCATACCCTTCCCACTTAGGGCGACAAATGCAAAAGAAACAATTGATGGACGGAATGCTGGACAATGCAAACATTCACCCCCAGTCACAAGGATCTGGGTTAAATCCATCATTCTTTTGCTCACCACACCACCCCAGTTTGGACCCAGCCATATGCAAATCAGTCTTGACCCTGTTCCTTGTGGGAACAGTCCAGCCCGAACTGCCAAGCCAGGTCCTCCCTGGACCGGAAACAAGCATCCTGGGACCGGTTTCAGGGCATCACCCTTCTTCAGCCAGGCTAGCTTGAATCCAGTGGTGTAGTGAGCACGGGACCCACGTCTGGGCATACCCTTCCCACTTAGGGCGACAAACCGGTCCTAGGATGCTTGTTTCCGGTCCAGGGAAGACATGGCTTGGCAGTTCGTGCTGGACTGTTCCCATGAGGCACAGGGTCAGACTGATTTGCATATGGCCATGTCTGAACTGTGGTGGTGGAGTGAGCTAAAGAATGATGATGGATTAAACCCAGATCAGTTGACTGGGGGTGAGTGTTTGATTGGCTCAAACGTTCCGTCCATCATCCCCTTTGTATCGCTTTGTTCGCCCTAAGTTGGCGGGGGTATGCCCAGACGTGGGTCCCTTGCTCACTTTGCCACTGGATTCAAGCAAGCCTGGCTGATGACGGCTGGAATGCCAGAAACCGGTCCTAGGATGCTTGTTTCCGGTCCAGGGAAGACATGGCTTGGCAGTTCGTGCTGGACTGTTCCCATGAGGCACAGGGTCAGACTGATTTGCATATGGCCATGTCTGAACTGTGGTGGTGGAGTGAGCTAAAGAATGATGATGGATTAAACCCAGATCAGTTGACTGGGGGTGAGTGTTTGATTGGCTCAAACGTTCCGTCCATCATCCCCTTTTGTATCGCTTAACCCTAGAAGTCAGTTCGCAGAACGGGGAGGATGGGTCGGGCGGTAAGGAATCTATAACTAACCTATGTTTCTTACAGATATATCGTTACCGAAGGTAAGTAACTTGTTCATCTGAAAGAAACAGTTATAGATTCCTTACCTTAGAATAGATACCCCAGCAATACCGACCCCGGAGGTGGGTCTGCGAACTAAATTCACACCAGAAAGTCCTGGACAACAGAACAGCCAAAGAAGCCGTCTTTCTGGACTTGATTGTCCAGCCAGTAGTGTCTCGTAAACGTGTGCAACGATGCCCACGTGGCTGCCTGACAGATGTCATTCAGGGGGACTCCTCGTCCCAAAGCAGTAGTAGCTGCCGTCGCCCTGGTGGAATGGGCGAGCAGCCCCACTGGAGGCTCCTTCTTAGCCAAAGAATAGCAGGCTTTGATGCACAGAACGACCCACCTGGAGATGGTCCATTTGTGTACGGCCCAACCTTTCTTAGCGCCCACGTACCTAACAAAGAGCTGGTCATCCACCCAGAATTGTTTTGTGCGGTCCAAGTAGAAAGAAAGCGCACGTTTTGGATCCAGATGGTGGAGCCTCTCTTCCTCTTTCGAAGGATGCGGAGGCGGAAAGAAGGTGGGCAAAGTGATGGTTTGGCCACTGTGGAAAGAAGTAACCACCTTGGGAAGGAAGGAAGGTCTAGTTCTCAGGACAACCTTGTCCGGATGGATAGCCAGAAAAGGAGGCTAAGAAGAAAGAGCTTGGAGCTCACTCACCCTCGAGCAGAGGTGATGGCCACCAGAAAGGCAGTTTTCAGAGTTAAAAGCCTGAGAGGGCAATTATGAAGCGGCTCAAAGGGAGCGCACATAAGAAATGTAAGAACCAAGTTCAAGTCCTACTGGGGCAATACGAAGGTAACAGGAGGAAAAAGATGAGTAATGCCCTTAAGAAATCTATTTACAACAGGGGACTTGAAAAGAGAAGGCTGATCAGGAAGCCTAAGAAAGGCTGAAATGGCCGAGAGGTAGCCCTTAATAGTGCCCAGAGCAGAGCCCTGCTGGTCTAAAGAGAGGAGGAACAAGAGAACCTCAGAAAGAGGGGCAGAAAGGGGATCCACAGCCTTTGCTGTGCACCATGCCACAAATTTATTCCATCTGCAGGCGTATACCGTCTTAGTGGAGGGACACCTGGCTGCCAAGATTACATCAACAACTTCAGGAGGTAGGTCAAACGACGTCAACTGCCGCCGCTCAATCTCCACACAAGGAGGTGGAGGCTGGACAGGTTCGGGTGGAGGACCGTCCCCTGCTGCTGCGACAGAAGATCCTTCCGAAGAGGCAGTCTGATCGGAGGATCGATGGCCATGTTGAGCAGCTCAGGATACCAGACTCTTCGTGCCCAATCCGGAGCCACAAGAATGACTTGGGCCCGGTCGTGCTTTATCTTCTTCAGCACTCTGGGTAGAAGTGGTATAGGCGGAAAGGCGTATAGAAGACCGCAACTCCACTCGCGACAAAAAGCGTCGCCTAGCGAGTGCAGTCTTGGAAATTCCAACCCGCAGAACTGCTGACATTGCGCGTTCTCTTTGGTGGCGAATAGATCTAACCAAGGCTCTCCCCACTACCGATTTGATTCTTCTAATAATTGAAGAGTTATCGAACATTCTAGAGGATCTCGCTAAGGAGATCATAACTGTCACTACGGAACTCACCAACTCAATGTCTACCGATGAATGGTCAAAGGTATTGGAAGACATCAACGTCCAACTAACCAAGCATTCTCAAGAAACCAACGAAAGGAAGATTCGAAAATTCCACAGGGACACTGTGGATTACAAGCTGGGAGAAGTTTACAGTTGGGCAGAGATATATGCCAGACGCAGACAAAACAAACCATATTCACAACACACCGAAACTTCGACTTCAGGAAGCGACGTTTCAAATATTTCTAACCAATCACGTAAACCTGAAACAACCATACAACCACCTATTGAACCACTACAAACTCCTGGCGTCTCTTTTTTAGAAACAGACCAAGCAGACAAAGACGACCCCGGAGGGGCCAAAGAAAAAGAACATCCACAAATGCGAAGCACATCAACCACAGGGAAGAAAGACAAGGGGAAGAAAACATCTCTGAAGGAAACCTAGTCATTAACATCTCTGACTACAAATTTGACAACTTAGAAATCAAAACATTGCAAAAAGGAACTACTTTCGTTCCCACGACTTACACGAATTGTCTTGAACTTGAGATTAGCTTGTTTAAATTGATGAGCAATCTCCGGCTGAGACATTTTTCGAAAACTTACTCATAGAACATCCGGAAAGAGAGGAAGACCCACTACGCGGTTTAAAACCCCAAAGTTCCTACATGGCACTGATCAGCCATAAAAGCCTAGACATCTTCGAAAATTTAGTCCAACAGGACATAGTGAAATTGACTACTCACAAAAAACTAAACTAAGAAATCTGACAAACAAAGAATACGGCATATTAAAAACAATTGCCAACAATCCCAATATCATTTGTCAAAAAGGAGACAAAGGGGGTGCACTCGTTGTTATGAACACTTCCCATTATGATACCGAAGTTGATTTGCATACCTCTGGTGAACTCACCTATGTGAAACTTGAAACCAACCCCACTGACAACTTCACTACATTGTTGAAAAGCATAGTCAACAAGGCTCTTGAAAATGGTGTCATCGATGAGGGTCAGGAGATTTTTAATACAAAATAATCCCAAAAGCCCGACATTATATATGTTGCCAATAATCCATAAGGACTTGCATCACCCACCATTTCGGCCAATTGTGTCCAAAAGAGGCAGCATACATGAACTGATTGGACAGCTTCTTGTCCGATATTTACAACCGAGCGGGATTAAAATGAGTACCTATATCAGAGACACCACCGATTTTTTGACAAAAATTCAACAAATCACTTTTTCTGCAGAAGAATCCATCTTACTCTGTACCATAGACGTTAAGTCTTTATACCTCATCAACTTTGCATTGAAGCGATTGAACACACATTGATGCGCACGGACTTAAAGCTCGACCTACAAATCTTCCTGATGGAATTATTACGTTTTTCACTATATCAAAGTTACTTTAAATGGAAAGATCAATGGTTCCTGCAATTAACGGGAACTTCTAAGGGCAATTGCGCAGCACCATCATACGCCAATTTCTTTATGAGTAAATTCAAAGAAGACAACATCTTATCGAAGCCCATGTGGAAGACGAATTGAAAACTTTTCTTGCGATACATAGATGATATATTCATTTTATGGAATGGATCGCATGTAGATTTGACTAATGCTTTGAGTGAACTTAATCTCATCAATGAAAGAATCCAATTCACGTTTGAGATACAAGAACACCTCATCACTTTTCTAGACGTTGAAATCATCAAAACTTAACATGGTTTAGAAACGGACATCTTCAGAAAGAAAACAGATCGGAACACACTACACTATAATAGTTTTCATCAACCATCACTTAAATGCCATTTGCCATTTACACAATTACTCAGAGTTAAAAGAATCGTATCCAACACCCAAACTGCATCAGCGCGCATTGAAGACATGACACAGAGGTTCGCACAACGTGGATACCCCAAGCCCGTTCTTGACCAAGCTAAACTCCGCTGCCAACAGAGAACACGAAAGGAATTACTTTTGAACAAGACCAAAAATCCTCAAACCAGGATGGTTATCGTATCTAAATTTTCCACCATGAGTAGCACATTCAAACGAATCATTAAACAACATTGGTCTATCTTGACGCTTGAACCTGATTTCAACCAATTGTTTTCTGAGACTCCGATATTCGCTTACACAAGAGGCAAAAACCTCGGTGAAATCCTGAAGAATCCAAGGACGAACGAACCACCAAATTACAAAGGGACAATACCATGCTACAATTGCAACAACTGTCACAACATCATTCAAGGTTCCATTATTACACATCCCAGAAAAGGTCCAAACATTAAACTTAGAGTCACAGCCACCTGTGACACCATGACCGTCATTTATCTACTGAAATGCCCTTGCGGCAAAATATATGCGGGCAAAACCCACCTGTCCGACGTGATGGTGCGCCAGTGGGGGAGGTGATGGCGGATCCTGCCGCCCGCTGGCGTTTGGTGGCCCTGAAATGTCGGACTAGGAAGGTTTGGATGCTGCTGCAGAGGGGGCGGTAGTGAACTGGCCCGCTCGCTGGCCCCCAGAACTACGCCGGTGGTTCCCATGTCCCCGGCCGCGCTGAGACTGTACAGCTTGCGCCGGCCTGTGGCTCTGGGCGGGACGTAGTGGGGCACCCCTTCCGTAGACACGAAAGGGTCGAAAAGCAGACTGCGCAGGGTGGGTGGTGGAGAGGGTGGTGGAGAGGCCCAAGGACCTGGCCGTAGCCCGTGAGTCCTTAAAGTGCTCCAGCGCATTGTCTGCCTTGTCGCCGAAAAGGAGAACACCATCAAAGGGCATGTCCATAAGGGTGGATTGGACATCCCCTGAAAAACCAGTCGAACGCAACCAGGCATAGCGTCGAAAGGCTACTGACGTTGAAACTTTGCCGCGCCTCTCCCCTCGGCAACAGCAAGGGAGAGCGTGGCCCTGGCCTCCTCCTCCACCTGGCACCTGCTCCACCGTATCCCACACCAAGTGGGTATAACGGCCCAACAGACATGTGGTGTTTACCGACCGCAGTCAAAAGCTGGCGGAAGAAAACATTTTCTTTCCAAGGTGGTCCAGCTTTTTGGATTCCCTTTACGGAGGTGCGGTAGGGAAGGCGCCCTTGGACGTAGAGGCTTGGACTACCAAGCTCTCAGGGGTGGGGTGTTGGGAGAGGAAAGTGGGGTCGCCCGGGGCCGGGCGGTGGCGTCGGGCAATCATCCTGTCCACAGGAGCCCCTGTGTTGGGCCTGGACCAAGTGCCCAAAAGGATGTCCGTAAGGGCTTCATTAAACGGAAGCAGGGGCTCCGAAGAGCTCGCTGCTGGCTGAAGCACCTCTGTCAGGAGGTTAGTCCTGACTGCCACCATAGGAAGCTCGAGGTTGAAAGCCTCGGCCGCCCTACGCAACACCATTGCGTACGACGCTCCCTCCTCCGTAGCCACGGTAGGAGGAGACAACATGCCTAGGTCTGGGGAGGTATCCAGACCACTGGCCTCCCCCAGTTCCTCTCTCCAGTCCGGATTGTATTCCAACTGGTCAAAGGGTCACCAGCCCCTCCCAGTCTTCTTCACCCTCTTCTGGCTGCCAATCTGGTTGAAAATAGCCAGGGTGGAACACAGAGACAAAAGTACCCATCGGCGTCGGATCCGGCGTCGGCCGACGCCGGTCCGACTCCGTGTCCACGTCGAGGTGGGAGCTGGGGTCGACGCCGGCTGGGGGTCCAGCCGGCGTCGGCTGCGGATGTGGTGCCGGTGGAGGTGTAACGAGGTCGACTGGCGCCGATCCGGATCCAGGTCTGGATCCAAGGGGACCCTGCGGTGCCGAGGCCCAAGCCGCCGGCGTCGAAGGCCTAGGGCCCCCAGCTGAGTCCGCGGGGCCAGAAGGCGCGCCGGCGGAGTCGGGCTGCCCAAATATGGCGTGCATCGCTTCGTAAAATTGACGAAGCTGGGCAGGGGTCGGTCCCGGGAAGGGAGGGAAGGCCGGAGTGGACCCTGAAGGCTCCGCACGCGGAGCCGCGGGAGTGGCACCACCCGCATCCTGCGCGCGTCGGCCGACGGACGAGGGGAAGTCGAAGAGCGATGATGCTTCTTCGACTTCTTCTTGTGCTTCGACTTACCTGACCCCGAGTGCGAAGACTTAGAAGAGGAGTGATGACGACTCCGCGATCGGTCCCTCGAGCTCCCACACAACCGGGACCTTGCGTGACGCGGAGCCGACTGCCGGGCCTCGAGGAGCTTTCGGGACCGCTCCCGCAAAGACTTCGGGGCCATGGTTCGACAGTCGGAGCACAACTTGGGGTCATGGTCGCGCTCCAGTCAGAAGAGGCACACGCAGTGCGGATCCGTCACCGACATCATTTGGGAACAGGAACCACAGGCTTTGAAACCGGGCATCCCTCGTGCACCAGGAATCAGATAAAGACTTGAAAACGAAGTCGACAAAAGTCGCAAAAACTCAGTCAAAAAGAGACTGGGGGTACTGCTCTTCACGGATCTGCGCTTGCGGGCGCGGAAGAAAGAAAGAACTGACGTCAGCGCACGAGGGCGGCATCTAAGTAACTTCTGCGACGTCATCCCGGCGACCACAACGCGGACGACGAACGCGGAGTCGACCGACGCCACCTTCAGATGCGCAGGGGTACTGCTGACGAAAAACTTTCCGGATCTAGTCTGACGCCTGGGGGAGATTCTAAGGTAAGGAATCTATAACTAACTGTTTCTTTCAGATATTCCAGCCACTTCCAGAGGCGCAGTGCATCCTGGCACAGTCCTCGGCCCCACTCCACCCGGCTTGTTGCAGTACCACATGACAGTAGTGTTATCCATGGACCAGCTTCCCTTTGATGGAAGGTAGGAGAGATTTCAATGCAAAACAAATTGCCCCGAGCTCCTACAGGTTGATGTAGAGCCGAGTCTCCTTCAGAGACCTCTGATCTTCATCTCTCCCAGATGACTGCACTAGCCTAGAAGCGATGCATGGG
Source organism: Calotriton arnoldi (assembly GCA_963921515.1). Taxonomy (NCBI): domain Eukaryota; kingdom Metazoa; phylum Chordata; class Amphibia; order Caudata; family Salamandridae; genus Calotriton; species Calotriton arnoldi. The sequence continues at coordinate 270,233 of CAWUFW010003058.1, forward strand.
TCACCACAGTCAGCTCTCAGGGGGAAGGGAGAAGGGTCAGCGGCTGACCCAGTCGCAGTCCGTTAACCACCATTGCAGATCTTTTTCAGTCTCCTTCAAAATCTGAACGAGGTCGGAGAGATTCCCCTGATGCTGTGCCCACTGGGACTTAAGATTCCACTGCAGAGCCTGCATAGGCCATCAAGCGTACTTCACCAGCAGGTTGAAGAAGTCTATCAGCCCCAGCAGCCTCAGAGTCAGTCATCAAAATCCAGGACTGAGATTGAAACACTGGGATCATAGCCCAAATGCCCTAGACTCTCCACTCCAGAGGGTGGGCATGGAATTACAGAGTTCAGAATGTCTCAGATGAAAAGGAGTGTTTGAGAAAGAGTTGGGTGTTACTTTAGCATGCTGATCGTGAACCCCTAGCGAATACAGTAGGTCAGCCATAGGCTGGAGGTGGGTGACAACTGCACAGGGCGAGCCCGCCTTTAATAGCCAGTCATTGAGGTAGAGGAAGAGTGGGTCCCTCAACCTCTGCAGATGTGCTGCAACAACTGTCATCACTTTCGTGAAACCAAAGGGTAGCACAGCAAACTAGAAATGCTCCGGCCCACCCCAAGCGGCAGGTAACGCCGATGGGCATTTAAGATGAAGATGTAAAAATAGGTGTGTTGCAGGTCCAACACTACCATCCAGTTTCGAGGGTCTAGTGCAGACAGGACCTGAGCACGTGTTAACATCTTAATTTCTCCTTCCTCAGGGAGACATTGAGAGGGCGCAGTTCTTCGATAGTGCGGAGGCCTCCTTCCTTCTCTCGCACCAGAAGTTGTGTGAAAAGTAACCACAACCACCTTCTGATGCCATCACCCTCTTGTTGGCTCCTTTGGCCAAGAGCCTCCACTTCCTGATGCAACAATCAGAGGTGGTCCTTCATTAAACGATCGGAGAACGGTGGCATGGGCGGCAGGGTTTCTAGGAGTGGAAGCGCGCAACCCTGCCAGACAATATGGAGCACCCACTTGTCCGAAGTAATGGCTTGCCAATAGGGCAGGTGGTGCCTGATCCTGTCTCCAAAAGGGTTCCTGTGTTGTTGCAAGGGCATACTAAATGGGTGTGGAGACTGTGGCTGCTGGATGGGGAGATGTACTAGGCAGATCTCGGACCTTGGTTCCCAATGGACTTGGAGCCATGTCTGCGGCCATGAAAAAGCTAGGAAGCCTGTTGGCCAGGGTGGCTCTGCTGGAAGGGTTGCAGCTGATAGCCACTACTATAGCCATGGAATGGGGGGCGGAGCTTGCCTGGCCTAAAGATGGCCGCTGAATAAGCGAGCTCCGCAAGCCGCCACATCGATCCGGCAATTATCGGCTATAATCACGCCTGAATCTCGCTCGAGGAGTAGGGCTAACTGAGCCATACAGATGGCGATTTGAAATCCGGGAAGAAAGAGGACAATTGACCCAGCCGCTTAATAGAAAACGGTCCAGACGCCTCACTCCTTCCACCAAGCGACGTTGCGGCCTGAGGGGGCGGCGCCTCCAGTTGGGATACGGCTGCGTAATCTATGTGCCCCTGAGAACCCCTGTCCGGAGAAGCGGCTGGGCCTCCTGCTCGGTTGCGCTCATACTGGGCGGCGACGGGGAGCCTGCGACTGGTCCGGAGGGCCCGGCGGCGCCGTTGTGGCCTGTGGCGGATGAGTCGCGGCGGGAGCCTGAGCTGAAGCACGGGGCGGATCCCTGGCGTGCGGCCTGTCTGACTGCGGATCGCCGCGGCTACCCGACGGTGAGCCCCCCCCTTGCGCCAGGCCCCCGTTTGTCTCTGGGGGCGTGGGGGGACTGATTGGATCCTTGGCCTGCCTGACGCCATCAAATTGATTGCCGTGTGAGCGGGGCCCCTCTCCCAGGTGCGGACCCGATCCGGCACCGAGCCCAAGGCCCCTGGGAACACCTTCTCCTCCATGTTTGTTGTTGAGCAAGCGCATCGCACTCTGGGCCCCAAGCCTCCCCTGGGCGGCCCTCCGAGACCTGTCATAGCGAAGTTACTGAATTACAGAGACAGGGATGCGGCGCTGAAGAAGGCGAGAAAACTGGGTCATTTACAGTACGAGGGCTCAACTCTCTCCTTATTCCCGGACTTCACGCTCAGGGTCCAGGAGGCCAGAAGGCAATTCGCACAGCTGAAGCGCAAACTGAGGGAGCAAAACGTGGAGCAAGCGATGCTATATCTAGCGCGACTAAGGGTGATGGTGAATGGGAAAGCAAAGATTTTTTCCGATCCTCCGTCTCTCCAAAAAGCCCTCAAGGACTGGGACTGGGACATACTCAGCAAGCGAAGGAAAGGCCAGACGGAGGAGGACCGGTCTGATGGTGCGAGCGGCGGACTTGACGAAAACGACTGAGTGCACTAGACTCTTGTGATGGGCCACCCTCGTGCTATCAATCTGTACAGGCCTGATGGTATGGGACTTGAGACTAACTAATAAGGATCATTAACGAATGCTCTTATTGTTAATCTGTAAGGAGATGGTTAAAACTTCTGGCCGTCATCTGTTCAGACCAGATCCATCGTGATGGACAGTTGGCACCTTCTCGAGTGAGAGACACTGGTCATTAGGGATTACTTGTAAGGCTTACTAAGTGGGTTTCTCCTCCCGTGGGAGTTTCTCACTTATCAGCTAGTGGTGGTGCGGAGCGGGCTTACGCACGAGTGTTAGCCGGTAACATCCGCCCCTATGCGTTCCACGCTCAAGTACTAGAAGTTACTCAGTGTTTTTTGTTGCATACTTGATGTTTTCTTTCTGATTGCACTGGTAATTGTTAGAGGGGAGGGCAGCAGGTCGCCTAAGCCTAATTGGGGACGGCGGGGGGGGGGGGGTTTGTTTTTCTCTTAACAGGTCACATGAGTACGTGGGTTGTGAGCTATAATAGCAACATACTTAAAACAGCAGCTATGGTGGTCAGGACATGTAGTAATTATAAATGACACACTATGGAATAGGTCATGGACATAGGAGGAGACTGCGGCTTCTGACCTGGTACGTGAGGGGACTGAACGACCATAGAAAATTGCGTAAAATCCTGGCGTGCTTGAAAAGACAGGAAGTAGACATTGCGCTGCTCCAAGAAACACATCTTGCCCCTAATAGTACTATGCTGACGAGACGTAGTCTCTTGGGTCCGTTCCAGGCAGCTGGGTTCACCTAACACTCAAGGGGTGTGCTTACATGGATAAATCCGAAATCAGGTTATTCACTCGAAGAGCGTAGGGCGGACCCTGCCGGTAGATATGTAATTTCGAGATGTTATGGCAGGGGCGCAGACTTTCAAATTGTTAACACATACAGGCCCAACTACGATGACCCTCAGTTTTACAATTCATTATTAGCACTTATGAATGACAACCCTTCATTGCTACAAATCTGGGGAGGGGATTTTAATTGTGTGTTAGATCCTGCACTTGACCGATCGGAGGGCCCTCCTAGGTGTCCATCTGCTGCTGCCAAGGCTATTACAGATCTAGCGCTAAATTGAACCTGGTAGATATCTGGAGAAGGAGATCCCCTGGGAAAGGTGGGTTCACGCACTACTCTGCATTCCACGATATACACACTAGAATAGACTACTGGTTAATATCAAAGGCGCTTGTGCCTCGGGTGCGTGACTGCACAGTCTTAGCTCGCTCCTTTTCTGACCATTCTCCCATATTACTAGAGATCGAAATTCCTCCGCGAGGGCCCGCCCCTTTCCTGTGGAGATTTCTCCCTTACTCCCTCCTAGATACAGCCTTTAAAGCCGAATTAGCTGAGGCCATTACAGAATTCTTTGCAACCAACATTGGCTCGGTTGAACACTTTGCCACGGTATGGGAGGCATTGAAGGTGTTTATAAGGGGGGTTGCCATGAACAAACACTCCGGGGTGCTTCGCTCAATTAGAGTCAGACTTGCGTTACTAGAGGACCGATTGGGTGAACTGGAGAGAGAGGCAATGAGCAGGAATGACCCCCAGATCACAGAAAAATTGAAACAAATGCTAGAGGAATACCACGAGGAGGCTGACAGCGAGATAAAGCACATGGGGAAATACGCGGTGGCTAGAACCTATGGTGAGGGTGACAGACCGGGCTCGGTACTGGCGGCGGTGGCCCGCCGTCGCTGTGAGTCTGGAGTCATTAATGAGCTGCTCGACGAGGATGGCAGTACACTACAGGAGCAGGCAGACATAGTGAATAAATTTGGCAGATACTACCAAGACCTGTATAGCTCTAAAGTTACCCCAGACGATAAGGACATAACGAACTACTTGGAATACATACAATTACCCTGGCTGACGGTTAGCCATAGAGAGTACCTAATGAGGCCCCTTGATGCTGCGGAGATCCGAATCCCACTTAATTCCATGCAGGACGGGAGCGCCCCGGGTCAAGATGGGCTCACGGTGTCCTTTTACAAGGCCTTTAGGGAATTGCTGGCTCCACATCTGAGCACCCTGTTCCAGGAAATGGGAGAAACCGGCATTATGCCTCCCTCCATGAGAGAGGCTTTGAGTGTAACCATATTGAAGCCTGGAATAAATCTATAATTTTCCCATTAACCCCGATCACAACGCAGACAGTCTTAGACTATCCCCTTCAATGGTCATCAGATTCGGTGAGATACTTGGGGGTACAGGTCCACCCCGAAGCAGAGCAAGTCCTTAGGGCAAATTATGGCAGAGCAATAACCAAGCTGGAAGAAGACATAGAAAGGTGGATCCGTCTCCCTCTCTCATTGGTGGGCCGTGTGTCCTTGATGAAATGATTGTTCTTCCCAGATTCCTTTATCTCTTCGTTAATATCCCCATGGTTGTCCCACAATCCATTTTTAAAACATTACGGGCCTTAATGGGTAAACTTGCATGGGCTGGTAAAACACTGCATGTTAAATTGGACATCCTAACTATGCCCTACTCTATGGGAGGTCTGGGGCGCCAGACCTGGAATTGTATTACAGGGTGGCGCTAAGCTCGCATGCACACAATTGGATCCACGGTCCGCACAATCTGCCACATCTCCAAATAGAGAAGGTAGCTGTGAGCCCTGACCCGCTCCCGCGGTGTCTGTCTCAACCACCTATTAGACGATGCAGCGTGCTGGATTCGGTTAACTCTACTGTACACGCCTGGCACATCTTACTTAAAAAGCAGGCCGGTGCTTTACTGTATTCCCCCCTCTTGCCCGTGGAATGGTGCCATTGGCTTAGTATGAGCATTGAAAGAGGTGCACTCTGTTAGCTGAGAACCCTGCGAATACATGCGATGGGTGACTTCTTTAGGGAGGAAAAAGTGTGTACTTGGGAGGAGGTAGCAGAGGGCACACATGACCTTACCCCTCTCACACAATTTCATTTTTTTTAGAATCCGTCATGCATTGCGAGCATTGCTTGGAGATGAGCTACAAGAACCTCTGAGGTTACCCGCCTTCTCGCTATTATTGCGTTCAGAATCCCCCAAGTTAGTTTTGAAAAGTTTACGCAACGTCACAAGCCTTTAAGCACACACAATACACCAAAGCTAGGATAGAATGGCAAAACGAGATTGGGGTGGCACTGACCGATGATATCTGGCGCTGCTGTTGCGAGGCTACGCAAAGGATCTCACTTAATGGTAGGCACAGACTGGTCCATTTCAATCCGGTATACTATACTCCGAGGAGATTATTTCGTTATGGGCTCAGGGACACGGACAGCTGTGAACGTTGTGGGGCGGCGGATGCAGGTTTTCTGCATGTGGCATGGTTGTGTCCAACAGTAGCGGAATTTTGGAAGCAAATTTTTCATACTCAAAGCCATTACAGACCAATCCCTCTCCCCAGACCCCTTATTAGCACTCTTGGGGTACACGAAGCTTCTTAATAAGAACATCAGGAAACTTGTTTCTATGGGATTATTATTGGCTAAGGGCAGGATTGCGATGCGTTGGTTGCGTGGTCCCACTCCAACAGTATGGGGGCAGGATATGCTCTACTGTAATACACAGTCAGATGTCTATAACGAGCTGTTGCCCCCCCCAAAGTCGACCGAAACGTTTCTGGGGTCTATACACGCAATATTTAGTGGCTAAACAGATTGAAAGTGCAGATAATGAATGATTGAATGTTGTGACCTTCAAGGCCCAGAAAATATATGCAGTATAGGGATTGTATTAAATTGATCACGCCAGTCGTATATCAAACATGCTTGCCGCTCGCACTTAGGTTAGCAGATTCCGCAGACCGCTATCCTGGAATACTAGTGTATAATGTCCTATTTTCCTTTCTTGTAACAATGAACCACCACTACTGTGCTACGGGTTAACAGTTGTAGTCGGACAATTGGCCGACTTATGTATGTTGCTCAACAAGTACCGTGTATTGATGTGAACTGGTTTATGAAAACTAATAAAAATCAATTTAAAAAATAAATAAATAAATAGCCATGGAAGGAGGGCAAGGATGAGTGTGGCTGGCGAGGCAGCTGAAAAGGCACGTGCAATAAAAGTGCATGTCCATAAGGGACGCCTGGACATTCCCTGAAAATCCAGATGACCACAGCCAGGTGTGGCGACAGAGTGCCACTGATGAAGTAGCATCCCTACCCATCGAGTCCATCATGTCCAGCCCACATCTGATGGCGAAGTTTTCTGCATCCCTGCCATCGGTAATAGCCTGGTTCAGGATGGCTTGGACCTCCTTCGAGACCATAGGCGAGCACTTGTTCAACTGACTACCACCCAGTTTGGCTATATCAGCCCAAGAGGCATGTGGTGTTCACTGACCACAGTGCAAGGCTCTAGCCTCTTGGATTCCCGGTTTAGTGAAGTGGTAAGGAGAACACCAGGATTCATTCTGGACAGTGAGGCCTGCACCACCAGGCTCTCAGGAGTTGGGTGATGGGTGAGGAAAGTCGGGTCCCTTGGAGCAGGGTAGAGCGGACTTGGAATCGCCCTGTGCACAGGGGTACCCGCACAGGGTTTAGCTCAGTCCCTGAGCAGGACATCAGTGAGGGCTTTATTGAAGGGCAGTAGGGGTACTGTGTGGGATATCCCGGGCTGAAGCACCTTCGTCAGGACATTAGACTTGACTTCTACAGGAGGCAACTGGAGGTCGAGGATTTCAGCCGCTCTCCTCACCACCACAGCAAAAGATGCTGCCTCCTCCGGAGCCAGACTAGCAGAAGAGACCAGGCCAGTGTCTGTTGAGGTATTCAGGCCACTGGCATCCGCCAGCTCCTCAAAACAGTTATCATCCAGTTGGGCCAACGGGTCTTCATGGGAGTCAGTGTACCCCTAAGGATCCCCAGATACACCCCAGCCAAAATCCCCACAGCGCCTGCAAAGGAAAGGAGGCACTGTCTCCGACCAGGACAAACGTTAGATTCCGGACGGCACCAGTGTCGAACGACGCCCGTCCGGCTCTATGTCGAAGTTGTGAATGACAATAGGTTTGGCACCACACGACTGAACCCCGGAGAAGGTCATGGATTCGTAAGCAGAGTTGGCCTGGATCCGGGAATGGATCCAGAGGACCCAACCTGTGCCGAGGGTGAACCTACCGGCGGAGGTCCAGTCGGTGCACCTCCCAAACCCGAGGGGTCCGCATGCCCAAATATGAGCTGCATGGTCCCATAAAACTCCTTTAGTTGAGCAAGGGTCGCTCTGGCTACAGAAAATTCAGGGAGGCACGAAGCGGATCTAGGATCAGAGGGTGATGTGCAGAAGGGGGGGCCTCTACTTGAGGCATTGCTTTGCGCCTCGTCGGATGTCTTCGACCGGCGTGGTGAAGTCAAAGAGCGATTTGACTTCTTGTGTTTATTGGACATACCCGAAGACAACTGACAGGAACGTCTCCGAGAGCGGGCCCGGGACCTTCCATGAGACCAGGATCTGGAGCACTGCAGAGTCTTTCGATGTCGGGCCATCAGGAACTTAGTCTACCGCTCATGAATAGCCTTCGGATTCATGGTCTGGCAGTCGATACAGTTCCAGGAGTCTTGATCCGGCTCCAGGCAGCACCGACAAACCAGATGTGGGTCCGTCACAGACTTCTGCCTGTGACAGACCCCACAAGGTTTAAACCCTACTCACTTTTTAGGGTACATCCCTAGAACACAGAGCAGAATAGCTCAAAAAAGACCAACACAATGTCTAGGGTAGTTCTACCAGATCCGCGTTGTTGGCATGGAAAGAAAAGAACTGCTGTCAGCCCACTGGGGTGGCACCTGTATAGATATCACGCTTGTCACATCAGGTGCAGATGACGCAAAGCCTTCGACTCCACCTACCGGCGTACAGGGGTACTGCTCAAGATTTTCTGGATTCAGCCTGAGGCCTGGGGGATATTCTAAGGTAAGAAATCTGCAGCTAGAAGTCTCAATCAGCTATCTGGATCCTTGGTAAAAAACTTTTTGGTCATGGGTGAACACAGATCATGCGTGTGCATCATGACCTAGACGAGTCTCACAGATGCAGGTCATAAAGCGCTACCCTTCAGCGGTGTAAGGCTACTGCCTTCACCTGTGGCTAAATAGCACAAGCACAGTAGTGGCAGCATACCATGTTTTCAGTAATAGTGATCAGTAGAGAGAATAGGCCTTTTTACCCGTCTCATTGGAGTTGTGGCTTCTGGCTCACTCATGTAAAGTTCTGCTGTTGTGTGCTTAACTCACCCTTGGCCTGCATTGGATTGTATGCTGCGCCTGACAGTACACATGGTTGCATGCATGCACTGGGATGTCTGTGTGCCTGTGACAGGGTACAGTACATTAGCCTCAGAGTATGCGCTAGAATGCATGTGTGCCTGTGACAAGGTACATGTAGGAAGCCGGCTCTTTATGTAGCATATCAAAAAGAGATATATTGTGCAAATAGTGCGGGAATTCCCTCATGAGTGGACAGGGGCTTAATTTAGCAATCCCTAGGTGCTCTTCTATGGGATAGTGTAGTTGCGCAGCCTTAGGCTCATCAGAGAGGAGTGTTAGACATCTGCAAATACACACAATAGTTAATAAATGATGCACACGACTCAATAAGGTGATCCACACCAATTCATGAAAATAACAAGTAGCTCTATATATGTTTAGGCACCAGAATCACTATGATCAGGCAAGTACGTTTTTGCAAGAACAATACTTAGGCGTTTGAAAAGCATTTTTCAGAGGCTGCATATCCTATGTGAGGAAAAACAAATACGGCATACCAGTTCTTTGCAGCGACTCAAGGTACCAACCTCCTGGACTTGAGGTGAGTGTTGGGCAAGGTCACAGGCAGCACCAGCAGGTCAACTCCAACAACTAGGGCGGACAGGCGAATAGTGCAAGACAGCATTGGGCTACTTACCCTTGGGGTCACTAAGTCCCCTTTATGACCACTTCCTGGGGAGGTGGTCAAAACCCTGTCCCAGAATTCCTACGTTTTGGCATCACCAAGATGGCTAACTTTGAAAAGTCGCCTTCACTTCAGGTAGCCCATCTCAGGGGTGGCACTAATTTGAGTGTGGACACGTAATGTTCCTGGCTGTCCAGGTGCCAAATGGCTCTGGACAAGGGGGTCGGCTTCTTCTTCTCCTGTGAGAGAAACCAGATTTGCATGCCAGACGTGGTGGGCCCTTTGAAGCTCAACTGCCTTGGAATGCTAAGCTGCAGGTCATCCTGTGGGAGGGCGTAAAAACACCCACCTGCACGAGCAGGCTTGGTTTCTGGCCTCCTAAGAACAAAAGCCCTCACCCTTAGAGGTCAGAAACTCGTGTCTGGGGGTAGGCTGGCAAAAACCAGTCAGCACACCAGTAGCTGGTAATTTTTCAGGGGGCACTTCTAAGATGTCCTGTGTGTGCATGCATTACTAAATACGTCACTGACATCAGTGGGGGTTTATTAATAAAAAGTGTTTCATCCCAAACATTCCTATTTTCAGTGAATCCATCATGTAGCTGGGGAACTCGTTTTGACCAGTGTCCAGCACATGCTTTTAAAATGCCTTCCCTGATCACTTGTACTGGCAGCAATGGAATTGTCCAGCATGGGGGCATATCTGTTCATGTAACTATGCCCGCTCATGTGGTATAGTGCACCCTGCCTTAAGGCGGTAAGGCCTGCTGTAGGGGTTACTTACATATACTGCATGAAGTGTCTACCGGTATGACACACAGGCCGTGTATCATGTCGTGTTTTCACTTTTGTCTGCACCAAGACACACAGCCTGCAGTGGAAGTTCGCATGAGCTTGTTGACGGGTCTCTTAGGGTGGCACAAAAGGTGCTGCGGCCCTTAGGGACCCTCATTAGTACCTCAGGCCCTAGGTACCAGAGGTACCATTTACTAGGGAATTTCAGAGGGCACTAAAGGTATAGCCAATTGGGTAAAGATGGCACAATTTTGGGAAAGAGATCTGGCCCGGAGGACCTGGTTAGCAGGGACCCAGTGCACTTCCACTCAAAATCACATCAAATACCAGGCAAAAAAGTGTGGGGTGACCATGTTGAAAAGAGCACTTTTACTTGAAAATCAGCACGCAACAGATTTGTGGATTGCTGCATTCCTGATAGCAGGGTGGGACAAATGGGATGAAGAGAGGTCAGGTTCTTCAGTACACTTCAAAAGAGGCTCTTTGATTTTAAAGAGAAGTCACTGGTCAAATGGGCCCGGCACATCTCACGAAGAAGATGGTGCTGATAAGGGAATCATAAAGAGTATGGCTGGGGGCCCTTGAAACCATTGATAAATATTTAACTGAGGCTGACACCAGGTATGATCCTCAAGTCACTACCATGATCTGTTTTGGAGCTATAAGTCTTGGAGACACTCCTGCTGTGACAGACTGCTCTTTGGAGGAAGATCAAGAAATGGGCACTTCACAAACTTCAAAAACAGACACTAAACAACATTATTCTCTGGAAAAGGATTATAAAAAGAGGAGCTTGAGACTCCCAGTTTGTCAAACTGAATTTGTACATCAGGGTGGAGAAGTTCATCAAAACTTCTTATTGCTGTGACCAGGACTGGGGACTACAGGTCCGCCAGTCTCCGATGCTGGGTGAGGGGACATCGCCCAGGAGAATCAAGAACACTTGTCCTGACACCAGTTTCTGCCTAACCCAAGACCAGTGGGCACTGTGAGGAGAAGGATATCCTTGAGGTATCCACAGGTATGATGCCTCAATCACCTTCTGCCTTTTAGGAAAACCCTCAAAACCTGGCTCTTCTCTGCCTTGCTGATCATGTTTCACTTGAATCCAATTTTGCAGACACAGTTTAACAGTTACATTATAAATGGCACTACAGCACATTACAAGAGCTGGAAAATGACGTTTGTAGGTTACTGTAATATGGAACCTGCCTTGCCTAGCTTTTAAGTAATCAACCAGACTAATACAGTGAACACTTGTTAATCAACCATAACATTATGCCTTTTTGTCCGCTTGTCCCTGTGCCCAGCTTATTAAAGTGTTCACTTTCCCCCTCTTACGTTCAATCACAGAGACCAAGTATACCGTAGTCCGAATTAGGTTAATTTTCATACGCAGTGTCAGACTCCTTAGATAGTGCTGAAATCTTACAGCTTCAGTCTTCTCACACAAGCTATTAGACTCATCAGCTTGGTGCACATTGGGAACAAGCAGTGAACTGTGGTTATCCTTGGGTTTGAGTGACTTTAGAGAAATGTGCTAGCCAGGCAAGCATATGAAACTCTATAGTTATTTTTTTGTGAGTTAAAGATTAAACTGTTATTCTTTTTGCATGTATACTTATATTCCCAAGTTGTATCCTAGCTAAACATTTTATAGCAATTTTCAGCATGAATTGCCTAACAGCTAAATGATAAGTTAAGCTCCAATGGGTCTTCTTTTAAAATTCGTAAAACATTAATTGGCTGACACGATTAAACTGGTATCGCATTAAACATTTGGTCATTAATGACTGACCGCACTTAAATGATGGGGCCACCTTGCTTGCTGAGGCAAGCCGTTAACAAAGGTTTCTCTAAATTCCTTGTCTTGAAGAATAGCTGTAAGATTGTAAAGGACTTCCTTATTTTATAGCTAAGCCAAGGGAATACTAAAGATTCTTTGCGCTTTTTGACAACACTTGAGGTATACCAATCTCTGGAACATTTGTCTCCCTTTTAGGAAACTACAGATGAATATTAATCAGTATTGTTCTTTTCCTTTCGCCTTAAGAGGATGAAGTTTCATGTCAAGAGGATGTGAAGAGGATGAAATATCTACGAGGGCACTAAGTTTTAAAAAATATCAATGTCATCAGAAGAGCCGTCTTACTAGCCCTGGGCAAGCAGGCTGTGGGAGGTGGCACGGAGGTAGCATCTATAGGCACATATTACCCACTTGGGGTTGAGGAAGCCAGTGGTAGAGAGGTAATAACCCTGTTCCTTCAAGGGTTTAATTGCTGCTTAAAATGCTTTGTGCATGGAGAACTGAAATAAATTTGCTTGTGTCACCTAAAAGCATTGGCTCAAAGGAATGGGGGACCTATACCTAAAACATTTTCTTGCTCAAAAGAAGCAACACTTCTCACTTTAGCTATGTTGTAGACTACATTCCTTCAAAACACAATGTCAAAAAAACTAAAGTTAAAACCAAAAAGTGCAAAATGGAGTAACAGGACTTAATGGGGCCATGCAGTGAACAATGTTACAATAGATCTGGAAACAGAGCAGACGTTGAACAAAGGAACATGCTAGAATACCTATTGTTGATGACTGTTAGAGCTGCAGGACCGGGTAAAGAGTATTGTTTTTTTCTATATACTGATTGGCTTGTTTAAAACATAAGTAAGTAACAATATCTTACTGAAATAGACAATGAAGTTGCCTGTCCAGCACAGAACAGATGGCAATTGCTTCTCTTCCTCAAGAGAATGGTAAAATGGTGTGACTGTGCTGCCTAACTTGCAACAGAAGAGATGCGGACACTGCCTCAAGTACGGAAACTAAATGAGTGAGGGCATAGCGCGAGAGGACCTCAGCAGCTGTGGTCAGGGTCAGACTAGCCTTTAAAAGTAGTCAGGCAGAGCCCGAAAGGCTGGTCTGACCGGTCAGTGTGTGGGACACTTTTTTGGCTGTTTGTGGACCTATTTTATGGTCTACTGAAACGGTTTTTTACTGTTGATTGACCTTATATTAAAAAACACATTGCCTGCAGCAAGCTCAAATCCATGCAGTCTTCTATACTTTGCAACAAACTTTTACAGTGTGTCTTTACAAAATCAAAACTGCCCCAATTTGCAGACATGGCATACTTTTTTAGCTATCTGTTTCACTAATGGGGCCCCCTTTTAGTTTGGTGCCCAGGCCCATTTCTGTCACAGTTTGACCCTGGTAGTGGTCAAGTGGAGGACTGGAGAAAAAAACTAGGAGGCATGCGGGCCATGTCCTGTCATGCAACCTCGCCATACGGAGAAAGAATGGCACCCGCTGTGGGTAGAAAAGCGCACTGAGCTAGACAGAAGACTACTCAGTCCTGCGACTGGTCTCAGCCACCTCCGTTGATGCTCCAGAAGGTATCACAACCGCGGTCACAATCAAGCCCACTCTTCTGTTACTTGAAAAAACATATTCGGAGATGAGAACAGCATATTAAGGGTCTATTTAACAGAATATTAACTGATCACAAGACATGCATTACAACAAAATAATTTGATAAGCAATTAAGATATTGTGAAGTACACAAGTGGCTGCCGAATATTAAAGAAAACCTTAGCGATTACATTGGACCACAGGCTCTATAAAGGACAGAGGGTTACTGGTTTATTTTGGCAATACACTTTGAGGTCTAATCCCAGGGACTCCTGGGATTTGTGTTTTTTGTGATGTTGTTTGCTGGTTGCTATTTTAATGCTGTAAAGAAAAATTGACCATAATCGTCACGATTTCACAACTGCTACTGCCATACAATTCATACACTAATTTGGTCACTCTATCATAGTACATTTTTACTCACTATCGATTTATTCTTGTAGCACATGCCATTTCAGTAAAGCACAAAAATAAAACGTTACCTTAAAAAGCAGAAAACTAAATTTATTGATTTACATGTTTTCATTTTGGATATTTTGTATAGGTGTTTTCAAGCTATACAAAAGTAGGATAGCAGAAGAGGTTTTACAGTCCAAATATCACATTTCGTCCTTTCTTTTGGTAACGCCTAATTCGATTCTTGTGATGCAAGGTAGACGTTGAAGCAGTACTGAAGGTCTGCGAGCCACAGTTCCCGCATTTCACCACTTTTCAGAGTCTAGAAGAGGACAGTAAGGATTAAGATTGGGTTACGTTTCACATTATAATACAAATGGAAGAACATACAGTAGCTACATTTTATACAATACTCGGAATCCCGTAATCATGGTAAAAACTTCTCATTGCAGCCAAACTGCGATTTCTAATGTATAGTGTATTTTATCAATTTTAATACAACTAAAAAACATAAAGGTACGGCTCATTCCCTGAAATAATTCATCTAAAAAAGCTTTGAGATATATTGAGCGAAACAATCCGGTTTAGCATCAGGATTCACAATTGACATTTTACATTCACATTGAAAAGTAGTTTCCTTAAAGTCTGACTAAACGTCCTCGAATCTCGCTGTGAGGGTTATTAATTCAAAGCAACTTCATGACTGCAAATAAGATCGGATAACAACTGCGTAGATTTCAGCAGGGGATCTCTAAACCAGATAATAGCCACTGCAAGTTTAGAAACATAGTAGCATAACAAGGAAACCACCTCATCAAATTCCACCCGATGTCAAACATCCCAATCATTTATCAGAATCATTTATCAGGAAATACCTAACTAAATCTCTCTCTTTTTTCTTTTTAAATCAAGTAACGCACTTCTTGCTCGAGTCCAGGTGTAGGCAGACAGTCACACACCAAGTTTATAAAAACCTGCGTTCACAGAGGAGCATCTCTGGCAAATATCAGAATTAGTATGTACTATTAAAATCATAACCAGAAGAAACTTTATTCGGTTGTGAAGCAACCATAAAAGTGAAAAGTTAGCAATAAATACATAAATGTGCAAGTTTAACAACAATAAATCATCTAACAATTATAAAGAGTAAAAACATCACATAAAAACATCCCACTCGAAGTGTATTGTGCTTCTGCAGTGTACTGCAGCACGCAAGAACGATGCATCATGAAGCTGGTTTAAAAAATTAAAAGCTAGAGAACAATGCATCACATTTCCAGATTTAATAAGAGGAATTAAAAACAGTTTTGTAAGTTTTTGATCAAAAACAGAAAAATAAGTTTAAAAAAGCGTGGTCTGATTTGAGGTGTCATTACAGGGACATACACATGATTCTAGATTGCTCTGGAAGCCCAGTGGGAAGCAAAACACATTTATTGTATCGAAATCGAAACATTAGGGAACATTCCCAACGTCCTCTTCCTCTACATAAAAAATTGCTAAGAGTGTTTTCAAAAATGTACTAACAAATACGCGGGAATAGACGAATTTAATGTTTCTGCCCTTAATCTTTATTCTTTATACCAATAAAGTTTGAACTTGCTTCCTACCCATGGTGGCACATACTGCAACATTAGTAAATGCCTGAGGAAACCCAATGTCATGAAAAGATTTTTTCACAA
This sequence comes from Calotriton arnoldi, assembly GCA_963921515.1. Classification (NCBI taxonomy): domain Eukaryota; kingdom Metazoa; phylum Chordata; class Amphibia; order Caudata; family Salamandridae; genus Calotriton; species Calotriton arnoldi. The sequence continues at coordinate 285,832 of CAWUFW010003058.1, forward strand.
ATGCCGACCATGGGATGTCATGGCCTTTGTCACACACTAAATAGTCAATTATGTTTGTTAGTGCTGCCTCTTCGTTTTTCCAGATGGACAGCCATAACAGAGGGGGGCAGGTTCGAATTTGAGCCCCTAAGTAACTTAACCCCAGCTCCTTATGGCAAATAAAATGTGAGGAAGAAAACGGAACATATAAAAGCTTCTAACAAAAACGATTTTCCTCCACCTGGATAACTAATGTCTCCCTGATGTCCTAGACTCCTGGCCCACATTCAGCCACCAGTACACATTGTGAGAACATTTTTTGTAACATAGGCACCACAGTCCGCCCACTTGGTGGAGACGGCAGACTGAAGAGGGAACCAACAGCCCTGGATAACTTAGCCCTGCGTTCAACTATATTAGGTGTCTATGAGCCAGAAGAACTAAAGATCACCCCAAATATGAAGAAGTACTTGTGCTTAGAAAATTTGTCCCAGCCTCAATATCTGCAAGTGGGATGGTCTTCCGTCCTCACGCCATAACAAAAGATTTAGAATAATTAGTTAGCAGATCAAGAGAGTCCATAAATTCCACAAATGAGTGAATCAATGAAAGCAGAGCTCTTGGCGTACGAGCTAATAAAACTGCATCATTTGTATATAACAAGACTGGATGAGGAGTATCACAAACCATGGGAACATCCGGGGTACATGATGTTAATGCAAACCAAGGTCATTAATGTCCAGAATGAACAGCAGGGGGCAAGCAGGCACCCCTGCGTACCCCACGCCTAATTTGAATCTCCTTAGAGAGTTCACCGTTTTGGCTGAACCTCACTCTGGCCCTTGTATTGTTGAGCATGGAAGCCAGAAGATTAACAAGAGGCACCTCCATCTCGATGTCCAGTAGGTGTTGCCATAGCTTCGGCCGTTTTACACAGTCAAAAGCCATGGAAAGCTCCATGAAAGCCAAATATAGTGGGGTACGTTTCGCCACAGTATATTTGGCAAGTATCAGATTGAGGTTCAGACACTGCTCCAACGTCCCTATAGGCTTGTGAAAAACATAGGGTTAAAATCTTATTCTCCTCCGCCCACTCAATAATCCTGCTATATAAAATTGGAGTATTTACTAATTCATGGAAGTACGACACCAAATCATAAAAAGCACACTTTCTGGGTAAAGACCTAGATTTCTGTCAAATTTGGTGTAATTCCATTCAGCCATTTTGGCTGTAGCATTGTCTAATGTTCCTATGGGAAACTGCATGGGAAAAATGCTTTTTGGGACACCCCGCGTCACTGAACATGTCATGAGTGATGTAAAAAGTGAGGACAAAAGTAAAGCATGGAGGGGGCGCATGTTATAGTTAACTCACTGAACTGTAAGTGGTGCATTTCAGTGGAATGTTTGCGTTTAAAATATTACATTTTAACTCACATTTTCACCTAACTGCAACGTTACCTAAACATTAGTTTTTTTCAGTGAAAATATATATATGTATAGTATTTAGAATAGGTACCAAAGCAAAACCCTCCCCAGGTGGTTGGTCTATGGGGTGGCTCTTTCCAAAAGATCCTGCAGGACTGAACGTACAAATCCCCTTCCCATCGGACCTGGCTGTCAAGGCAATAATTCTTTATGAACTTGTGCACAAATGCCTACTTTGCAGCCTGACAAATATCCAGGACAGGTACTCTATGTGCCAACGCAGTGGTAGCAGCCTCGCCTCTGTTAGAATGGGCCCTCAGTCCTTCTGGAGGCTACTTCTTGGTCAACAAGTAGCAGGTCTTAATGCAATGGAAGATTCACCTAGTCCTAGACAAAGTCCTTTTCTGCAATGCCTTGCTTTTTTCGCCTCAGAGAAAACCACAAAAGCTGATTGTCCACCTGATGGTCTTTGGTGTGGTCAGCACCTGTTTGTCATGAAAGAAGGTGATGTAGGGTGGCTTGACTGAAAGAGCCTGAAGCTCACTCGTGCGACAAATTTTAGTTATTGCAATGAGACAGTCTTTAGACTCAGGAGGTGCAGAGGGGAGCTGTTCATCCTTTTAAAAGAGGTGCACATACGAAAAGTAAGGACTAAATTAAGATCCCACTGTGGCATCACAAAGGGTTTTGGAAGAAACACTTGAAGTAAACAATTAAGAAATCTCATCACAACAGGTGAGTTGAACAAAGACCGCTGGTCAGGTAAACTCAATAAGGCCAAAAGGGCCAACAGATTACATATTGCGGGTGCTACACCATGCCACAAAACTGTCCCAGCGTCCAGCGTAAACAGACTTTGTCGAAGGTCTCCTGGCGCTAGGATGGCATATACTACTTCAGAAAGAAGAAAAAATGCAGTCAACTGCCACCCCTTCAATCTCTACACATGGTGTGGATTCCACAGGCCCGAGTACAAGAACCTACCCTACAACTGTAACTGAAGATCCTACTGGAGTATCCTGATCAAAGGACAGATGCTCATGCCCTGATGTTCCTGGTACCAATCTCTCCTGGATCAATCCTGAGCCCCTAGGATGACTTGAGTACAGTACTTCTTGATCGTCTTCAAAACTCATGGCAGGAGAGGGAGCATCAGGAAGGCAGAAAGGAGTCTGGTGCTCCACTCTAGTCGGAATGAAACTCAGAGAGCAGTCTTGGGAAAATACAGCATGCAAAAGTGCTGACATTGTGCATTCTCTGTGGTGGCTAAGAGATCGAGCCAGTGTTGTCCCCATTGCTGGAAGACGTCTTGTGCCACCTCCATTTGCAAATACCACTTGTGATGTGCTAGGTGTTGCTGGCCGAGTTAATCCATCCCAGTGCTTAAAGATCACACCTGGTGGTGCACAATCAGGGAAATGCTCTGGTGGATTCAGCCAGCTCCTGAGGTGCAGGGCCTCCTGGTACAGAGCCCAGGACCCCAACCCATCCTGTTTGTTTCAATACCACATAGGGGTGGTGTTGTTCAATCAATCAGGGAATTGTAAGCGCACTACTCAGCCATGAGGGTCTCAAGGCGCTGGGGGGGGGTTTGAGGGGGGCGGCAGCTCCGCTCAGTCGAAGAGCCAGGCCTTGAGTGCCTCCCTGAAGATGTTCAGGGAGGGGGCGCGTCTGATGTCGATCGGGAGCTCGTTCCAGGTTTTGGTCAAGATGTAGGAAAAGGCTCTTCCACCTGTTCTGGTTCTGTGGATGCGCGGGGTTTCGGCGAGGTCGGGGGATCGGAGGCTTCTCTTGGGTACGTGGAAGGAAATTCTTTCGTTGAGGTATTGGGGTCCAGTGTTGTGGAGGCATTTGTAGGCGTGGGTGAGTATCTTGAAGGTAACGCTCTTCTCAACGGGGAGCCAGTGGAGGTTCCGCAGGTGTTGGGTGATGTGTTCGTGTCGAGGGATGCCGAGGACCAGTCTGGCAGCGGTGTTCTGTATGGTCTGGAGTTTGTGGAGCAGAGACTTGTTGATTCCGGCGTAGAGGGCATTTCCGTAGTCCAGTCTGCTGGTTAGGAGTGTGTAGGTGACGGTCTTTCTTAATTCTGGGGGGGATCCATTTGAAGGTCTTTCGGAGGATGCGGAGGGTGTTGAAGCAGCTGGAGGCAACGGCATTGACCTGTCGGGTCATGGAGAGGGAGGAGTCGAGTACCATGCAGAGGTTTCGGGCGTGGACCGTGGGGGCGGGAGGGCTTCCAAGGGCGGTGGGCCACCAGGTGTTGTCCCATGCCGAGGGGGAGGGTCCGAGGACCAGGACCTCTGTCTTCTCCGAGTTGAGTTTGAGGCAGCTGCTGCTCATCAAGGATGCGACGTCCTTCATACCTTCCTGGAAACTGAGTCTGGTGGTGATGGGTTCCTTGGTGATGGAGAGGATGAGCTGGGTGTCGTCGGCGTAGGATATGATGCTGAGTCCTTGCTGTCGGACGATGGCGGCGTGGGGGGCCATGTAGATGTTGAAGAGTGTGGGGCTGAGCGACGATCCTTGGGGTACTCCGCAGTTAATTTCCGTGGGTTCGGAGAGGAAGGGTGGCATTCTGATTCGTTGCGTTCTGCCGGTGAGGAAGGAGCGGATCCAGTATAGGGCAGTACCTTGTATGCCGGCATCGTGGAGTCTGGCGGTGAGTGTGCGGTGGGAGACGGTGTTGAACGCTGCAGAGAGGACGAGGAGGATCAGGGTCGCGGTGTGTCCTTTGTCGAGGAGGGTGCGGATGTCGTCTGTGGCAGCGAGTAGGGCGGTCTCGGTGCTGTGGTTGCTGCGGAATCCGGATTGGGAGGGGTCGAGGATGGAGTTTTCTTCAATGAATTTTGTTAGCTGGGCGTTGACGGTCTTCTCTGACACTTTGGCCGCGTGTGAACCTGAACCAGCCTCCCCTTGATAGATGGCAGGAAGCCATTCAACAAGAGAATGGCCTGCAACTCCAAAAGATTGATGTGGAGACAGGTCTCCACTAGAGACCAGAGTCCTCTGATTGCCAGCTCTCGCAGATGAACTCCAAAATCCAACAGCGATGCAACAGTCACCAACGTCAGTTCTTGTTGGGCTAGGGAAAGGGGTCTGCTGATGGTCCAAATGATGAACCAACAGCTGCAATTGCAGATCTTTTGCAGCCTTCTCCAAAACCTGGATGGAATCTGACAGATTCCCTTGGTGCTGGGCCGACAGAGACTGCAGCTCCCAATGCAGAGCCAACATATGGTGAACAAGCAGGAGGAGGCCAACATGCCAAGAAGCGTCAGAGCCACCCTCATTGAGATCCAGGATTGAGGCTGAAACATCAGGATCATAGCTCAAATGACCTGGACTTGTTGATCCGGAGGCAAGGCCCAAAAACACACACTATCCAGATGGCTTAGATGAAATGAATGAATAACTTTATTGTTTGATTAATAAAAATCATTACTATAATGGACATACAAACAATAAAACATATATCCGTTAATAAATACAGCCCTTAGTCCATTAAGGGCATCACGTATAAATAGCAAGTAATAGGGGGTTATGATATTTAACAATAAAAATTGTTTAAGACCTAGTAAGTACCCATTACAAATTTTGTGATCTTTCTAAGTTCATGCTACTAGAGTTTAGACTGCATTTAGGCAAAGGCCCCTTTGGTTTAATCACAGTTAAAAAAACAATAATTCATTTAGTTTTAATGTCATTCTAAAAAGAAGGGGTAAGACACTAATCATTACTAAAAACCTACTAACAGTTCCACTGACGGTGCAATTCTATGTATAAATGGGTAAACCCAAGCAAAGGAGGGTAGAAAACTCTAAAATCGCACAGGACACAGAGCCATAAAAAAGGAGTGGTGTGCACAATGCCAGACTAGGCCGCTGTCGGAGGGTGCAGTAAAATGAGCTAATTTGCATCTCAATGGGATTAGAGCAGCCCAGTGCAGGTAGACAGTCATTAACTCACTGGCTCTCATAGTGAGTCAGCCTTTTTGCTGCTCTTGTAACAAACTTAGTGAACCGGATATTCAGCATTGAGTTGTCTGGGTTCATGGATGTAAAAACAGCTTGTCGACAGGAGCGGACACCAAGTTTGTTCCATTCGCCCCGTTTCAGAGTCTTTTGGTCGTTAAGAAATGCAGGGCAGAGACACCACGTGCTCTACTGATTCCTTACTGCTCCCGCACCCCCTGCACATTGTATTGTCGTTTGTGCGGCGCCAGCCTGGTAAATGATGCAGAAAGGGCCATTCTCCCATTCTGAGGGCCAGAAATCTTTTTTTCCAAAACACTGCGTAAGTACACGACAAGTGTGGTGCCGCAGCCCCTGGCTTAAACCCTGATATAACTGTCCAGACGTGCTTACGTTGGGCCAATTGTGCTCTGTCCGAATGAAAGGACCAGAAACGGACATTCCTTTTGATATAAGTTTTGAGGGTCTGCTGGGATGGATTGGAGCTCCAAATTTCTTCAGCTTCCAGGAGTTGTAAAGAATCTTGTAGGTAGCGTCGATGTGGTCGTCCCAGCTGACTGGTTATTTCCTGCCACAGCATAGCCTAAAAAGCTTGCTTCTCTGGACATGCGTAGCTTGTTGGACAACTTGATAAATGCTCCGGCCCCAGCTGCTCAATGATCTTGGAGACCAAAGTCAGTTTGTAGCTGGGCAGCAAAGGTGGTTTTTGGTAAGCTCAGCACTTGCTTAAAGATTCTTGTTGTTATTTTATTCAACAGGCTGTTAGCTTTCCCCAGCATGATCTCCTGACTGTAGGAAAAATAATTAGAGATTTTGGCCTTCATAATGGTTATTAAAGTGGTCAAACTTGGGCCGGATAGCTGCCTTGTGAGATTTATAAGTGCTACCTGAATGGTCAGAGCTTTGGGTTCAACCTCATCCCTGTGTTTTGAGAACGTGCCCCTTCTGTCCATGTGGACTCCTAAATATTTGTATGAGTCGGCACTTTCGATAATTTTACCGTTATACTGCCATCCACCACCTTGATCTTTCCTTGACCCATATGTGATTGCCCTTGTCTTTAATAGATTTAATTCCAGCTCATTTTTGGTGGAGTAGGAAGACAACCGATCAAGCAGCCTCTGCAAGCAGATATAGATGAAATGTAACTTTTGCAGGATGACATTGAACCCCAACAATGTCAGGAGGTTCACCATCTTATGGAGGTGGTCCACGACGGACTATGGTGAGCCCAACTTCAACAGCCAGTCGTCACAGTAAGTGTAGACTTGTATACCTAACCTTAGAAGGTACGCTGCGACCATTGCCACCTGTGTGGTGGGGGAGCGACCCCTGACCTTGACTGGTAGGTCGCTCCCCCACCACACAGCTCCGTCTGTGTGCCCTGCTGCTGCCCCTGATTGTGCTCGTTTTTTTCCTTTCTGTGCCCCCTTGCTGCCCCTGATTGTGATCGTTTTTTCCTTTCTGTGCCCCCTTGCTGCCCCTGATTGTGATCGTTTTTTCCTTCCTGTGCCCCCTTGCTGCCCCTGATTGTGATCGTTTTTTCCTTTCTGTGCCCCCTTGCTGCCCCTGATTGTGATCGTTTTTGATCGTTTTTTCCTTTCTGTGCCCCCTTGCTGCCCCTGATTGTGATCGTTTTTCCTTTCTGTGCCCCCTTGCTGCCCCTGATTGTGATCGTTTTTTCCTTTCTGTGCCCCCTTGCTGCCCCTGATTGTGATCGTTTTTCCTTTCTGTGCCCCCTTGCTGCCCCTGATTGTGATCGTTTTTTCCTTTCTGTGCCCCCTTGCTGCCCCTGATTGTGATCGTTTTTTCCTTTCTGTGCCCCCTTGCTGCCCCTGATTGTGTTCGTTTTTTCCTTTCTGTGCCCCCTTGCTGCCCCTGATTGTGATCGTTTTTTCCTTTCTGTGCCCCCTTGCTGCCCCTGATTGTGTTCGTTTTTTCCTTTCTGTGCCCCCTTGCTGCCCCGGATTGTGATCGTTTTTCCTTTCTGTGCCCCCTTGCTGCCCCTGATTGTGCTCGTTTTTTCCTTTCTGTGCCCCCTTGCTGCCCCTGATTGTGCTCGTTTTTTCCTTTCTGTGCCCCCTTGCTGCCCCTGATTGTGATCGTTTTTTCCTTTCTGTGCCCCCTTGCTGCCCCTGATTGTGATCGTTTTTTCCTTTCTGTGCCCCCTTGCTGCCCCTGATTGTGATCGTTTTTCTTTTCTGTGCCCCCTTGCTGCCCCTGATTGTGATCTTTTTTTCCTTTCTGTGCCTGTTTCCCGCCGCTGCGCCCCTGCGGCCCCGCCCCCTCACTGCCCATTCGCTGCCCCATTCCCTGCTCCTCCCTCCCACCTCCCCATTTATGGCGGCCGCTGCGTGGTGAAGAGAGCTACCCCTGACCTTGACTGGTAGGTCCCTCCCCCACCACACAGCTCCGTCTGTGTGCCCTGCTGCTGCCCCTGATTGTGCTCGTTTTTTCCTTTCTGTGCCCCCTTGCTGCCCCTGATTGTGATCGTTTTTTCCTTTCTGTGCCCCCTTGCTGCCCCTGATTGTGATCGTTTTTTCCTTTCTGTGCCCCCTTGCTGCCCCTGATTGTGATCGTTTTTTCCTTTCTGTGCCCCCTTGCTGCCCCTGATTGTGCTCGTTTTTTTCCTTTCTGTGCCCCCTTGCTGCCCCTGATTGTGATCGTTTTTTCCTTTCTGTGCCCCCTTGCTGCCCCTGATTGTGATCGTTTTTTCCTTTCTGTGCCCCTGATTGTGATCGTTTTTTCCTTTCTGTGCCCCCTTGCTGCCCCTGATTGTGATCGTTTTTTCCTTTCTGTGCCCCCTTGCTGCCCCTGATTGTGATCGTTTTTTCCTTTCTGTGCCCCCTTGCTGCCCCTGATTGTGCTCGTTTTTTTCCTTTCTGTGCCCCCTTGCTGCCCCTGATTGTGATCGTTTTTCCTTTCTGTGCCCCCTTGCTGCCCCTGATTGTGATCGTTTTTCCTTTCTGTGCCTGTTTCCCGCCGCTGCGCCCTGCGGCCCCGCCCCCTCACTGCCCATTCGCTGCCCCATTCCCTGCTCCTCCCTCCCACCTCCCCATTTATGGCGGCCGCTGCACGGCCGCGCCGCTGGCGCGCCGAAGGCGCGCCTAAGGCAAGCCCGTCTGCGCCCGTCCGCGCCGTGGCCGCGCCCAGCGCCAGACCCCCTGGTCCGGGCATCCCCCGGGCCCGCCACATCAACAGACGCCAATACGACGCCAGCACCCTCCACGCACTCAACCCCGGAAAAGATCACGCCTGCTACCAGGCCACCCCGAAGCGCACCCAAGGGCCCTTCACCTGCCGGAACTGCAGCTTCGCCAGCACCCGCCCCGCCAAACCACCGCCCAGGAAAGAACCCAACTACCTCAGATGCATCCTCCTCAACACCCGCTCCGCCCGCAAACACGCCATCGAACTCTGGGACCTTCTCGACTCAACCTCCCCAGACGTCGCATTCCTGACGGAGACCTGGCTGAATCCCGCTTCAGCCCCAGACATCGCCATTGCCATCCCGGACGGATACAAGATCACCCGCAGGGACCGCACCAACGGAGTCGGAGGAAGCATCGCCATCGTCCACAGGAACACCCTCAGAGTCTCAACCAACACCGACGACACCCTCAGCACCGCCGAACACATGCACTTCCAGATCCACACCGATCCCAACACCACCCTCAGAGGAACCCTCATCTACAGACCCCCGGACCCCGACCACAGTTCAGCGATTCCATCGCTGACTTCGTCAGCACACACGCCATCGCCTCCACGGACTACATCCTCCACGGGGACCTGAACTTCCACCTCGAGAACAACAAGGACACCAACTCCACCACCCTGATCGACAACCTCGCCACCCTCGGACTCAGACAGCTCGTGACTACACCCACCCACGCCGCCGGCCACACGCTAGACTCCATCTTTTCCGCAAGCCCACATGTCTCCTTCAACCTCACCTCCGAACCCCACTGGACTGACCACCACTGCATCCACTTCACCTACAGGAAGCCCACCACGCACCACCGCACCGAACAAATGCCTCGCCGCTGCTGGAGCAGAGTCACGGAAGACCAGCTAACCACAACCTCGCCCTGAGCCCACCCGCCGAACACTCCGACCCCGACACCGCCGCCCGCAACCTCAGACAGTGGATCGACGACTGCGCCAACACCCTCGCCCCGCTCAAGAATCCGCCCAACAGCCACACCAGCAAGAAAGCCACCTGGTTCACCGAAGACCTCCAGGCCTCCAAACGAACATGCCGAAAACTGGAGAAGATCTGGCTCCACGAACGGACAGCGGACAGCTACGCCGCCCACAAGAGCGCCACCCGCAATCACCATCACCTCATCAGATCCGCCAAAAGGGCCTCACTCAAAGACCGCCTAGACAACAACGCACACAACAGCAAAGAGCTCTTCAACATCGTGAAGGAACTCTCCAACCCCAGCTCCAACACCAACGACATCCAGCCGTCGCAAGACCTGTGCGACTCACTGGCCACCTCCTTCCACCGCAAAATCGCCGACATCCACGACAGCTTCAACACCACGACCGCCCCGGCAACCACCGAGACCACTGCCCCCACAACCACCAACCGCCTGCTCTCCTGGACCAACATCAATGACGAGGACACCAGCGAGATCATGAACACCATCCACTCCGGTTCACCGCTAGACCCGTGCCCTCACCACATCTTCAACAAAGCCAGTACAGCCATCGCGCCCCATCTCCGGAAAATAATCAACATCTCCTTCGAGACAGCAACCTTCCCGGAAAGCTGGAAGCACGCCGAGATCACCGCCTTACTCAAGAAACCCAAGGCAGACCCCAAGGACCTCAAGAACTTCCGACCCATCTCTCTGCTCCCGTTCCCCGCGAAGGTCACCGAGAAAATCGTCAACAAACAACTGACCCGCTACCTCGAGGAGAACAACATCCTGGACCCTTCCCAGTCCGGCTTCCGCAGCAACCACAGCACCGAAACCGCCCTCATCGCCGCCACCGATGACATCAGGACCCTGCTAGACAACGGAGAAACAGCAGCCCTCATCCTCCTGGACCTATCAGCCGCCTTCGACACGGTCTGCCACCACACACTACGAACACGCCTTCACGACGCCGGGATCCAAGAGAAGGCCCTGGACTGGACCACATCCTTCCTTTCCGGCAGAACACAAAGCGTCCGCCTCGCCCCTTCCGATCCAAGGCAACCAAGATCATCTGCGGCGTACCCCAAGGCTCCTCCCTCAGCCCAACGCTGTTCAACATCTACATGGCACCCCTCGCCCACGTCGCCCGACAGCACAACCTCAACATCATCTCCTACGCCGACGACACCCAGCTGATCCTCTCCCTCACCAAAGACCCTCACACCACCAAAGCCCACCTCCACGAAGGAATGAAGGCCGTCGCCGAATGGATGAGGACCAGCCGCCTGAAGCTGAACTCGGACAAGACGGAGGTCCTCATCCTTGGTTCCAACCCTTCAGCCTGGGACGACTCCTGGTGGCCAACATCACTGGGAACAGCCCCGCCACCCACCGACCACGTACGCAACCTAGGGGTCATCCTCGACCCCACCCTCTCCATGACTAAGCAGGTCAACGCCGTTTCCTCATCCTGCTTCAACATCCTCCGAATGCTCCGCAGGATCTTCAAGTGGATCCCCACCGAAACAAGAAAAACAGTCACCCAGGCCCTCGTCACCAGCAGGCTGGACTACGGAAACGCCCTCTACGCAGGAACGACGGCTAAGCTCCTGAGACGGCTGCAACGCATCCAGAACGCGTCTGCACGTCTTATCCTCGACATCCCCCGACGCAGCCACATCACACCCCACCTGAGAGACCTGCACTGGCTCCCTGTCAACAAGAGGATAACCTTCAAGCTCCTCACCCACGCACACAAAGCACTCCACAACTCCGGATCAGCCTACCTCAACAGACGACTCAGCTTCTACACCCCCACCCGCCAGCTCCGCTCGACCAGCCTCGCCCTCGCCACAGTCCCCCACATCCGGAAAACGACCGCCGGCGGCAGATCCTTCTCCCACCTCGCCGCCAAGACCTGGAACACCCTCCCCACCAACCTCCGACAGACCCAAGACCTACTGGCCTTCAGAAGACTCCTCAAGACCTGGCTCTTCGATCAGTAGCAGCACCACCCCCCTCTTCCCCCAGCGCCTTGAGACCCTCGCGGGTATGTAGTGCGCTTTATAAGTGACATGATTGATTGATTGATTATAAACACCAGAGGGCCAATGTAATCGCAAATGGTTTCTCGGATATTCAGCAACCACTTAATTACTTCTTTACGGATACTTCACGATATCTTAAGTGCTTATCTAATTATTTTGTTGTAATACCTGCCTCGCATCGCAGTTAATATTCTACCCTTAATATGCGTTTTCCATCTCTTAATATGTCTTTTCTAGTAACAGAAGGGTGTGCTTGATTGTGACTGAGGTTGTGATCCCTTCAGGACTATCAACAGAGGTGGCTGAGACTAGTCCCAGGACTGAGTTGTCTTACGTCTGGCTCAGTGCGCCTTTTCTTCCGAAAGTGGGTGCCATTCTTTCTCTGCATGGCGAGAATCCAGATCCAGTCTGGTACCTGAGCATAATCTGAAGGAAGGAATGTGCAGTTAGGGAGTACCCATCAGAATCTGCATTAATGTGGTAATAACATGGAAATTTACCTTTGCACTGTAGTAATACATTTGTGAATTTCTTTTAGTATAATTGCTCTAAATAACATGCATCACCGGGCTACATTTATTTTTATTGTTATCAATGATGTAATTTCAGATGTTGCAGTGATGTTATACGGTATGCTTTAACTGGCATTTTCACCCAACTATAACAGCTATTTAACCTACGCTTTTTTTCAGTAAATTGCTAAGGTTTAAAAAAAAAAAAAAAAAAAGTAATGTAAGATATTATTTAAATTCCTAACTATAACATCACTTTAACCTTTGTTTTTTTCAGTGCTTTTTTTTTTTTTACGTAAAGTCAGATGTGCATCACTATGCAACCCCCGCAGGTGCCCAATGACCGGCTATACACGTCCTCTTTGCACATCTGCATTTATGGTTCAAGCCACACTATCATTTGAAGTGCAATAGTTATACAAAATGGTTATTTAAAAAGACTCGGAGCTACATCTCACTGCATATGACCACCAGATCAATTTTTACTGCCATGGCATACACATATATTTATACCCAGTCGATGAAAATGAATGTGGCCCAAAACTACATGTTGTTCAGAGCAAGTGTAAAAATAAACACATTTATTACTAAACTGCAAATAAAAAATTCCAGTTTACTATCACTGTACAACTGCCAAGTGATAACATTGATTGCTGCGGCACAGAAATCATGTGATAACTTGAGACTTATTCAGTGAGATTTTCCTCTCAATGCATGGATTTAACACCTTGTATTCTGGTTCAAGTTAATACTATGTTGATACCCAGTTAATCCTGCTACACACGACAAACCCACATGGCAAAAATTGATGTGCTGTTTAACGAACAAGTTACTTACCTTCGGTAACGATATATCTGTAAGAAACATTAGTAGTGATAGATTCCTTATCTTAGAATATCCCCAGGCGTCAGTCTGGATTCAGAACGTTTGTCAGCAGTACCCCTGCGCGTCGGAAGGTGGCGTCGTGCGGCTCTGCGTCCGTCGTAGGCGTCGTGATCGCCGGGATGATGTCGCGGCAGCTACTTAGACGCCGCCCTCGCGCGCTGACGTCAGTTCTGTACATGACTTTCCGCACTAGGAACGCAGAGCCATGCAAGATACTGACCACTGGTGCATTGAAACTAGGGCCCTGAAAGGGAAGACCTTAACCCTAGAAATCAGTTCGCAGAACGGGGAGGATGGGTGGGGCGGTAAGGAATATATCACTACTAATGTTTCTTACAGATATATCGTTACCGAAGGTAAGTAACTTTTTCATCTGAAAGAAACACGTGATAGATTCCTTACCTTAGAATAGATACCCCAGCAATACCAACCCCGGTGGTGGGTCTGCGAACCAAGATCACACCAGAAAGTCACGGAGAACAGAACGGCCAAAGAAGCCGTCTCTCCGGACTTGGCTGTCAAGGCAATAATGCCTAGTAAAAGTGTGCAGCGAGGCCCACGTGGCTGCCTGACAGATGTCTTGCAGGGGGACACCACGTCCCAATGCAGTAGTAGCTGCTGTTGCCCTGGTAAAATTAGCGCGCAGCCCCACCGGAGGCTCCTTTTTAGCCAGAGAATAGCAGGCTTTTATACACAAGACAACCGGGAGATAGTCCTCTTGTGTACAGCCCAGCCTTTCTTGGCACCTACGTAGCCAACAAAGAGCTGGTCATCCACCCGGAACTGTTGTGTGCGGTTGAGATAAAATGAGGTCGCACGTTTTGGGTCCAGATGGTGGAGCCTCTCTTCCTCTCTGGAAGGGTGCGGAGGCGGAAAGAAAGTGGGCAAGGTGATAGTTTGCCCGATATGGAAGGCAGTAACAACCTTTGGCAAAAAGGATGGACGTGTGCGTAGCACAAGCTTGTCCGGATGAACAGACAGAAAAGGAGGTTTACATGAAAGAGCCTAGAGCTCACTCACGCGCCTAGCGGAGGTGATGGCAACCAGGAAAGCAGTCTTCAAGGTTAATAAACGAAGAGGACAGTTGTGAAGCGGCTCAAAGGGAGCGCACATCAAATAAGTAAGAACCAAGTTCAAGTCCCACTGTGGCATCACAAACGGAATAGGAGGGAAAAGGTGAGTAATGCCTTTGAGAAATCTAATAACAGGGGACTTGAAAAGAGAGGGCTGATCAGGTAGCCTGAGAAAGGCTGAAATTGCAGAAAGGTAGCCCTTGATAGTGCCCAGAGCAGAGCCCTGCTGGGCTAAAGAAAGAAGGAACAGTAGGACCTCAGAAAGAGGGGCAGAAAGTGGATCCACAGCCTTTGCTGTGCACCATGCCACAAATTTGTTCCACCTGCAGGCGTATACCGATTTAGTGGAGGGACGCCTGGCTGCCAGAATGACATCACTGACTTTGGGAGGCAAGTGAAATGGAATCAACTGTCGCCGCTCAATCTCCACGCAAGGAGGTGGAGGCTGGACAGGTTCGGGTGGAGGACCGTCCCCTGCTGCTGCGACAGAAGATCCTCCCGAAGAGGCAGTCGGATCGGGGGATCCATGCTCATACTGAGTAGCTCGGGATACCAAACTCTTCGAGCCCAGTCTGAAGCCACAAGAATGACTTGGGCCCGGTCGCGTCTGATCTTCAGCACTCTGGGTAGAAGTGGTATAGGCGGAAAGGCGAACAATAGACCGCAACTCCACTCGCGACGAAAAACGTCGCCGAGCGAGTGCCGCCTTGGAAATTCCAATGCGCAGAACTGCTGACATTGCGCGTTCTCTTCGGTGGCGAATAGATCTAACCAAGGCTCTCCCCACTGTTGAAAGAGACCTTGCGCCACGTCCGAGTGAAGACGCAATTCATGATCCATCATGCACCTGTGGCTGAGTTCGTCCGCCCTGGCGTTCAGTGAACCTGCCAGGTGTTGAACTACCAGGGAAATGCCCTGATGTTCCAGCCATGACCAGAGGCGCAGAGACTCCTGACATAGGGTCCACGACCCCACCCCGCCCTGTTTGTTGCAGTACCACATGGCGGTGGTGTTGTCTGTGAACACCTGCACTACTCTCCCCTTGACAGAGGGAAGGAATGCTTTGAGTGCAAGTAGGATCGCCCGGAGCTCCAGAATGTTGATATGGAGCTTGGACTCCGCCGGAGACCAGAGGCCTCTGATCTCCGCCTCTCTATCCCAGGAGGGACGCGTCCGTCACCACTGTGTGCTCCGGTTGGGGAAGGGAGAGAGATCTGCCGCGGACCCAATGCTGGTTCGCGAGCCACCACTGCAACTGTCTTGCAGTGCCCTCCGAGATCTGGACGTAGTTGGACAGATTCCCTTGATGCTGCGCCCACTGGAACTTCAGGTCCCACTGCAGAGCCCGCATATGCCATCTGGCATGATTGATCAGCAGGATGCAGGAGGCCATGAGCCCAAGCAGCCTCAAGGTCATCCTGACCGAAACCCAGGATAAGGGCTGAATGATTGGAATCATAGCCCGAATATCCCGGACTCGCTGTTCGGGAGGATAGACCCGAAATTGCGCTGTGTCCAGAACTGCTCCGATGAAGAGGAGCTTCTGAGAGGGAATCAGGTGCGACTTCAGCACGTTGATGGAGAACCCCAGCAAATGCAGGAGGTCGGCCGTAGTCTGAATGTGGGAGACGACTGCCTGGGGCGAACCCGCCTTCAACAACCAGTCGTCGAGATAGGGGAAGACTGAAACCCCTGATCTGCGCAGATGAGCTGCGACCAGCGCCATCACTTTCGTGAACACCCGAGTGGCGCTGGTAAGGCCGAAAGGAAGCACGGTGAACTGAAAATGCTCGTGGCCTACCGTGAACCGCAGGTAACGCCGGTGGGCTGGCAGGACGGGGATATGAAAGTAAGCGTCCTGCAAGTCCAACGCTACCATCCAGTCTTGTGGGTCTAGGGCAGACAATACCTGAGCAAGTGTGAGCATCTTGAACTTCTCCTTCCGGAGGAAGAGATTGACGTTCCGAAGGTCCAAGATAGGACGCAGGCCCTTGTCCTTCTTTGGAATCATAAAGTAGTGGGAATAACCACGACCTACTTCTGGCGTTGGAACGCGCTCTATGGCCCCCTTGGCCAAGAGGACCACAACTTCCTGCTGGAGAAGTGACAAGTGATCCCCCGACATGCGGTGGTATTGAGGTGGCATGGCTGGAGGGGTAGTCTCGAAGGGGAGGGAGTAGCCCCTTCGGACTATCTGTAAAACCCACCTGTCCGACGTGATGGTGCGCCAGTGGGGGAGGTGATGGCGAAGCCTGCCACCCACTGGCGTTTGGTGGGCCTGAAAGGTTGGACTAGGAAGGTTTGGAGGCAGTGGTGGCTGGAGTGGTGGTGGACTGACCCGTCCGCTGGCCCCCTGAACCGCCGCAGCGGTACCCGCGGCCGCGCGTGGGCTGTTGCGCCGGCCTGTGGCTCAGTTGCAAACGCGGTGGGTTACCCCTTCCGCGAGCACGAAAGGAGCAAAAGTCAGAAGGCTGAGGAGGCCGTGTGGCTGAAAGGCCCAAGGACTTGGCCGTAGCCCGTGAGTCCTTAAATCTCTCCAAAGCACTGTCTGCCTTGTTGCCAAAGAGGCGAATGCCATCAAAGGGCATGTCCATCAAAGTGTTTTGGACATCCCCCGAGAAGCCAGTTGTCCTCAGCCAGGCGTGGCGGCGGAGCGCCACTGTTGTGAAATCGCCCTGCCCAGCGAGTCGGCGGTGTCAAGACCACAACGGATCGTGAACTTGGCTGCATCCCTCCGCTCAGCAATAGCCTGGGAGAGTAGTGTCCGAGCCTCTTCCAGACACTGAGGCAGCACCTGGGCCACCATATCCCACAGGGAGTGAGAATAACGGCCCAAGAGGCATGCGGTGTTCACAGACCGCAGCCCTAGACTGGCGGAAGAAAAAACCTTCTTCCCAAACTGTTCCAGTCTCTTGGATTCCCTGTCCGGGGGGGCGAAAGGGAATGCACTTGGGGAAGCGGAGGCTTGGACAACCAAGCTCTCAGGGGTGGGGTGTTGGGAGAGGAAGATGGGGTCGCCCGGAGCCGGGCGATGGCGTCGGGCCACGTTCCTGTCCACAGGAGCCCAAAAGAACGTCCGAAAGTGCATCATTAAAGGGCAGCAGTGGTTCCGCAGAGGTGACTGCTGGCTGAAGCACTTCCGTCAGGAGGTTAGTCCTGATGGCCACAGTAGGTAGCTCGAGGTGGAGAGCCCCGGCTGCCCTACGCAACACCACAGAAAAAGAAGCACCCTCCTCCGTAGCCACGGTAGGAGGAGACAGCATTTCCAAGGTCTGGAGAGGTGTCCAGAAAACTGGCATCCCCCAACTCCTCTGCCCAGTCCGGGTCATACTCGCATTGAGCAGCGAGAGGGTCCTCAGACCCCTCCCAGCCTTCCCTTCCTCCTCATGCTGTTGTACAGGCGGAAGAGGATGGAGATAGGGAAACAGATTCCCAAATCGGCGTCGGTCGACACTGTCACCACTTCGGGGCTGAAACCGGGGACGATGACGTCCGGCGCGCCGGGCGACGCGAAACGTGGTGCCGGTGGGGTTGACGTCGGTAGAGGTGTCACGAGGTCAACCAGCGTCGATCGGGATCCACAGGAGTCCTGCGGTGCCGAGGCCAGAGCCGACGGCGTCAAAGGGCGTGGACTCCCAGTCGGGCCCACGGGGCCCGAAGGCGCACCGGAGGGGCCCCGACGGCCCAAATAGGCGAGCCATAGCGGACAGGAATTCCTGTACCTGGGCCGGAGTCGCCGATGAACCCGGGAAGGGCGGGTAGGTCACCGGCGACTGCGTAGGCTCCGCCGGAGCCGCGGGGGTGGCACCACCCGCTCCCTCAGCCAAGTCGCGCGAGGGGAAGTCGGGGAACGATGATGTTTCTTTGACTTCTTTTGGCGCTTCGTCTTACCTGACCCCAAGTGCGAAGACTTCGATTTGGACGACTTCCGATGGCGGTGGCTCCGCGACCGGTCCCTCGACCTCCCTCTGGACCGGGACCTTTCACGGCGTGGAGCCGACTGCCGGGCTTCAAGCAGCTTTCGGGACCGCTCCCGCAAAGACTTCGGTGCCATGGACCGGCAGTCGGGGCACGACTTGGGGTCGTGGTCGCGCCCCAGGCAGAAGAGACACACGCGGTGCGGGTCCGTCACCGACATAATCCGATGACAGTCTTCGCAAGACTTAAACCCAGGCATCCCTAACTGCACCAGGAGTCGATCGACTTAAAAAGCTGAGACAAAAAATCTCCAAAAACTCAGTCAAAAAAGACTGGGGGTACTGCTCTCTCCGGATCTGCGCTTGCTGGCGCGGAAAAAGAAAGAACTGACGTCAGAGCGCAAGGGCGGCGTCTAAGTAGCTGGCGCAACGTCATCCTGGCGATCACGACGCCTACGACGGACGCGGAGCCAACGACGCCACCTTCCAACACGCAGGGGTACTGCTGACGAAAACTTTCCGGATCCAGACTGACGCCTGGGGATATTCTAAGGTAAGGAATCTATCACTACGTGTTTCTTTCAGATACCTTTATTACTGGAGTGATGCGATGGGAGACAGCATGACCCACTACAGGCTTCACCTCTCGAGTCATGAATAAAACGCCTTCCCCACACACAACAATGCAAATGAATTGCATAATATACACTGAGCATCTTTCTCAAGATATATATATATATATATATATACACACACGTTCAACCACCTCAGCTCCTTCTTGTAAAGTCTCGGGGTGATGTATCAAGCGGGGGCGGAGAAAAATAAAGCTTTTTCCCCCATGCAATTTCTATAGGAAAAATTAAACAATAAAGAAAAAATGGCTGAACAGAATTACACCAAATTTGGAAGCAAGCTACATCAATAATCAGAAATCATGCTTTTTGTGATTTGGTGTAAATCTGTTCAGCCATTTTTGAGAAGTTAAGGTTGACAAAATAGTGCTATCTGGGCAGGTCATGTCCAGATATGCTCTGATTGGCCGTTTTAAAAGGAGAATAGACTAGTCAAACGTGATTAGTTGGTCATAGCCTGAACAATATGCTGTGGCAGCCATTGCAGGACTCAGTCCTGCAATGTGATAAAATATATGACTGGCTGAGCACAACATGTTGGGGCAGCAATTACAGGACGCTGGGACATGGTCCCCGTTTAAATACATCGCAAAGAAAACCTGTTTTTGAGGGTCAAAAAAAGAGCACATATAAAGGTATAGAGGGTGAGAACAGACTTAAGTCACAATATAAATCATTTATTGGTGGTACCATTCGAATTTTTGGAATTGGGGCGTGTTCAAGTGTTTTCACCCCGTGTAAAATGCTGATACTCTGCTGGGATTTGATGAACATGCTTGAGAGAAAACTGTCTTCTGTCATGATTTTCTCATAGAGGTTATGGAAGGTGCTCCAGAAGCTAAAATGGAATCATATTTTCTGTAAATCCCCACTATCTTCTTCAACCACATGAGAAAAAAGTCTGACATACTGAGTAAAATGTACTTCCACCAGCAGCAGCCTGTCAGTTGCTTTCCTAGTGTTCTACTGCAACCTCCTGCAGTGTTATAATGAACAACTAAAGTGTAAACGTTCTTATTTATGACTAAAGTGTGGCACACGTGAAGCCATTTTGATTGAATCAAAGCTGTAAAACTCCAAACATTTCCTTTTGAAATTAGCTAAATGAGGAGGTTCGTTTTGTCATAGAAATCTTGGTTTTCTGACATGCAGACTGAAACTTGTACTTTAAACACCAGCAGAAACTTGTAAGTTAACTCCTCAGAGATCAACAGCAGCTTTACCACAGTATTCTAATGATAAACTAGAGTGCTAACATTCTGTATTTATGACACAGAAGTGGCCCATCTGAACACCAAATTGATGGAATCAAAGCTATAAACTGAAAACATTTCCTACATAGAACACTGCAGTAAACGAAGAAATTAGGAAATTTGATAACAAAAAAGTCTTCCAAGATGACTGCCTGAAAACTTGTACAACAAATAATCAAGGGCTCAATTGGAAATGTTTTTTAAATATAGCAACTAGTTTAAAAGCCCTTTGTCGCTAATAGAGAATTCAATAAATAAGCCCTCATTTGAGCTTTCTAGAGCACTAACCATAATTTTTATGAGAAAAAGAACCCCCCTATTTATCTCAATTTCTAAAGAAAATGCTTTAGGAGGCATGGGGTAGGGTCAAGGACTTACACAATGAATGGCAGAAGGTAGGTGTCCACATGCGGCAGGCAGCAGTGGCAGCACAACAGACCACACAAAGCAGACGGGAGGGCAGTGGCAGCACAACAGATCATGGCGGGCAGGGGCACTGTTCAGACAAAGGAGGGCAGTGGAAGGCGGGTAGGCGCAGCAAGCTGACCATGCAGGGCAGGGGGGAGGGGCAGAGGCAACACAACAGACCGTGGAGAGGAGGATGGAAGGGGCAGGGAAATGCACACGGATAATGGAGGGCAGGAGACGGGAGGCAATGTAGGAAGCTGACCACAGAGCACAGCCAGCAGCAGCACAAAGGACAATGGATGACAGGAGGGGATAAAGAGGCATGGACTTGGACAACGGAGGGCAGGGAGAGAGGGAGCAGGGGCAATGGCAACAAGTTGACTATAAAGGGCAAGCGGGAGGGGCAGTGGTAGTACAACAGACCATGCACAGCAATGCGGAGGGGGAGTGGCAGCACAGCAGACCATGGAGAGCAGGAGGGAGAGGCAGTGGCAACACACTGGACCATGGAGGGTAGCAGGAAGGGGTACAGACTCTGACAATGTATCAATCAAAAGGCCTTTATTTGGTTTTTCACAACCATAAAGCACACCATAAAATATATATCTCGGAGACTATTAAAGAGATCCTTGACCAGGGAGGGCAGGCTGTGCTGATTCTCTTGGATCTATCAGCGGCCTTCGATACCGTGCCCCATGATTTGCTCCTTCAGAGACTTCAAGAATGTGGCTGCGGGGGCACGGTACTCCGATGGTTTGCCTCGTTTCTGGACAACCGCCAGCAAACAGTGTGGTCCCCCCCCTTTGCAGCACCTATCCCCCCCCCCCTTAAGGTGGGGGTTCCGCAGGGCTCAATCCTTAGTCCTACACTTTTTAATTTGTATATGTCCCCCTTGGCGCTTCTGGCTGAAGCCCACGGAGCGAAAATTGTATCTTATGCGGATGATACACAATTGCTCTTCACCTGCGACAAGAAGTCAGACTTCGGAGGTGAGGCAATAAATGCCTGCCTCACTAAGGTGTTTGCTTGGTTCCAACTTCACCAACTTAAGTGTAATCCCGATAAATCGGAAATCATACTTTTCGGCCTCCCATTAGACAATGTGTGGCGGAATTGGTGGCCACAGGACATGTCTCCCCCTAGCACTTCGGTCAAGACTGTTAAAAATTTGGGAGTCAGGATGGAGGACAATCTATCCATGAACTCCCAAATACAAGCTGTGGTGGGCTCATGCTTTGGAGTGCTTAAAATGCTCAGACAGGTCCTGCCCCTTTTGCCGTTAACACAGACAAACGGTGGTCCAGGCGTTAGTCTTATCCAGGTTGGACTATGTTAATAGCCTTTACCTGGGAATTCCTGATTACATGTTGACTCGATTACAGGTGGTTCAGAATGCTGCGGCAAGGGCTATTCTCATGCTGGGGCCCAGAACTAGGATGTCTGCCCATTTGAAATCCATGCATTGGCTTCCGATCCGTAAAAGGATTATGTTTAAAGCCATGGTTCTAACATTTAAATCTCTGCACAGGATGGGGGCCCCCTACCTCAGGAAGAGATTTCAATTCTATTCCCCGCGTCGTGCTCTGAGGTCGGCTGCACTTCAGTTGGCTTGCATCCCCAAATCTTCACATGCTCGCATTGGGGGGCGCTCATTCCAGGTGCAAGCTGCACGTCTCTGGAATAGTCTTCCCCTTGCACTTAGGCAGATGCAGGATCTTCTCCCTTTTAGAAAATCATTGAAGACCTGGCTCTTTCAGTATTAGTGTGACTTACGCAAGAGTGTGTTCACGATTAGCTCCACCCAGAATCTGTAGCGCCGGGACACTATCGAGTAGCCGTGCGCTTTACAAGTCTCTAATAACATAACATAACATAAAAGCAGTCAAATTATAAACGATGTTTTCAAGAGAGAAATTCATTATTAATATTTTACAATATTTGTATGATTTGCAGTCCCGTTTTTTACCTTATTCACTTATTTAGTGTCTGCTTTTTGGAGGAGGTTGCCAATCAATGTGAGGAGCTTTACCCCACGGCAGATTAGAATGTTTGATGAGCCCCCCATCCGGCAAGTTACAACCTGCCTGCAGGTACGGATATTTAATTCATTTAAGATCGATTTTAAGAGCTTCCTTCTTGCATCTTTAACTATAGGGCAGACGCACATCAGGTGGCATATGGATTCTTTGTGGTATCCACATAAGCGACAGTTTTCGTCTTGATGTTTGCCTTTCCAAGTTGGTAGCAAGTCCTTGGTGTCATGATCTCCTAGTCGGTACAGCATAAGCCTCTTTTTTAGTGTAAGTCAGAAGTGTGCTGCTAAATAGGCTTGCGGTTTGAGTTTTGAGTATGAATTTATTACCGACCAGGCGTGTCGACGTTTAACTAATGTTTTTTTATCTTCCAAAAAGGACAGTTTCCTTGCAGTGGCATTACACTCTATTGAATGCTATTCTTTCCACCTTACTGTCCCATATCTCTTGAATTTCTAGTTCTGCTAGGGCTGATTTCAAGTATTCGCCCCATGTTTTCTGATCAAACTGGGCCTTTATTTCTGCCCAGCATAAGTTGTTCAGGGATCCGGATTCCGAGGAGCAAAATGTCCAACACAATTTCACGAAAATGGATTTTCTTTGGTATTCCTGGTTTTGAAGACCGAATTCCAAGCGGATCTGGTGACGCTGCTTTAGGAAGATTAAAAACTGCTTTGTACACCTTAGTCTGGAGCTCATTTAAAATATCAATTTCCCGACCATGCCATATCTAGGCCGTATGCCAGTGTAGGGAGTAATTGTGCTGCCATTACTTTCAGGAGGTGACTATAAGAAGGGCAGCGCAATTTCTTTTGCAACTGTTTGTATGCAAAAATTAGTGATTGAGCTTTTGCTTTTATTTCTCTTTTCTGATCCGTAAAGGACATACAGCGACCCAGCTTGATGCCCAGGTATTTATATGAGCTGGTTTCCTTTATTTGTTCACCCTTTGCGTACCATTTATATTTACCAGGCCTGGAGCCAGCTAGACGCACCACCTTTGTTGTCTTCTTATTTAATTTCAGCCCTTGCCGGTCAAAGTAATCTATCAGATTATTAATAACTCTTTGCAACCCGATTGGAGTTTAGCTCATGACCACCATATGATCCGCATATTGCAGGAACTGTATTGGCTCATTTGCCAATTTGGGTGGGTGGCCATTTGCTTTAGACAGGTGGATGTTTAGATTGGCGAGATACAGATTAAATAGGCTCGGTGCCAAGACGCAGCCCTGTTTCAGTCCGTTGTTTGTGTTTATCTTAGATGATACTCTACTGCCATCTCTGAGCGTCACCCTAGCCCAGGTGTCACTATGTAGGGCTACTATGGTGTCAATGAGTTTTTGTGGCAATCCCCATGCTTTCAATTTTACCCAGAGGCGATCTCGTGGCACTCTCTCGAAGGCAGATTTTAGATCGATGTAACATGCAAATAATCCAGATTTTTTTTTTTTGGGCTTTTTCTGTTAGAATTGTCAGCGCTGCCAGGTTCGTGCTTGTGCCCATTCCATGCTTAAAACCGGTTTGGCATTTCGGGATTATACTCTTTTCTTCCATCCATGCCTGTAGTTGTTGGAAAATGCAGGGTGCGAAACGTTTTGCCTCAACGTCAATCAGGGCGAGGAGCCTGTAATTTCCAGGCTCAGTAAGACTTCCGTTTTTATAGATTGGATGAAATAGGTTCCCTCTCCAGGAGTTTGGGGTCTTATTTTTGCGATATAGATGGTTAAAAAGCGGCGTAAGGTAATTGGCCCAAAAATCGGGTTCTTGCTTAAAAAGTGCATTTGGGAGACCATTTAGCCCTGCTGCTCCTTCCGTTTTCAATTTTTTTATTACTTCTTTTATTTGTTTAATGTTAATTAGGGTATTTGAGTTGTGGGTATTGAATTCCAGTAAGTCTCCTTCCAATTGCGCGTTTTCCTGTTTGAAGGGGCAGATGGAAATTCCAATTTGCTTTTACTCCTCCGGTATTTCCAAGACAATTTCCACCCTCGTGTTTTTATCATTTTGTGTGTTATTTTACAATTTATGGATATGTTGTGTCCATGCTGCCTCGCTTATTCCCGCGTTTTGGTGCGTTCCTGTTCCCTTTGTTAAATTGTTTATTATTCCCCAAAATTGACTGCTATTTGGCAATTTACTAGCCCAGAGTAATTTCTCCCAGAGGTTTTCAATATGCACCTTTTTTGCCTCCCTACACTTATCCTTGTATTCCTTCCTCATTTCTATGATCTTGCGATTATCCGTAGCTGTATTAAATAAAACAATTAGTTCTGTCGGGGTTTCAACTGCTTAGGGTACTCAAGGAGCAAAAGCTTCCTTACAACACATACCAATGATTTGAGAAAGAAGAGTAAAATAACACACACCAAAATTAGAATTCAATAATGTATTGAGAAATAAGTATCAAATATTCATGGCTGTCACAATTTACAAATTCAATTGCAATAAGAAATAAGTGACTGTGGTGAAAAAAGTGACATGTAGTGATTGGTGATATTGACAGTGCACTATATACAAGACAAAATAGACGTGTGATAAAAAAAAGGGGGAAAAAAGTTGTTTGTCCTTATTATTTTTGCACATATGCTACAGGATCCATTGATAAGTTAAGCTGTAATCATGAGCGCTGTGCGGACATATGTGGTACGTCGACGTTTCGACCCTGTGAGTGTAAAGTGCGTCAAGATGGGTCTTCTTCAGGACAGGAGGGGGGAGTAGGCAGCCAAAGTGCAGATTATTTGGTAGATCTGCAAGTGTCAAGGGCCTCTTATTCAGGGAAAGGCTTATGATTAAAACCTCACAGTTCTCCACCAGCCGGTTGGAGCCTCAATGGTTTTCTTAATCGACTTCCACCCGTCGGTTGGAGTCTTTTGTTTTGGCCATTCAAGTGATTTACGTGATCTGGCAAAAGCGCGTCCGTCCGGCAGCCGCTTTGTTCAAAGAACCCAGGTTCTGAGGGACACCGGGTCGCCCCATTATATTTTTTTCAGTTATCCGTAGCTGTTCCCGTTCTTGCTGCTATGGCCTTGGTTCTCAACTCCTTTGCAATTTTCCTTTTCAGGTCGCGCAGCTGTATATTATACCATGGTTCGTTCCTTGCTCCTTGGGTCATTAGGCGTGCTGGGATTACTGGAAATTTGTTTAACAAAATCTTTCCTAGATTCTCCCAATCTTGTTCTAATAAGTGGGCGCTCAGTGGCCCGGTGTTGTTTACATGTTTGTGCACGGTGTCCATGATTTGTTTGATATTTGTTCCGCGCCACTTTAATCTCCTTTGATTGTATATTTCTGGCATTTTGGCTAAAGCGGTTGTGTTCGTTTTCTGAAACAGGTTAACATGTAGTGCCAAATCTTGCGTGAGGTGGTTGCTTTCCGGACGGGTATTGATGTGAAAGGAATCGACTAAGTGCAAAAGTTCCTTACTGACAATAGTATAATCTATGGTCAATTGATTATTATCACACAAAAATTTGATGCCAGCCGGTTGATCCCCCTTTGTATTTCCGTTCAGAATGGTTAAGCCCAGAGTTTCCAGTTCTTGTTTTAGGTCATTGGCCTCGGACTCATTTTGGCGCTTTCTCTTGTTCGGATTGCCCCTTGTTAAGTTGCTATTGAAATCACCTGAGATTATCATCTCATAGTTTTGATGAGTGGTTTGCAGTGCCTTTATCAGGTTTATCAGGCAAGACAATCTATCCTTTTTCTGCTTTTTATCAGGATGGATATATATATATATTTAAAATCAATAACTGCCAGGGCTTTATATGTATGGGTCTTTTGCTCTCCAATTTCAAAGCTTGCAACCAATTTTCTCCCATATCCAGCTCTTCTAATTTCCAATCCAGTTTTACTGTAAAGTATATTGACAGCCCCCCCCTTGGATGCCCATATTTTGATGTTTTTTCTGCCAAGACATGATGTTCTTCGTAGCCAATAATAGATTTTGATGTCAGAGTCCATGTTTCTTGTAGTAAGATTATATCAAATCTTTGCAAGAAGGATAAAGTCTCCTAATCTTCCATTTCTCTGAAACCATGGGTATTCCATGAACAGATTCTTATTTCATCTTCCTTTTGTAAGATTGATTGTGCCTCTATGAACTGTTCCCTTCGAAAACTTTTGCTTTCATCAGGGTCGGAGTTGGCTCAAGAATTGGGGAACCCATGACCAGTCTTGATTTTCGTCTGTCTGTTGTTTTGGTCGTGGGGGGCTTGGGCTGGGTTTGTTCCAACTTTTTACCTGGTTTAGTTGTACTTTGGGAGTGGTACTTCTGGCCCCCCTCAAGAACGATATTGGTCTTGTGTTATTTCCTGTTGTTTGTTGAGCCTCTATTTTATGTATTAGTGGGTACGGATATTTGGGGCGTTTTGAATATGTTAATGATATGCCCCATGCTTCAAAAACCGCTCTTGTTGAGAACATCAGGGCCGCCATTTCATTTGAAGACCAGGTTGTACGGGTTACCTCGGTTTCTGTTTTTTTTTCCATTTGCAGAAATTCTACTGCCAGGAGATCTGCTGATGTGATGTTCCTTAATTTTGGGATCTCTTTGAACAGCCTCATTAAGTTTCCTCTATTTAGGATATCCAGTCTGCCCTTAGTTGGATATTCTGGCACAAAGATTAGTTTTTGGGAAGACTCTGTTGGGTCGCTTTGTCGGTTTTGGTTTTGATTTGTACTCATTTTTTTCGTTAAGGATTCACAATCCTTATTACCATTTTGGCCTATGTTGTCATCAGAGGCCCTTTCTTGTGTGAAAGTATTTGATTTTCCCTCGCTAATTATTTCACTTTCTGTTTTTACGGTTTTTTGGCGTGTACCTATCCGTGCAAGTTCTTGCATAGTATGCGTTTCGATTGGTAGTTTACAGACCTGACCCTGTTTTTCAAGATTTATTTTTATTTGGCTTGCTGTTTCTTTTGTCCGTTTCTGTTTGGTTTCCCGGCATTTTTGCTATTGGTGTTGATACCCTAATTCCCTGGTTTGTTGTCCGATCATCTTGTGTTCTTACATGCGAACTTGTGGCTACTTGCTCTTTGTTTTTTGTTTCTAGAGTTGGAAATAAGACTTGTGAATCCATTAAATTTCTCTTTTCACCCACTTGTCTTGTGGTTACGGTTTTAAGTTCGAACCTCGTTTTCATAGTTTCGGTGCTTGCCTTGACATGTTTTGTTGGTTTTATTCCCTCACTCTGGTGACTCATTGTTTTGCTGTTTACTTGTTCGGATAACATAGATTTACTTTGAAGAGATGTATTGGGGCTGACCGTTAGGTCTTGCAAGTTTGACCCTGGGCTGCACGAATCCGCTTTTGATGTGTTCTTACTATGGTTGTTGGAATTGTGAGTTAACTGTTGAGTGAATATTGGATATATTTGTCTTTTTTCCTGGGCTGCTTGTTTGCTAGCATTGTGCCTAGCTTTACGAGCTCATTTGCGTTGTCTTTTAGTTTGTACACTTGGTAAACTGTGTATAGACCTTGATTTGTGGACGTTTTGCTTATTTCCTGTTCCATTTATTTCCACGACTTCCTTGTTTTTTGTGCTACCATCATGCAAAGAGTTGCATGTCTTCATTGCTGGTCCTGCTGTACCTTGTTTGTCGTCCTTTTGTTCTGTTGTGGTAATACGTTCCGTGTTTTCAGATGGTTGGACGACATGTAAGATTTCTGTCAGTATTTCAGGGAGAGATGCCAGTTTATCTATTATCTGACCACATCCGCAATTTAGATTTAACAAATGTTCATTGCCTTGAACATCATTTTTATTTCCTTTTGTAATTTGAGCTGTTATTGTATCTAGTTTTGTATTTATTCCTGCGATATGTACCGCGATTAGGTTCATTAAATCAACCTGAACCTCTAATTTGTCGGATTGGAAGTTTAATACATCTATGGCTTGCTGTAGTGTTCTTAGCAAAAACAACAGTTGATGGACAGAATGCAGAACAATGTCATACATTCACCCCAGTACAGAGATCTGGGCCTAAATCCATCCTTTTTTTGCTCACCATGCCATTCCAGTTTGAACCCAGCCATATGCAAATCAGTCTTGACCCTGTGCCTCATGGGAACAGTCCAGCCCGAACTGCCAAGCCAGGTCCTCCCTGGACTGGAAACAAGCATCCTAGGACCGGTTTCGGGTTTCACCCTCTTCAGCCAGGATAGCTTGATTCCAGTGGCATGGAGAGCACGGGACCCACGTCTGGGCATACCCGTCCCACTCGGGGTGACAAATGCAAAAACAACAGTTGATGGACAGAATGCAGAACAATGTCATACATTCACCCCAGTACAGAGATCTGGGCCTAAATCCATCGTTTTTTGCTCACCATGCCATTCCAGTTTGAACCCAGCGATATGCAAATCAGTCTTGACCCTGTGCCTCATGGGAACAGTCCAGCCCTAACTGCCAAGCCAGGTCCTCCCTGGACTGGAAACAAGCATCCTAGGACCGGTTTCGGGGTTTCACCCCTCTTCAGCCAGGGATAGCTTGATTCTAGTGGCATGGAGAGCACGGGACCCACGTCTGGGCATACCCGTCCCACTCGGGGTGACAAATGCAAAAACAACAGTTGATGGACAGAATGCAGAACAATGTCATACATTCACCCCAGTACAGAGATCTGGGCCCAAATCCATCGTTTTTTTGCTCACCATGCCATTCCAGTTTGAACCCAGCCATATGCAAATCAGTCTTGACCCTGTGCCTCATGGGAACAGTCCAGCCCGAACTGCCAAGCCAGGTCCTCCCTGGACTGGAAACAAGCATCCTAGGACCGATCTCTGTACTGGGGTGAATGTATGACATTGTTCTGCATTCTGTCCATCAACTGTTTTTGCATTTGTCACCCCGAGTGGGACGGGTATGCCCAGACGTGGGTCCCGTGCTCTCCATGCCACTGGAATCAAGCTATCCTGGCTGAAGAGGGGTGAAACCCCGAACCCGGTCCTAGGATGCTTGTTTCCAGTCCAGGGAGGACCTGGCTTTGCAGTTCGGGCTGGACTGTTCCCATGAGGCACAGGGTCAAGACTGATTTGCATATGGCTGGGTTCAAACTGGAATGGCATGGTGAGCAAAAAAACGATGGATTTAGGCCCAGATCTCTGTACTGGGGTGAATGTATGACATTGTTCTGCATTCTGTCCATCAACTGTTGTTTTTGCATTTGTCACCCCGAGTGGGACGGGTATGCCCAGACGTGGGTCCCGTGCTCTCCATGCCACTGGAATCAAGCTATCCTGGCTGAAGAGGGGTGAAACCCGAAGCCGGTCCTAGGATGCTTGTTTCCAGTCCAGGGAGGACCTGGCTTGGCAGTTCGGGCTGGACTGTTCCCATGAGGCACAGGGTCAAGACTGATTTGCATATGGCTGGGTTCAAACTGGAATGGCATGGTGAGCAAAAACGATGGATTTAGGCCCAGATCTCTGTACTGGGGTGAATGTATGACATTGTTCTGCATTCTGTCCATCAACTGTTGTTTTTGCATTTGTCACCCCGAGTGGGACGGGTATGCCCAGACGTGGGTCCCGTGCTCTCCATGCCACTGGAATCAAGCTATCCTGGCTGAAGAGGGGTGAAACCCCGAAACCGGTCCTAGGATGCTTGTTTCCAGTCCAGGGAGGACCTGGCTTGGCAGTTCGGGCTGGACTGTTCCCATGAGGCACAGGGTCAAGACTGATTTGCATATGGCTGGGTTCAAACTGGAATGGCATGGTGAGCAAAAAACGATGGATTTAGGCCCAGATCTCTGTACTGGGCGGAATGTATGACATTGTTCTGCATTCTGTCCATCAACTGTTGTTTTTGCATTTGTCACCCCGAGTGGGACGGGTATGCCCAGACGTGGGTCCCGTGCTCTCCATGCCACTGGAATCAAGCTATCCTGGCTGAAGAGGGTGAAACCCCGAAACCGGTCCTAGGATGCTTGTTTCCAGTCCAGGGAGGACCTGGCTTGGCAGTTCGGGCTGGACTGTTCCCATGAGGCACAGGGTCAAGACTGATTTGCATATGGCTGGGTTCAAACTGGAATGGCATGGTGAGCAAAAAAACGATGGATTTAGGCCCAGATCTCTGTACTGGGGTGAATGTATGACATTGTTCTGCATTCTGTCCATCAACTGTTGTTTTTGCAGTAGTGTTCTTAGCAGCGTTTCGATCCATGTGGCTGTGTGAATAGATTGCGTCGAAATCCCCGAAATTGATTCTATTCCACTGACTGACGAGATCGTGATTGGGGTGATGGTGGCTTTCGCCTTTCTGGAGGTTGAACGTTTGTCGTTGTTTCTTCCCCTCCTGCTGATCCTGGCTGGCAGAATGTTTTATGGGTGTGGAGGCGGCCCCCCCTTCCTCCCCGACTTTCCATTTCGGAGGCGAGCCGACAACTGGGATTTTCCCTTGTTTGTATGAATATCCTCTTCGGTTTGTGTGTTTATTTCCAAGGCTTGGATGAGGTCAGCGTCGTTTGATATGGAGAAAGAACTGATCCAGTCATCTATTTGTATTATATCTTGGATACCAGTTTTACCTGAGCCTCCTTTTTTATCTTGATTCTTTCCGCTTTCCCCATCCTTACTTAAATCCGACGAGGCCTTGGGCAGGTGAACCTGTGCTGTTGTTTTTATCAACCCCCTTTTAATAGGTTCCTCTTCATGATCGGCCACCCCTACGCTTATTTCCTGGCCGGGTTCTCTATTTTGTGGGGTGCTTTCACTTAATTGAGCTGGTTCTGCTTGCGGTTTTGAGGATAGAGGGCTTGCTTCTCCTGATTTTTTTGGGATTATGGGACTTGGCAAGCCGGAAGCCTCATCTGGGGAGGCGTAAATTGCGGCCATTGGATCCTTTAGAAAGTACAATTTCTGTTTTCCGTTTCCCTCCCCAAATTTGAAAAGAGCTGGTTCTGGTGTTGGTGCTGAGACCAGCCTTTCTTTTTGCAAACTGGATTTCTTTTTCTTTGAGATAAGAGTTAAATCTTTTGTGGGTGCTCTCTTCCCAGATTTGCTCGGAGGTGCCGGACGGGTATTTCCTGATCTCATACTCCTTGCTACTAGGCTTAACCCCCTGATTAGCCGCTCACTGGACCTTCTTTATGGCTGGTGTGAGAAGTTGGCCTGGTATATGCTGTTCACTAATTAAAGTGGACACCTTGCACCAGGGCAAATCGACTCTTATGGTAGATAGGTTTAAGACAACCTTTTAAAGAAAGCTATCCTAGTGGTAGCTGTGGAGAGCAGCCTTCAGGCTAAGTCTCGGAGGAATGTAAAGCAGCTTGTTTTACCATATAATCTCTTGAATCACCAAATGAAAAGACACCACACAGGTATATATATCAAATATATATGTATTTATTTCTAAATAACTCTCTACTAATCTCTTTATGAGATTAGAAGACAAACATATGCACAAATCAACGTTTCACAATAAGTTAAGCACAAAATATGGCTGGGGCCCTAGGGGCGTACCAGACCATATACTAAGTAAGAGACTTAGAAACAACGACTTGCAGGGAGACAAGGCCTAGGGCCTTCAGAAGTGCTGGGGCCTCACGAAACCACCCAAGGCAGGTAAGTAAAGGACCCACGGGGGACGCGTGCAGTGTGGATACACAGGCGCGAATCGCCGTTAACTTCAATGGGGCAAGTCGCGGTTGGAAATAAAGAGTTTTAGGATACTTCGGGAGAACCTACAAGCAAGTCACTTACAGGGTAAGTAGTTCTAGGGCCCACACCCACAGGAGCACCGTAGTGCTGGAGTTACCTCACCCAGGGAAGCCGGGTGCACAGGTGTCCTTTGGTGTCGGGTCGCGGCGTCGTTTTCAATGGCGAACAAAGAAGACTTGCTGCTTGCGGGAGCTGGAGAAGTGTCCGGTGGAATCCAAGCCTGGATTCTGAAGAAGGATGACCTGAAAGCAGAGGGGACAGTGTTCAAAGTCACTGGGCAGTGACCCGGGGCAAGGAAGATGGATGCCCACCGTCGTCGGTCGCTTCAGGTCGGTTGTCAGGTGCCTTGACTCTTCAGCCACGTGGTCCAGGAGGTGTCGACGACGACCAGGAGCTGGATTCGGTGTGTCCCTCGACGTCTGCAGCTGACTGCGGTGTCGGCAACTCGATCGGAGCCAACAAGCCTTGGCAGCCGCAAGTCTCGGGGAGATGAAGAAAAGTCGATGGCGCAGACCAGCAAGGTCTGAGGAACTCACCCAGCGAGGGTAAGTCAGGGCAGGCCTGGAGCAACCAGGGGAGCCCTTTGGTTTCGTTAAGAAGTCTTCTGGGGACCCACAAGCCAGCGGGCAAGGGATCGCGAAGACACCTCGGGCGGAATCACTCAACAGGGGCCCACGGTCACTCGGGACGGTGTAGGCCTCTGATCTTCGGAGGGATTCCTGCTGGAGGTCGGGACCACACGTGGTCCAAAGCACAAGTTCGTAGAACGTTGTGAAGGGGTTGCACTCGACAATAGTGCACGGTACCCAGGGGTCGCGGTTCCTCGTTACTCGTGGGGTCCACTTGCCTCAGCTTCGCTGGGGACTCACGATGGCCTGGGAGAGGTCAGGAAATCCACTTCTTGGGCTGCAGGGACTTCGGACTCCGGCGGGAGCGGCGTAGTTTGCGACCGTCGTTGTCGTTTTTGGTGC
Organism: Calotriton arnoldi; assembly: GCA_963921515.1. Taxonomy (NCBI): domain Eukaryota; kingdom Metazoa; phylum Chordata; class Amphibia; order Caudata; family Salamandridae; genus Calotriton; species Calotriton arnoldi. Next base: position 318,750 of record CAWUFW010003058.1, read on the forward strand.
CTGCCAAGCAGGGGAGTCACTCCTTGACTCCAAGGGAGATTCTTCTGTCTTCCAAAGGTAGTGGAACGTCGAAGGGCCAGGATTCTTCTGTAGAGCGTCGTCCAGGGGTTATCTGCTTTGCAATGGCAAGGTTCCCCCTCTTATACTAAAAAGAGGGGATGGACTAGCTCTATGACCCCACCTATGGGAGGGTCAAGGGAGGGGTGGCTACACCCACTTCCCTTTGTCCAGTTTCGCGCCAGAGCAGGGGCAGGTAGCCCCTGAGCTGGTTTGAACTGGCATATGCACAGAGGAGCCTTCTGCTCCCCCAGTGCAGGACTTCAAAGCACTCTAAGAGTGCACCCACCCAGCCCCAATACACTAAACCCTGTCTGGAAGGTGGTTACACCTCCCTGTGACAGGATGCCTATTGTTGGGCTTCCTCCACTGTGAGTTTCGGTCATCAGCAGGAGGGCAGCCCAGTGTCTGTGACTGGTGGCATCCATTTTGTGATGCCAGGGCTCTTTAGGATTCTACCGCGTTTGTCCACAGCAGGTACATGTCTTATCCCTCTAGAAGGGTGGAATGCTACCCCCGCCGCCAAGATGGGCGGGGGGTAGTATTCCAAGATGTTTGACACCAAACACGACATGTTTTGATGCAGCCATTCCAAAGTTAGCATTTACCGCGAGGATATAATGCACTTAAGAGTATATGGTTTAACCGCATCCACAAACAGCACCAGAGAATGGACTCTGAGAACTGCAGAGGGGCCCTGCTCATGCAGAGGCACCCCCTCACATAGAAGCCAAGCACCCTGCCCTCAGGATTGATAGGGCCTGCCTTAGGGGTGACTGATAGGTTTATATGTGTGTGCAGGAGAGATATAGGAAACCTATATCTCAGTGAGGGGTGCTAGCACCACCTCACCCAGGCTGCAGTAGCAGGCCTGTGGTGTCAGATTTAGACTGCTTCCCAGGGGTGGCATAACACATGCTGCAGCCCCTGGTAGGCCTGTGAAGTACCTATGCCCTTGGCACCTAAGGTACCATATACTAGGGACTCATAAGGCACCACAGTATCCAATCACTAGTGCACCTAGAGTGCACTCCATGTCGTTTAGAGAGAGCAGATAGACTGGGGCCCTGAATAGCAGGGTCCCAGTCCAACTAAGTCATAAACCAGCAAAACACCAGGAAAAAAGTGGGGGCAACCATATAGTCAGATTCCACCTTCCTACATAACCCCCCCAAACGAAAGGAGATAAGGCTAACCTTGGCCAGTTGAGCCTTTATTGACTAAGTGGCCATATAAGGAAGCACCTGCACTAGCATGGTTGCCCCCTGTCTTATGGTCCACTAAGCAATCCCTCACCCTAAGGGTATGAGAGGGTCTCCACCATGGGGAATCACTACCTGTGGTGTGCTTTGGTAAAGTACCAGGCTGGTGAGGTGTCTGAGTAGGGAAGTGTGGCCCTAGGAATGTTGGCCTCAGCTTTCTCAGCTCACTGGTCACCATGTATGCCTGTCTTTCCATGACTGAGTGGTACTCTGCTCTAAGGGTCAACCTTTGACTGCCTACAGCCGGGGGTTGGGTCCCTTTGGGTGGAACACTGGAGGGACATGGCATGTTTGGAACCTTTTGGTCCCAGGTTTGCCCTTGCCTAACAGAGTCCTTCTGGGGGAGGTCCCTACATAAAGGTATGGGGGATCCCTCAGTGGGTTGAGGAATTTCTACCTGGCTAGGGCTACTAGCCTGGGTGCCCCTAATCTGCTGATGGGGGGTTCCTCTGGACAGGGGGCCCTGGGGGGTCCACTGACCTCCCTGACCTCTGCAGCCCTGGGCTCACTGAGGCAGGGTAGAGAGGGGCAGGTTACCTGCTCCAGACTGGGTACCACCTTGTAAGGGTCCTCTGCCATCAGGGGGTGGCCAGGCCAGGCCTGACTACCTCTGTGGCAGTTCCTTCACTAGGGGTAGGGTCAGTTCCCTGAGGAGGCTGACCCTTACCTACTGTCTGGAGGGAAGAAGACTTTTCTTCAACCCTTGTGCTCTCTTCTGGGGGAGAGTGGGCCATTCTTCCAGGCTCCATCTCTCCAAAATCTTGGGCTGGGGCTGTGGCCATCACAGCCCCACTAACCTTTACAGGGACACCCAACATCCTAAGATGGGTTTGGTGTTCAACTTCAGCCCAGGCTGAAATTTCCAAATCATTGCCCATCAGGCAATCTACAGGTAGGGTTGGGGACACTGCCACTCTTTTTGGGCCTGTGACCCCCTCCCAGCTGAGATTGACTATGGCCATGGGGTGATCTGTTCTGACACCATCAATGTTGGTCACCTGGTATTTAAACTCAGGTAAAAGCTGGTGAGGGGGGACTAGTTTCCCTGCCACCATGGTGACACTAGCCCCTGTGTCCCTAAATGCCACAGCTTTCTGACCATTAATCATTGGCTCCAGTCTGTACCTGCCCAATGCTATGGGACCCATGGTAAAGGTGGCATATCCTACACCACCATCAGAATCTGAGGAGTCTGTTGAGGGGGTCCTGTCTAAACTAGGGCCCACCTCTGTTCCTCTTGCAAAAGCACCTAACTTTTTGGGTGCACTACTCCCAACTGGAGGATTACTACTGGTAGTACCAGGAGGGGTGGTAGTAGTTGTTGGAGGAACATTTTCTTTATTGCCATTCCTGGGACAACTGGGATCAGATTTCCAGTGCCCAGGCTTTTTACAGACATGGCAATAGGGTTTCTTTTCAGGAGAGGAAGGAGTTTGGGACCCACCCCCAGAAGAGGAATTTTGGGGCCCTGTAGTGGACTTATCCTTGGATTTATCCCCACCTTTCTCTTGGGACTTGGTAGAATCTTTCTTGTGGTCACCACCCTGATTCTTAGGCCTTACCCTGGTTCTGACCCATTTGTCTGCCTTCTTTCCCAATTCTTGGGGAGAGGTCAGATCAGAGTCCACCAGGTACTGGTGTAAAAGCTGGTTTTGACAATTATTAAGGATCTGTTCTCTCATCATTAGATTATAAAATCCTTTGAAATCAGTAACCCTACTGCCAACCAGCCAACCCTCCAGAGCCTTGGATGCACAATCTACAAAGTCTGTCCAGTCCTGAGTCTGTGCCTTCTGGGTATCTCTGAACTTCAACCTGTACTCTTCAGTGGTTAAGCCAAACCCATCTATCAGTGCACTCTTCAGGACCTCATAATTATCAGCATCCTCTTCTCTAACAGTGAGGAGCTTGTCTCTACCTTTATCTGAAAAGGAGAGCCACAAGATTGCTGCCCACTGCTTTTGGGGGACCTGCTGTACTCTACAGGCCCTCTCCATAGCAGTTATCCATTTGTGGATATCATCCCCACTCTGGTAGGGAGGAACAACCTTGCTCAGGTTCCTATGGTCAGGGACATATTCTCTGCCTCTAGGGACACTGTTGCTGCCACCAGGGGGTTCTAAACCCTCCCTTCTGGAAGCTCTCTGGATCTCCAGGGCTTCTCTATCCAGTGCCAACTGCTTGGTTCTGAGGGCCACTTTGGCTTCCTCATACTGGAGCAGTTTGCACCTTCTCTCAGAGGAGGTCTCTCTTAAGTTAAAGTATGAGCTCCTCTCTTGGACAAATTCTCTGCCAGAGTGATAAGAGTGCTCAGATTCCCTGGAAGGGGATCTGTGCCTCTCATCCACTCTGCCAGTTCTCTTAGGGAGAACTCCTCTGTCCTGTTCAGGCTCCTTGAAGCCTGGCCCTTCAACCACAGAGTCTTGGTCATTCGGATTGTCCTCATCTGACCCAGATACTATGATTGACCCACCCACTGATTCAGACCCCTTAGCTCCTAGAGCCAATCTAAGGTCATCTGCTGTCAGCAGATCTATCAGGTGTAGTGTTGAGGGACTCTGTCCTAGTCTCAGGTGTCTGTCAACACACATGGCTCTCAAGTCAGAGAAAGCCATGTCCTTATACTGAGGCTGAGTGGATCCACTGGGTCCACCCTTTAAGGACATTCTAGTGTTGTGCAGTGTTGTACTACCTACACTAGTTTGTGGCCTACTGATCCTAGCTTGAGCTGTGGAAAGGGTGTGCTATCCCTTTGAACACAGCTCTAAGTTCAGTAGAACTTATTGATACTAAGCTTGACTTTATATGTACCTTGAGTACCTATAATGGTTTTCAGTTAGTAATTCAAATAGAGATTTTCTGGTAAAACAATGGCAAGCTGGAATCCCACACGCTGCCCACCAATGTGAGAAGTTGGCCTGGTATATGCTGTTCACTAATTAAAGTGGACACCTTGCACCAGGGCAAATCGACTCTTATGGTAGATAGGTTTAAGACAACCTTTTAAAGAAAGCTATCCTAGTGGTAGCTGTGGAGAGCAGCCTTCAGGCTAAGTCTCGGAGGAATGTAAAGCAGCTTGTTTTACCATATAATCTCTTGAATCACCAAATGAAAAGACACCACACAGGTATATATATCAAATATATATGTATTTATTTCTAAATAACTCTCTACTAATCTCTTTATGAGATTAGAAGACAAACATATGCACAAATCAACGTTTCACAATAAGTTAAGCACAAAATATGGCTGGGGCCCTAGGGGCGTACCAGACCATATACTAAGTAAGAGACTTAGAAACAACGACTTGCAAGGAGACAAGGCCTAGGGCCTTCAGAAGTGCTGGGGCCTCACGAAACCACCCAAGGCAGGTAAGTAAAGGACCCACGGGGGACGCGTGCAGTGTGGATACACAGGCGCGAATCGCCGTTAACTTCAATGGGGCAAGTCGCGGTTGGAAATAAAGAGTTTTAGGATACTTCGGGAGAACCTACAAGCAAGTCACTTACAGGGTAAGTAGTTCTAGGGCCCACACCCACAGGAGCACCGTAGTGCTGGAGTTACCTCACCCAGGGAAGCCGGGTGCACAGGTGTCCTTTGGTGTCGGGTCGCGGCGTCGTTTTCAATGGCGAACAAAGAAGACTTGCTGCTTGCGGGAGCTGAAGAAGTGTCCGGTGGAATCCAAGCCTGGATTCTGAAGAAGGATGACCTGAAAGCAGAGGGGACAGTGTTCAAAGTCACTTGGCAGTGACCCGGGGCAAGGAAGATGGATGCCCACCGTCGTCGGTCGCTTCAGGTCGGTTGCAGGTGCCTTGACTCTTCAGCCACGTGGTCCAGGAGGCGTCGACGACGACCAGGAGCTGGATTCGGTGTGTCCCTCGACGTCTGCAGCTGACTGCGGTGTCGGCAACTCGATCGGAGCCAACAAGCCTTGGCAGCCGCAAGTCTCGGGGAGATGAAGAAAAGTCGATGGCGCAGACCAGCAAGGTCTGAGGAACTCACCCAGCGAGGGTAAGTCAGGGCAGGCCTGGAGCAACCAGGGGAGCCCTTTGGTTTCTTTAAGAAGTCTTCTGGGGACCCACAAGCCAGCGGGCAAGGGATCGCGAAGACACCTCGGGCGGAATCACTCAACAGGGGCCCACGGTCACTCGGGACGGTGTAGGCCTCTGATCTTCGGAGGGATTCCTGCTGGAGGTCGGGACCACACGTGGTCCAAAGCACAAGTTCGTAGAACGTTGTGAAGGGGTTGCACTCGACAATAGTGCACGGTACCCAGGGGTCGCGGTTCCTCGTTACTCGTGGGGTCCACTTGCCTCAGCTTCGCTGGGGACTCACGATGGCCTGGGAGAGGTCAGGAAATCCACTTCTTGGGCTGCAGGGACTTCGGACTCCGGCGGGAGCGGCGTAGTTTGCGACCGTCGTTGTCGTTTTGGTGCCTGCCAAGCAGGGGAGTCACTCCTTGACTCCAAGGGAGATTCTTCTGTCTTCCAAAGGTAGTGGAACGTCGAAGGGCCAGGATTCTTCTGTAGAGCGTCGTCCAGGGGTTATCTGCTTTGCAATGGCAAGGTTCCCCCTCTTATACTAAAAGAGGGGATGGACTAGCTCTATGACCCCACCTATGGGAGGGTCAAGGGAGGGGGTGGCTACACCCACTTCCCTTTGTCCAGTTTCGCGCCAGAGCAGGGGCAGGTAGCCCCTGAGCTGGTTTGAACTGGCATATGCACAGAGGAGCCTTCTGCTCCCCCAGTGCAGGACTTCAAAGCACTCTAAGAGTGCACCCACCCAGCCCCAATACACTAAACCCTGTCTGGAAGGTGGTTACACCTCCCTGTGACAGGATGCCTATTGTTGGGCTTCCTCCACTGTGAGTTTCGGTCATCAGCAGGAGGGCAGCCCAGTGTCTGTGACTGGTGGCATCCATTTTGTGATGCCAGGGCTCTTTAGGATTCTACCGCGTTTGTCCACAGCAGGTACATGTCTTATCCCTCTAGAAGGGTGGAATGCTACCCCCGCCGCCAAGATGGGCGGGGGGTAGTATTCCAAGATGTTTGACACCAAACACGACATGTTTTGATGCAGCCATTCCAAAGTTAGCATTTACCGCGAGGATATAATGCACTTAAGAGTATATGGTTTAACCGCATCCACAAACAGCACCAGAGAATGGACTCTGAGAACTGCAGAGGGGCCCTGCTCATGCAGAGGCACCCCCTCACATAGAAGCCAAGCACCCTGCCCTCAGGATTGATAGGGCCTGCCTTAGGGGTGACTGATAGGTTTATATGTGTGTGCAGGAGAGATATAGGAAACCTATATCTCAGTGAGGGGTGCTAGCACCACCTCACCCAGGCTGCAGTAGCAGGCCTGTGGTGTCAGATTTAGACTGCTTCCCAGGGGTGGCATAACACATGCTGCAGCCCCTGGTAGGCCTGTGAAGTACCTATGCCCTTGGCACCTAAGGTACCATATACTAGGGACTCATAAGGCACCACAGTATCCAATCACTAGTGCACCTAGAGTGCACTCCATGTCGTTTAGAGAGAGCAGATAGACTGGGGCCCTGAATAGCAGGGTCCCAGTCCAACTAAGTCATAAACCAGCAAAACACCAGGAAAAAAGTGGGGGCAACCATATAGTCAGATTCCACCTTCCTACAGCTGGGCTCTCTGCAAAATCTCTGCAGGGGTGGGAGTTGAAGGGACACTTGGCGTGTTTTAACTATTTTCCTTTTGCATAGGCACTTTCTTAGTATGTGCATAAGTTTGCCGCTGTATGATTTAGGCGAATTTCTGCTCGCATTTCCTCATAAAACACCTCATTTTTGTGAGCGTGTTCTTAATAATTAACTGACACGGCTGTGTCCCTTCTATCCAGCTGCCTCTGCCCAGTTCCTGCTTCCAGGCTGGGGGCAGGTTTGATGCCGAGGGCAATTGTAACTGTACCGGTGGCCTCAGTTGTTTTGCTGCTTTTGGCTTTTTTGCTGTGGTCTCAAGGTGCTTCTCGTTCACCTTCCTCCGTCTTCCGTACTTTGATAATCTATAATTCCTGTTCTTGCTCGCAGCCTCGCACCTCCGCCGATCTGCCAGGCTGGAAGTGGAAGGAAGGGAGGAAGGAAATGGTGGGGTGACTAGCGAGGACCACGTCGGGCCGCAGGCTGCACCCGAACCTAGTCGGGCCGCTTCCGCAGTCTACCGGGGTCACACACTTCACGGCCACCAACTACCGGTGGCTGCACTCGTTGCTAAGCCGCCCCTGCTCACTGATGACCGTTAATGCCAATTGGCGCTGTATGGTGCAGTATTATATTATTTTTCCGGTACCTTTTGGAGCCTTAAAGACTGGCTATAATGCGAGCAAACCACTCTTGCCGAGCTACAGTGGGACAAATCCACCCAGATGAGTGCGAGGGGGCAGGGGGAGCGTCTCGCTAAAACCAGCTCGCTTTACCTGCTCAACCCGGTGACCTGGCTCCGGCACCTCTCGCAACTCCACTCCGCTCCTTCCGATATAATTGGGGTTTGCCTCGGCTCGATGTAAAAGAAAAGTGAGAGCCGGGAGAGCGGGAGAGTGAGCTGCCGCCACACCGGCTCGCTCTACTCGATATACTCGCTCAAATCGGCTCGACCCCAGCTCCGGCTCTAGTCACCGGCTCCAGCTCCTGGTCACAACTTCACGCCGGCGTTCACGCCGGCTTCGCTCCACTCGCTCGGACTGCAGACGGCAGACTCCTCCTCCTCACAGCAGGACAAATGACTGACAATGGAGGGCAGGGTGGAGCGGACGGAGGCAGCAAGCTAATCACACAGGATAGGCGGGAAGGGCAGTGTTAGCAGAATGGACCATTCAGGGCACGTGGAGAAGGCAGTGGCGGCACAACAGATTATGGAGAGTGGATAGGTTCAGGGGCATGCACACGGTCAATGGAGGGCAGAGGGGAGGAAGGCAAGGGCAGCAAGCTAACCACACAAAGCAGACAGGAGGGTCGTTGGCAGCACATCGGACAATGGATGACAAGAGGGACAAGGCAGGGGCCCGCACATGGATAAAGGAGGACAGGGATGAGGGGGGCAAGGACAGGTGCAGCAAGCTGATCATGCAGGACAGGCCGGTAGGTCACTGGAAGCTCAAACACCAATAAGGGCAGGAGGGTGGGGATAGGGACATGCACACAGGCAATGGTTGGAAGGTGGTCTGGACGGAGGCAACAAGCTGACCACATAGGTAGGGGGGGAGCAGTGGCAGAACGCACCATGTGTGCAGGCAGGAGGGTTAAAGGGGATACAAAGGACCTTGGTGAGCAAGAGGGACGTGCAAAGGGAAACCATGAAGGACAGAAGGGAGCAAGTAGGGGCTGCAACTTGTCTAGGGGCAGGGGCATGAGCACCAAGCTGGAGCATGAAGGTCAGGCAGGAAAGCCAATAATAGTACAAAATACCATGAACGGTAGGAGGGAGGGGAAGCACATTGGATTATGGAGGGCAGGAGGGATGGGATAGGGGCATGGACTTGGATAAAGTGAAGGGGGAAGGGAGTAGGGACAGGCCAGGGGCACTAAACCACCCATTCTGGGATGGCCAGTGTCAACACAACGAACCATGCAGGGCAGGTAGGAAAGGCAGCTCAAACCATGTAGGGGAGGCGAAAGGGGCACACACATGGACAATGGAGGGCATGGGGGAAGTAGGGCAGGGGCAGCACGCAAACCACACAGGGTAGGTGGTAAGGGCAGAGGAAGCATAATGGACCATGCAGGACTGGATTGAGGGAGAAGTGGCATGGACTCGCACAATGTAGGGGAGGGGGCTAATAAGCTAAGCCCGGATGGCAAGCGGGAGAGGCAGTGAAGGCATTTTGGGCCATTAAGGATAGGGCAGGGGCATGGTCAACAGATGGCAGATAAGTGGTGGGTAGGGGCAAGCAAGCTAAGCAGGGAGGGCAAGTGGGAGGACAGTGGCAGCACAAAAGATCACGCAGGGCAGGAGGAAATGGACAGGACACAGACTCTGACAACAGAGGGCAGGGGCTGCAAGTGGACTAAGGAGGAAAGGCTTGCATGATCAGTACAAAAGACCATAGAGGACAGGTGGGAGAGGGCGGGGACACACACACAATTAAGGGCAGGGAGGAGGGGCAGGAAAACCAAAATGACCATGTAGGGTAGGCAGGCATGGTCGGGCAGTAAGATGTCCACAGAGGGCTGGCGGGAAGGGGCAGGAGCACACAGATGGTGATAGGACGGTAGGCAGACAGGAGCAGGGACAATGATATGACCACATCAAGCAGGCCGAGCAGGGTCAGTACAATGGACCAGGGAGGGCAGGAGGGATGAGCAGGTGAATGCACGGGAGGATGGGTGGCGGTGGAGAGAGGGGCAAGAGGACCAAGGGCAGCAAGAAGCAAAAAAGGTTAAAATGCCATTACAGTTAAATATGGAAAAAAAACATGTGAACATCTGTTAAAAAAACCCAAATTCAATGTCAAGTATGGTAATAATATCTCACTTTGCGTTAAATAAGAACCCTTAGAAATTCACTGAAAAAAACAAAGGTTAAAGGGACGGTATAGTTAGGTGAAAATGTCAGTTAAAACAGACATTTATTAACTGGGAACATGGGTAAGCCTTCTTATGGTATGTTTGCCAGCGGTTTCAAAGTTCATATTTCACAGAAAAGACGTCTTAACTGTGAATTATTTCTGGGAATTCACAGAGCTGAATCGATTTGCAGGATAAATAGCTTCCCTGTACATATAGAAAAATTTAATTGATTATTAACACAACATTTCTTGTTTCTTTCAGTACTAGTTAAAAAAGAAACTTTCACACCGACAGCCCTGCTCTCAGCATTCCTCAGCACATCCTTGCAGGCCCAGCTTTGATAAAGTATCTATCAATGACTTCTTCCCAGTGTGAAAAATAAGGATTACGTTACTTACTCAGTAAGCATCTGTTCTTGGCATGTAGAGCTGTAAATGTACATGCTTTGCATACTCCTGCCATCTAGTGTTGGGTCCGGATGTTTGCAAGTTGTTTTTCTTCAAAGAAGTCTTTCCAGTTACGAGGTAAGGTGACTACTCCTTTCGGTGATAGTGCGCATGGGCATCGACTCCATTGTTAGATTGTTTTCCCGCAAGAAAGTGAGAATGGAGTAAGTGAGTGTAGTAAAAAGAAGGCCATGCGTAGATAATGTAAATAATGAGAACTGCAACAACTATAAGTGCCCGGGGAGGAGGGTGGGCGCATGTGAATCTGCAGCTCTACATGACAAGAACAGATGCCTACTGCATAACATAATCCGTTCGAGGCATGTGTGCTGTAGATACACATGCTTTGCATAGACTATATAGCAGTATTCTCCCAAAGCGGTGGCTAACCAGTAGATGTTGCAGTTGTCTGGAAAAGTGTTTTTAGCACTGCCTGCCCTACATTGGCTTGTTGACGTGCTAGTACATCCACACAATACTGTTTGGTAAATGTGTGTGGTGTAGACCATGTTGCTGCTTTACAAATGTCAGCTATAGGAATGTTACCTAAAAAGGCCATAGATGCCCCTATTTTGTGAGTGGAATGTGCTGTAGGGGTATAGATAAAGTTCTTTTAGCTTTTGCGTAGCAAGTTTGAATGCACTTAACAATCCATCTTGAAATGCCAGATTTAGAAATAGGATTGCCTTTGTGAGGTGGTGTAAAAGAAACAAACAGTTGCTTAGTTTTACGAAAATCTTTTGTTCTTTCGATATAATACAATAAAGCGCTTTTGACATCAAGTGTGTGAAGAGCTCGTTCTGCTACTGAATCAGGTTGAGGAAAGAGCACAGGTAACTCAACTGATTGGTTAATATGAAAAGCAGAAACCACTTTGGGAAGGCATTTGGGATTGGTGCGAAGAACTACCCTATCTTTAAGGAGCTGAAAGAAGGGTTCTTCTAAAGTTAATGCCTGTAGCTCACCAACTCTCCTTAATGAAGTGATTGCAATGAGGAATGCAACCTTCCAAGAGAGAAACTGCAAAGGACACTTGTGTAGCGGTTCAAAGGGTGGACCCATAAGTCTTGTAAGTACAACATTAAGGTTCAAAAAACAACACAGCGATTCCCTTCTCCTAAGATTCAACTTGTAAGATTTGGATCCAACTAGTACTATGACCCAAATGACTTAGCAGACACAATCAATCAGTCCGTGATCTAAATAGAATATAATGAAAAGGATTTCCAGGTCGCTAAATTACAAACTTATATGAACTCAAATAATAAAGCAGTAATGTCAAATTAAATAAAGACTAAAAGGGAATGCTGTATCATAAAAAAAATTATTTTTGCTGTTTAGAAAAAGCAATATTTCATACATAGAAATATCATGGGCTTCATGTGTTTGGCTAATTCACATCGTTTGTATACATATTAAAAACATTTATAAATTCATGAACATTTATTAAAAACACATTATTAAAACCAAAGCAAAAGAACAAACTGTCGACGCGGCGTTTCGGTGTAGAGGTGTTTTGTCACCTTCTTCAGGACAATAGTTCAGTTATAAAATTCAATCTTAAAGCATGGTACTGTTGCCCCTTGTTAATGGTGTGGGCTCTCAATAAAAGTCAATCCCACAAGTCTTCTTCTTAAATTTGAGGACAATGTGGTCAATCCTGAGCGGTCTGTTTCTTAACCATATGGCACCGTTTTTCTAATTATCGGCGCACCTAAGCAGTAAACATGCGGCAAGTAGGTCTGTACTTTCTCATTTATCGCTCTCTACGGACGTGGCGTTGTATGTTCAATATGGCGGATGCACTGAATTGGAGTTAGTAAAATGTCAAATTCAATTTGTGATATTTCACTATGTCCAGGTAGATGTCTTGATAATCTTAAAATGGTAACATATCAATTTTCCCGTCTTTATATGGGGTATGTTGCCTCCAACCAGTGCATTAGTCTCGAACAGCAGAAAAAGGTAGCGACCGTCCGTATCGCTTTCTCACCGTCAATGTCAAACATTGACGGTGAGACATCTACCTGGACATAGTGAAATATCACAAATTGAATTTGACATTTTACTAACTCCAATTCAGTGCATCCGCCATATTGAACATACGCCATGTCCGTAGAGAGCGATAAATGAGAAAGTACAGACCTACTTGCAGCACGTTTACTGCTTAGGTGCGCCGATAATTAGAAAAACGGTGCCATATGGTTAAGAAACACAGACCGCTCAGAATTGACCACATTGTCCTCAAAATTTAAGACGACGACTTGTGGGATTGACTTTTCTTGAGAGCCCACACCATTAACAAGGGGCAACAGTACCATGCTTTAAGATTGTATTTTATAACTGAACTATTGTCCTGAAGAAGGTGACAAAACACCTCTACACCGAAACGCCCAGCGTCACAGTTTGTTCTTTGCTTGGTTTTAATAATGTGTTTTTAATAAATGTTCATGAATTTATAAATGTTTTTAATATGTATACAAACGATGTGAATTAGCCAAACACATGAAGCCCATGATATTTCTATGTATGAAATATTGCTTTTTCTAAACAGCAAAAATAAAAAATAAATTATGATACAGCATTCCCTTTTAGACTTTGTTATTTAATTTGACATTACTGCTTTATTATTGGAGTTCATATAAGTTTGTAATTTAGCGACCTGGAAATCCTTTTCATTATATTCAATTTAGATCACGGACTGATTGATTGCGTCTGTTAAGTCATTTGGGTCATAGTACTAGTTGGATCCAAATCTTACAAGTTGAATCTTATGAGAAGGGAATCTCTGTGTTGTTTTTTGTACATATACCCATCCCTTTTCCTAGCATTAGGGTACCTCCTTTATATTTTGACACAACATTAAGGTTCCACACTGGTGCCGGTGGAATTCTTGGTAGTATAACTCTTTTTAAGCCCTCCATAAATGCTTTGATGACAGGAACTTTGAAAAAAGACAAAAGTTGTCTGTTTTGCAAATACGCAGCTATTGCTGCAAGGTGCAATCTAATTGATGTGTAAGCTAACCCACATTGCTGTAGGTTTAAAAGGTAACAATGTTCTGAACAGAAGCATCTTGAGGTAGAATTTTGTTATTGTAGTAAACAACAAATCGTTTCCATTTTGCTGCATAGCAAGCTCTGGTAGTAGGGTTTCTAGCTTCTTTCAGAACAGTCATACAGTCGGATGGTAAATTTAAATACCCAAACTCTATGACTTCAGGAGCCAAATTACTAAGTAGAGCTCCTTGGGATTTGGATGCTTGATTTCTCCATGGTTCGAAGTGAGGAGACTGGAGGTGAGATGTAGCTTTTGATGTGGAGCTACTGAGAGCTCTAACAGAGTGGCGTACCACGGTTGACGGGAAAATGTGGGAGTAACCAAAATCAGTGTGATGTTTGCCTGAGTTTCCGAACCACAAATGGAAGGAGTGGGAGAGGCGGAAAAGCATAGGCAAATATCCCTAACCAATTCATCCATAGGGCATTGCCTTTGGATAGAGGGTGTGGGAACCTGAAGGCGAAGTTTGGGCATTGTGCGTTGTCTGCTGTGGCGAACAGATCTATTTACAGGTATCCCCATTATTGAAAGTATGGAAGGAGAACTTTAGGATGAAGTTCCCACTTGTGTATTTGCTGTCTCTTTCTGCTGAGGAGGTTGGCAATTCGATTGTTCACTTCTGGGAGGTGTTCTGCCAGAAGGTGAATCTTGTGATGGATTGCCCATTTCCAAATTGACTGAGACAATTGTGACAGTTGGAGTGCCCCCCCCCCCCTGTTTTTGTACATAGTACGTCGCTGTCATGTTGTCTATACGGAATAGGACACCTTTGCCTGTGAGGTGAGACTGAAAAGCTTTGAGCGCTAGAAATACTGCTAGAAGCTCTAGATAGTTGATGTGGATACATTTGTGTTTGTCGTCCCAGAATTGTGTAATAATGGAGATGTGCACCCCAACCGGTGAGAGATGAGTCTGCTGTTAGCATGGCTTGTGGAACATGGTCGATGAAAGGCTGCCCTTTTGATAAATTGTGTGTTCCACCACTGCAGAGAGCGATGGGTGCAGCTGTCCACCAACACTAGATCTGTTAATTGACCCTGTGACTGATTCCACTGACGTGCTAAGCATTCTTGTAGTGGACGCATGTGTAGTCTTGCATGAGGCATTATTGCAATGCATGACGCCATCCTTCCCAGTAGCCGCATAAAAGCCCTGGCTGGCAAGGTTTGGTTGGTTTGGAAGTGCAGCAATAGAGTTTGGATATTGGAAATTCTGGCTGCATTTGGGGAGGCTAGAGCAGTGCGAGTGTTGAGAGTAGCTCATAGATAGGATTGTATCTGTGAAGACTGTAGGTGAGACTTTTGGATGTTGACCGTGAAACCCAATTGGTGGAGTAGGTGTAGCATGGTCCGAGTGTGTTCTAGACAGTTTTGTCGTGTGCTGGCTTTGATGAGCCAGTCATCTAGGTACGGGAAGACATGAATTTGTTGTCTTCGGAGATGAGCTGCCACTACTGCTAGACATTTCGTGAATACTCTGGGTGCAGTAGTCACTCCAAATGGAAGTACTTGAACTGATAGTGTTTGCCTATCACAAATCTGAGGTATTTGCAATGAGCTGGATGAATGGGAATGTGAAAATATGAGTCTTTTAAGTCCAGTGTGGACATAAAATCGCCTTGATGTAGTAGTGTAAGGACTTGTTGAAGCGTTACCATGTGGAAATGTTCTGACAGTACGTTCTGGTTTAACTCGGATCCAAAATTGGTCTTAATGATCCATACTTTTTGGGGATTAGAAAATAAAGAGAGTAAACCCCTGAACCTAGGTAGTATAATGGAACTGGTTCTATGGCTCCCTTTTCCAAGAGAGATTGCACCTCGTTTGTTTGAGTAACTGTAAATGGTCGGAGGACAGTTTGTGAACATGAGGTGGAATGTTTGGTGGATGGGTGGTGAGCTCCAGGCAATAACCATGTTGGATAAGGTCCAGCACCCATTTGTCGGTTGTTAAAGATTGCCAAATGGGGAGAAACTGTTGAAGTCTTTCCCCGACGGGTGTTAGATGATCGGGGGGGGGGGGAAGTGTGGGAAAGTCGCTGCTTGTTAGGGGAAGGGGTGTTACGCGGTATGGCGCCGCTACCTCTACCTTTGGAATTGATTCCTCTATAGAAACCTCTAGAGGGAAAGGATTGATTGTTGCCTTTATAAGAGGAAGCATTTGGGTTTCAGGATGTTGCTTTGGACCCTGTTCTGTAAAATGAGTGGCGAAAGGAGCCTCTATTGGATGGGGACAGAAGTGCTCCCATGGACTTTGCCACTTCGGTGTCCTTTTTCATCTTCTCTAAGCAGTGGTCGACTACAGGACCAAACAGGTGTTCTTTGTCAAAAGGGGTGCTCAAAATGGACTGTTGAACTTCAGGCTTAAACCCAGAGATCCTAAGCCATGCATGCCTTCTGAGGAAAATGCTGGTATTGATCTCCCTAGCTGCGGTGTCGGCTTCATCTAAAGCACATCTGATTGAAGAGTTAGAGATGTGTTTTCCTGATGACGTGGACTAGGCAAGATGGCAGCTGTGTAACTGCTGCAGGAGCCACCCACCTATGCTCCGTGGAAATTATGGAATGAGCATTATGGTTTAAGGAGACTATTGGATGCTAAAACTAGATGATCCCCCACCAAGGAGCCAGCGCTTGGAGGGCAAAACAGGCGCGATCACAATCGAGTGCTCGGATAATTGGAGACAGAACTAGCGAACTCGCCTACCTGCTGATCCGTGCCACATTGAGAATCCTAAACGGCTGGTGCAAAGGCGGACGCCGGCTACGGAGGAGTATTATGCCACCAAAACAGCTCAAGCCCCCCAGGGACTGCGTCGAGACTGGAGCTGCTGGAAACCTACACAGTGCCCTTACTGTCCGGAAGACGCCGATCGGAAGGAAGGCAAAGGACGCTACTCTCTCGGCGGGACGCAAGGAGGCGTAGGCAGGCAATACAAAACTCAAAGAGCAGCGTCCCAGCGAAGAGGAAGAAACAACAAAACAGCAGGTGATTCCTGGGATTTTAGCCGGTCGTGGGAAGGTGGAAGATAGGAAGGAGGTTACGTCTGGCGAGACCCTGCCTGGAACAGCTACTGACATTGGCAATCTCCCCTCCAACTGACACTGTGAGTACTGAACTGTTAGTATCTGTTCAAGGGGAGTCATCTAAGGGGGAAGAAAACGGGCCAGACATTGCAAGTACGACCAATAACAAAAGCAGCAAGGAGGGGAATCCAAAGGGCGCCCCAGCAAATAACTGCAATCAGTAACAGCTTAAGGCCGGGGGGACCACAGAAGGGGAAATCTTTTTTTCCCTTGATGATTCTGAGCTGTCCGACACAAGTGATAACGATAACTCAGACCTAGATAACTCTGGGGTTGACTTTGACAGTTCTCTATCCAACCCAAGTACCCGAAAACGGCTTTCCTCCCAAACAAGGAGGAGGAGGAACACAGGTGGAAAGAAAGCTGAGATAAGGCAATCGGAATCGGATCATAACCGGACTAGCCAACTGAAGTGTGATTATTCATCTACTCATTTCTTGGTCGAGGATGGGGGCCAGGAGGAGAAGGTACCCCGCAGGAGATAACTAAGATATTTCCTGAATCAAAGACAGCGGCAGAATCATCTCCCTCGATGGGGCTACATACTCCACTTTAAAACAGATGCAAATGGAAGCAAGACGAGAACACAAGAGGGCCCACTTAGCAACAAAGAAGCTACGAGGAGCTATCCGGAAGGTTAGCAAGACTTGCACGGAAATTGCGGAGCGGACAACGGCATTGGAAGAGCTGGTGGTAGCACTGGAGGCCGGAGCTGAGGCTACTATACAACAAGTCTCAGCAAACGAGACCAGGATGACGGATGTCATGTGGAAGTTGGAGGACTTCGAAAACCGCCAACGGTGAAATAACTTGAGGTTCTTGGGTATACCAGAAAATGCTGAAGGAGGGGACAACAGAGGGTTCGTGCTACGTCTGCTGAAATAGGGTCTACCTGAATTGGCACACTGGGACACAGAGGTGCAGAGAGGGCACCGCTTTTCACTCATGCTTAAAAAGAGGAGGGGGCAGAACTATCCCAATGAGAAACCCAGGCCATTTTAATATTTTTCGGGAACTTCCTCCTGAGACAAGAGGTATTCGATAAAGCGAAGCCCGAGGCCAGACAATCTGCTGAAGGGTATACCTTCTTTGTTAGGCCAGATTTCTGCCACACTGTGGAAAGAAGGTGGAGGCTTCGGCAATTGATCATGCCTTTTCAAAAGTTAGGGTGTGAGGTGTTTTTATTAAGCCCGGCCCGTTCAAGGTCATTTACAAGGGAAACCCGAGGGTGTTTTCCTCGGAAATACAGGCACAAGATTTCCTACAAGAAATTTCGGAGACAGGGAAATAGAAGGAACCTAGTATGGATTTTGCAATCGGCCAAGAATATACTATGGTTGCATACCCTTTTCTTTCTTTCTTGGGCGAGCTTCTTTCTTTTTCTCTTTTCTTTTCATTTGTCTTAAAACTAGTATGAATCGAGTTCTCCACGTTTGGTCTGGCGGAGCCGCGGTGGGTGGCGGTGGGAAGCAGCACTATGCAGGAGGCATCACAAGGGTCTCCGGACCTATTTTGCCTGGATATTGGGGGCAGGGAGGGAGGAAGGAGTGGGAGGGAGGAAGGAGTGGGGGGGAGGAAGGAGTGTGGGGGTGGAAGGGGTTGGGTGAAGGACTGGTCCATTTGGCTGAATTTGGTGAGATGGCATTGTTAGATACAGGAAATAAGCAGAAATTGCTACTGGCTACAAGGGTGAATGGGTAAGTTAAGGATTGAATCGATTAATATTTGTGGATTAAATAATCCCCTTAAAAAACGAAGGATTAATGAGGACATTCAATATCTGAAGACCGACCTAGTGTGTCTGCAGGAGACACATATAGAGGCAGGCAGACAGAGGGTGGCAGAACTCGCAGGATATCATTCGGTTTCCAGCACATCACAGGGAACACATACACAAGGGGTTGCTAATATGGCTCGCAAAGGCACAATTAGATTCCCGCACTCAAAATCGGATCAAATAGGCAAATGGGTTATTACTCAATGCTGTATTGACAATAGCTTTTTCACGCTGTGCTCAGTGTACCGCTCAGTATTGGATGACCCTGCCTTGTTTATCTGGTTAAACACAGAGCTAGTCGGCTGGCCACTTCCCTTAATAATCTGTGGGGATTTCAACATCAATATGAATTCCAGAAATATTAAGCTAGGTGAAAGTTCATATCATGGCCGTAAACCCAAGGTCTTTTAATCCCTAGCTTATTTATGTATGACTTATGGGCTATCAGATTTATGGGCCACGCAAGAACCCCAGGACTCGGGATATACTTTCTTCTCTGCCCCACATCAGACGCACGCTAGGCTAGACTATTTGTGTGTGTCCCAGGGGGTACTGGCAACATGTCGTATTTTTTAATTCCCTCGTGTCATGTCTGACCACAACCAACTGGTTTTAGAAATTTCAACACAAACACCAAAGCCCCCGATATCACACTGGACCTTTGATAGAGCACTTCTCTACGATGAAGAATATATCGTACATATGAGGAACTGGATCCCAAGGTTTATAGCGGAGAATAGGGGAAGCGCGAGGTTGGATGTGGTTTGGGATGCCCTAAAAGCGGGGGTGAGGGGGGAAACATCAAGATATGATTGGGCATCTCAGAGAAAGGAAAAACATCATGTGCAGGAATTGTACGGGAAGTTACTAGAAGCAGAAACACAGCTAGTGGTGGTAATCACAAATAGGGGAGACATTGATCAGGCACAAACAAGAGTGGCTTTAATAAAGTCGGCAATATTTGATATCTGGGCAAAAAAGCGGCAGGGAAATATATGGCCTGGAGTACTAAAATGTACGAATGTAACAAGAGAGTTGGACATCTTCTTGCGCTGCGCACAAGACAGCGGGTAATTCAAGGGGGAATCGAGGAAATAGAGGATCCCCCGATTGGCTCAGTTTCTGAACCGGTGGATATATGGGCTGCATTCCAGCGATTTTATCAGCACCTATATACCGAAGAAACCAACTATGGGGGAAAAGAAATAGAGGATTATCTGGCGGGATTACCAGGGGAGAGTTGATCGTTGGAAGAAAGTGAAGTGCTAGAGGTCCCTATTACAGAGGAAGAAGTAAGGGGCGCGATCCAGTCGCTCCCGGTAGGGAAGGCGGTAGGAACAGACTCCATTCCTGGGGAATTTTATAAGAAGCTTGCTCCCTGCCTACAAGAATTGATGAAGGAAGTTTTTTTAGAGGCTCAAGCGGCTAAGGGGGCACCAGACTCATGGAGATCGGCTAATCTAGTTGTATTTCCCAAAAAGGGCAAGCCGGTCAAGGAGCTGGGGTCCTGTCACCCAATCACGCTAATAAATAGCGATGTAAAGGTGTATGCTAAAATCCTAGCCAAGCAACTTGCGGGGGTAATAAAGAAATTGGTTTCCCCAGTTCAACATGGGTTTGTCCCGGGCCGCAGCACCATCGATTATATTCCACGGGCTAGTACGCTCTTTGATACCGCAGGGATTGCCGGAGACCCTATGGCGCTAATTTTGCTGGATGCAGAGAAAGCTTTCGATAAGGTCTCCTGGCCTTTTCTGTGGGCAACTTTAGAGAGCAGAGGGCTAGGAAGGGGCTTTATCAATGCTATTGCAATGATGTACAGTAACCCAGTGGCCAGAGTAGCGATAATGGGGGAGATGTCTGATCCAGTTTTGATCAGCCAGGGGACTCACCAGGGCTGTCCCTGCTCCCCCGTTTGCTTTATACATTGACCCGCTAATCAGAAAGATCGAAGGGAATAATAACATCTCAGCAATACACAGTAACGGGGGGGGGAGACACACAAAGATCTTGGCTTATGCCGACGATCTAGTGATTGTCACTCTTAACCCTGAGGGCGCACTAGTAGAAACTGAAAAGGAAGCCGACGTCTTTGGGCATATCTCTGGCTACCGGCTTTACCAAAATAAAACCCAAATTGTGATCAGTAATGGGGTACAGCTGAACGATCCGTGGGTAGTCAGGAAAGCGATGTATCTTGGGGTGGAAATTATGGCAGACGTGACAAAAAATTGTCAAAACAAATCTGGGTCCGCTACTCCCAAAATGCAAAACGGATTTTGCCCGGTTGGACAACCTGAAACTTACGCTGGTTGGGAGAAGCAATGTAATTAAAATGTTATTTCTGCCCCAAAAATTGTACTTTTTAGGGCTATTCCATTGATCATAGACAGTTGCTGGTTTAAGACCCTAAACCAGTTGGTTTCTAGATTCCTTGGGGTCAATTGTCGCCCTCGGAGAGCGTTGAAATTTTTAACTCTCCCAAGGGATAGAGGTGGTGGGCTGTCCCTAATTTCCAGCTATATCACTGGGCTTCGATACTACAGAGAATGGCTGTATTACTCAATGAGAAAAAGGCAAGTCCAGAAGGGGCGGCCCCCGTTTCAATATATGAGCTGCTACTAAAAAATGAAGTTAGGGGGTGTCTACTGCGCCACACCGAATTCAACTATTATAAAAGGGTTAAGTTTAAGACTTTGATCTGTGCATTTAAGGTTTGGACTGCGGTCAGGAAAAAACTTGGCCTGGGCCATGTGAATGCCTATACCCCCATGTATAATAATGAGTCACTCCCTGGTATTTTAATGACGGACATATGAAATGCTGGTATGGAAAAGGAGTGAGGATGATTTGTGATGTTATGGACGAGGCGGGGATAGTAGCGTTCGATCTGATCAAGGATAGATATGGGGTGGAGAACCGGCAATTCTTCAAATATCTCCAGATAAGATATTTCTTGGTGAGAAAGGATGGGGGTCGCTGCGGCTTCGCCAGGGTAACACTGGTGGAGGTGCTGCTGAAAGGGGCAACCTCGCTTGGTATGATGTATAAAATGTTAAATGAGACAATGCTGGATGATTTAACCAAGCATTGTGATCGCTGACATGAACTCCTACAGGTGGGATCTGGAGAAGCCGAAGATTCACTACATTTAGCCCAGACATCGTTCATAGCGGCCAATTTACAGCTGCAATGCTTTAAAACATGGTTTAACCTGTACATTACTCCGGCTAAGATTGCTAAGTGGGGAAGATCGGCTGGGTCATATTGCCCTCGATGTGGCTGTCAAGCAGCTGATAGTGTACATATGTTCGCATCTTGCCCCAGCCTTGATACTTTTAAAAGAGATGTCTGCGCCATTCTGGAATTGCAATTGGGGCGTCAGATAGATATGTCACCACAGTTGATTGCGCTAGTGGTGGGCGATGCTGCACTACCGGGACAGGCACAGGTATTCTTATACATCGCTATGACGGTATTTAGACTCTGCTTAGCCACCCACTGGCTGGATTCAGTCCTACCAACTAGTCAACAGTGGATGGGCAGATTCTTGGCGGCATATCGGCTGGAAACAGCAGTATATGCACGAAGAGGGCGCAGAGCACAGAAAAGAGG
Organism: Calotriton arnoldi; assembly: GCA_963921515.1. Taxonomy (NCBI): domain Eukaryota; kingdom Metazoa; phylum Chordata; class Amphibia; order Caudata; family Salamandridae; genus Calotriton; species Calotriton arnoldi. Next base: position 340,588 of record CAWUFW010003058.1, read on the forward strand.
GATGGAAATTTGGGCGCCACTGCGAAGGTGGTTCCGCGATTGTGAGGAGCAGGGAATTAACGTAACAGACGGTGTATAGGGCACGTGGCAGTCTCGGGACGACAAGGAATGATGCAATAGCCTCTTCGAGAATAGTTGAAACATCTTTCAAGGGGGTGTAATATTAATGTTATTTTTTATATGGAAACGCAATGAAGATTTAAATGTATTTGATGATGAAATGTAGTTATTATATCATGGTTAATGCCGCACTCTTATCAAAGGAAGAACTGGTTTATTTCTGTTGGTAATCTGGACCAGGGCTGAAGGAGGAGGCTCACGGGGGGGGGGGTGAGGACTGATTTTTCTTCCATTTCTTTTTGCTGGCATATCCCCTCATGTTTTGTATGCATTCTGAAAGTTACAATAAAGAATTTAAAAAAAAATAGAGATGAGTTTTCTTTCTTCAACTAATTGCTGTGCCTTAGTTTTGTGTTCGTCTGGGAGATACTGGAGCAGTTGCCCTGTTGTATCTAGCCAGTAGGCCCTGTGTGTTTGCGATGCGTCAGTGGTTAGCGGCTTGAACAGCCACTCGTTTTCCTGAGGCATCTATAAGTTTCGACTACTTGTCTAGGGGAGGTGCATCTCCAGAGGTTTGCAAGTTAGCTCTCTTGCGAGCATTAGACACTACTAGGGAGTCAAGAGGTAATTTTCCTTTTATAAACACAGGATCTGATGGTGAGGGTTTATATTTTTTGTCTTCTCTTGGAGTTAAAATATGTGCCTGGACAGGGTCTTTAAAGATACCATCTGCATGCCTCATCATGCCTTTAAGCATAGGGAGCGTTTGACTTTACCTGTGTGGGGACTTAAGTATTACAAATAAAAAGTCTTGTTCTAATGTTTCTTTAATGTTCCTTTATGTAAGGCCACGCCATGATACTCTGCTGCTCTAGCAATGAGTTGTTGGTAAGCCATATTATCGTCTGGTGGTGATGGCTTTGCAGGGTAAAGGTCTGGGTCATTATCTACTGGAGGGTCAATGGTGTAATCATTCCATGGTTATACAGGCAAATGAGTATCATCACCACCATGATCCCCATCTGGATCTGTATGTGGAGATCCCCGAGGTGTTATATGTAAGGGATCTTCAATTATTAACTGTGGAGAAGATGGTGGAGGCGGAGAGGGTTGTGGGGCAGGATAAACAGGGCTGGTAGCCTTGTCCTTCTTCTTTAGAGGAATCTTATCAGCAGTGTCCTCTGAAGGAAGTTTGCGTTTTGCTGGTGTTTTACCAGAAATATGTCCAGTATCAGGATTAATATAAATCTTTTTCTGTTTAGGATCCAATTTGGCCTTAAGAACGTCTAAAATTGGTCCTGGAGGCTCGGAGACATTGTCCTTAAATTTCGGCGTCGAAATGGACTTGTCTTTGGTAGTAGAAGGTTTCGGCTCCGTAGCGTGTTTCTGTTTCGAAGCGGAGGGTTTTGACTCCGAAGCATGTTTTTGTTTCGAAGCAGAGGATTTCGGCTCCGAACTATATTTGTCCTTGGAGCCGGATGGTTTTGGATCCGGAGGTAATTTTGGTCGACTTGGTCCCGATCCGGAAGGCTTGACAGTTTGTTTCGGTGGCGGGGCGTCAGAAAAATTGTCTCGTGCGAACCTTGGCCAGAAGGCAGAGGTGGTGCCGTAGCCTTATGTGTTTTGGAAGAGGATTTAGGGGGCAAGGGGTCTTCTGTACTCACAGCACCTTGTCCCGGAGGCAGATCTTCGGACTCCAGATAGATCTCGAGCTCAGAATCGGACTCTGGAACAGAGGTCTCTTCTTCTGTGGCGTACGCTTCGATCTCCTCTTGCTCGGACACTTCCCCGAAGATATCCGGAGTGTGTTGGATGCTTTGACGTTGCATCTCTCGTCGTCGAGCCCGAAGATCCCGTAGTCTTCTTGGACCGAAACGATTTACAAGCGTCGCAGTCTTCCTCCTTGTGCTCCGGGGAGAGACACAAGTTACAAACTTGAAGTAGGTCTGTGCGAGGGCACTTGGGGTGGCACACAGGACAGAATTGGAATTGAGTCCGTTCCATCGGCAGAAGGCTGGACCGACACGGCTAGGCCCGACGGCCGCCCATGAGGTTTTTCGATCAAAAATGGAGAATTTGTCGAGTGAGTCGATACGCGGAGAACAGGGAAACGCGTACGGAAACAATACCGTCGAGGGTAGAGTGAATTGTGCACCGATGGGAACCTGAAGAACGGTTTCAAACTGGAGCGCAGCAATACATGTCCGAACCTGATGGCGGAAAAAAACAATCTAACAATGGAGTCGATGTCCATGTGCACTATCACCAAAAGGAGGAGTCACTTTACCTCGTGACTGGAAAGACTTCTTCGAAGAAAAACAACTTGCAAACATCCGGACCCAACACTAGATGGCAGGAGTATACAAAGCATGTGTATCTAAAGCACACATGCCTCGAACATATAAACACAGAAGCCTGTCAGCAAACAGTTACTGTCCCACAGTGCACTAAATTTTCATTCTTTATGTTGGTCTTGTTTAACTTACTGTATAAAGTTAATGTACTAAAAAAGAAATGCATATTTTAGAATACATTTATAATTGCATTACAATGTGATTTGCATTTAAAATTTGACCTATAAAACACATTTTAGATATTAGCACATTATCCTCAACTAAAATATACGTGTCAAAACATTGACACATTTTTCAGCTTCAGACAAACAATCCTTTTAAACAGTACTACAATTAATAAGTCATGTATAATAAAAAAAAAAAAACACAAAGAGGCAACGTGTAATGCAGTCCTATATTGCCATTTTGGGGTTCAGATAACATTTATAAACCACACAGCCTTCGACTTTGTGGTTTATAAATGTCAGCAGAATACCCTGATGGCAATATAGACCCCTATTACAGTTCTCTGATAAGATGTACATTGCTGTGAGAGGACTGTCTAATGGTATGTAATTTTCAAATACAGAATTGTGTATGTGTATTCTGCCTCCAATGTAAGCTATTCACTGGCAGACTTTGTGCAGGGCTATGGTACGAGATCTCGATAGCACACTTCTAGCCATGCCGCCCTGCCCAGTATTAGATTCCTAAGTGACGATCCCATCAAGGCTTACTAAGTGCTCTCATCTACCAACAGGTCGCCATACCATCCTCACCAGACAAATTCCGAATCCAGCCACAAACATCCAAAAAGGCATGCAAGGGGATTTTACATCGCTCGGCAGTTCTGAGAACGGTAGTTTACATATATTTAACTAATTTAAGATATAGAATACTTGCCATTTCCATTCTTTTTACTCAAATTATTTGCATATGCATTATCATAACGATCATCCTAATCTACAAATGATACAACACATTAGGGTGTAATAAATCATCCTTATTCTATAGGATGCGTACTGATTCAAATGGCCCACCCTGAAGTGCTGAGATACCATTCTGTTTTCCTTTTCTCTGCAGAGGGATGGCTATACCCACATATCTGGTCACTAAAGAAATCTAACCACGTGTACTCCCAAAAAGGTGGGGCGGGTAAACAACACTCAGAGGGGAGCAGTATTTTTAGGTTACGCCTGCACAGTGCTTGCGCTGTGCTTGTGAAATCTATTGTATTTATTATAAATCTTAAAAGTGTCTTACATCCCGCCTCCTAGCTTTTCTTGCATTTGAATAGTTCCTGTGCTTGTCACTTACTTTTCCTCCAATTCTATTGGCTGTAAAAAAACTATTTCCTGCATTTACCAATGCTTGTTCCTGTGTGCTTCTCATCAGTTTGTCACCTAAGTACTGGTTCCTTCTGCTTTTGGGGCACTTTAAAAAAAAAAAAAAAAATGTTTTGCCTGCACAGTGCTTGTATACCTAATCTCCCATGCACAGCGCGTTTACATATTCATTCTCAGCCCGGCTGCAAGCAATTCAAGCATGCATGCCGGCTCTGTTTTTTTTCTTTCTTCCACTTATTATTAAACGAGGCTTGGAACACATCGTGCTCCAAGCCTCGCTTTCAGCCCTGAGACCCCGCCCTCTGCAAAGTCTCTAAGTAATTTGGTATCCCAGCTTGTTTCCCTTCCTGTTTCTGAGTGAAGCCAGGCACAGACAATCTTCTGTTGTGTTTTTTCCGTCTCTCCCCAATTCCGTCAGTCTTTCTTGAGATTCCCTTTTGCGATTGGCCACATTGTTTAAAGGTCATTCAACAAAGTTTGCTGCCGAGCACAGAAACGCAGCGACTATATTACAATATGTATTTATAACTACAATGGGTCAGTAGTAATATCGTAATGCATACATATTTAGAATACTTAGCTTAAATTCCCCTTGTTTCTGCTTCAGATGTTTATGTGTATTCTCTGTATAAAATATAAAACGGACTCCTGATACAACAGCAATGTTTATTTTTTTAATTTTGTGCATTGGAAATGTTAGCATAAAACATTTCTTAAAATCTAGAAGCGCCTTGATCTTCCTTTTATTCATAACATTTCCCTTGCCGATGGACGTGCTCTAGAAGTGTGCAGATTCATCTGGGATCCCAGCATAAGGTAGACATTTCTTCCCAGGAAGCAAACATCTGCTTTAGCAATAAGGGACTTTCACACGTGACACTGATCAAACTACAGGTAGGCAAGTTGTCCTTACACATGGTAAATGAAACGTTATTTTATCCAATTAGACGGAGACCCTCTTCTAGCCGAGGAATACCCAGGGCTTTAAGTGGGATGAAAAAACTGGGGGGTCTCTCAAAGGGGCGTGGTCAATGTAATTAAGGGCGTGGCTTAAAAACACGTAAGCTAAAAATCTGTGTTTAGCACAGTGTGCCGCCCGACTTGTATTTTGCTGTTCCTGTCATTGCGTCCAGATATATGATACAACAAGTCACATCATACCGACAACAAGTCAGGACTATTGGCTTTGCCAATGGTTGTTACTTGCATAAGATAAATAAGCAGCAACTATGGCTTGTATATAATATTGAAAAAACTTCCACTTAAAGCCCTGGTGACACCACACCAATGTTGCTGCTCCTGAGTTTCAAAAAGAGAAGGGAAATCCAGAGAGAAAACGACTCTCAAAGTATTTCCCTTCCTCTACACCTACAACGCTCACCATGTTTACATCGATGTGCATGCTGTCACTGCAGTCTGGAAAAAAAAAACGGACCGCCTATGCCAGGGCACAAAACAGAGCCCGATAGAGACCCGTTTCGAGGCCCCCTTAAAAAAAACTGCTGGTGCTCAGACCCGCCCCACTTAAAGCCCTGGGGATACCTTTATGGTTATTCTGCCACAAAAACTGCCTTCAGTAGGAAAAGAAGGCAACGGGTGTTGAGTTACATTTATATGCTATAAATAACTGCCTTCAGTAGAAAAAGAAGGCAGAGTAATTAGTTACATGTATAGCTAAAAAATATGTAGTTTTGTATAATTCACAGTAGACGCAGCTTGTAAGCAAGTTTGCATTGGACTTTCTTTGCCATGCATATATCATAGCCTTACTATCTCATGATACGATGTTGCCGGAACCAACCATTGAAGGAATAGTAATAACTCAGTGGCTATAACTGATGGAAAACATTCGATTGATAATGAATTAAAATGCACAATTGTTTCTACTGCTGGCTTCAATATTCAGATTAATACAAGTCCAATTAGGGAGAGTTTCCGTAAAGTGTGGTGCATGTGTAACCCTCTTTCTATGGTGTGCATTGAACAAACCTACTATTTACCATATAAAATATCCACTTTGATTGTTTAAAACTGGATTCATTTTTGTAAACGGTTAAATTAAAAGAAACTTTTGTGCAAAGGCAAAAATGGGAGATTACTAAAAAGTATTTTCCTTGCATTTCCATGTATTTATTGATTGAATATTTCAAGCGATGGCTTACAGCTGCATGAATATGTAATGACATACTTTTCATCAAACTGCACAGACTATAATTCTCTTTCAGCCAATCTTAATTAAAATGTTAATTTTGATTGTTAAATCTTTCCAGTTTATATATCAGCAGGTTCGCAAGAGCTTCAACGTTAAGAATGAGAATATGTCCACATTTAATTTAATCTACGCATGCTGCCACGCAGAGATTACTACATGCTTACAGCTGTTATATAGGTGTGCCCTTCTGTTTAGGTTTCGCCAGCACAGCGCTTGCGCTGTGCAGGCGAAATATATTGTTTTAAATCCTGGGGTTTTCCTTTGTTTATTACCTTCCAAACCTGCAGGAACATTGCGGTAAGCTTTGCTCTGCACCTTCTTTCAGTGCCTTTCCACCACTAGAACATCTAGAAAAACAAAACTGTATTTTTGCTACAATTCCGCCTGTTTAAGCGATTTCAAGTTATCACATGTCTGGTGCAGTAGCCTAAGTGCATTAAATAAAGTATGGGGACTGTGATGCGCATGGAAATGGGGGGCAGGGTGAGTGACCGCGAGGGCCGGGTCAAAGGCGCGGCAATTCTCATTCTGCACTCAACACACATCAATCACTGTGCATTCAGGAACTTTCACCATGCACTCACACACTTACCAACCTTCATTCATGCACAACTTACCCTGCACAGAGAGCACTCATTGAAATACTCCCACACCTCTTATTATTAATCCCATAGTAGAAACCTAATGCATTTACCAATGCTTGTTTTCCTATATGTATTAGGAGCTATGAACTTCCCCTTGTAAGACACTGCTGATTTTGTTTCACTTATCAGTTCAGCAACAAGAACACCAAAAGTGAGAGTCATAGTGAAGGTCTTACAATGAAGTCACTTGAACTGCAAAGTTGTCACTTATTGAAAAAATTGAGTGCCTTACTAATACCGTCAAATGTCGTACCCATACTTTTTTTTATCCAGGACAAAGTGCCTTTAGTGACAAAACCTGGAACAAGCTAAATGATTAGTTGAGTGTAAATTGGTTGCATTGTACGTAAGTTATCAATCTTGGCAGATGAAGTTATGGCTTCTGTGCCATCCTCGTAAAGATTTGAGGAATGCCTAAAAAATTAAAGTCTAAGCCAAGTGGCAGGGTTGTTAGTTTATGTTCTGTGTATTTGTAAAGTGTGCTATTACCCAAGAGGGACTGAAGGTTAATATAGCAAAGTCAGAATCATGACTCCGAGCAGGAGAGGAAAGGACTGGGAGGAGCTCAAGGGGAGTCCTCCTTTCCGACAAACCCGTTTCTTACTATCGTGCCCAAGGAATAATGAAGCAGGTCACGTTAAATTATCTGTGGTGAACATACCGGCGTGAACGTATGGATAAGTTACTTACCTGTACTCCTAGTTCTCTTCCAGGGGTATACTCATCAAAGTCATAGGCACTGAATAATCCCCGCGCGGGATCCGAGAGAGCGCGCGCGCGCACACACGCACACACACACACACACACACACACACACACACACACACACACACACACACACACACACACACACACACACCACCCCCCCCTTGTGGGGAATATGTGTGGATACCTGCCTTGTGGGGACTACCCTATCCCAATGTTTTTAAAACATGCTAATAACAGAAAAATGTTAAGAAAAAATTCATAATATAGGATACTGCTTCAAATATAGTGTTATTTAATCGTGCGCACAGAACCATCCTTCTGGGGACTTGAACATGTGCTACCATCCTTGTGGGAACCTACTGAATAAACTTCATTAGCGATTGAATACAGTCAAAAGCACATGACTAAATGTTTATTTTAACAGCATTATACAAAATTAACACCATCACCTATTCATATATGTAGTGCGGCACATCTCCTAGGGGTATACAAAAAATGAATAATGCTAATAATGTGTCAGAAAATATATATCATAATTACAGAAGAATTACTCTTAAACCTGCATTTCATTACATAGAGAAATTATTGATGTAATAAAGCAGTGGTCAATTGGAACCAAGAGTTTGTTTGGTTACTTACATTTTTATCAAACTAGCTATTAGCCACATCTTCCTAGAAATGGCATGTAATGTTAATGTCTGCTAAGGGATGTTGTGATATGATGCACATAGAGGTGATTTGTGATCACAGTATCACCATGGACTTTCTATTGAGATGCTGTCTACAAAAATATTGACGAAAGTACCCACAGAGGTAAAGTGTGAAGATAATAATACTCAAGTCCCCACAGAGATAGTGTATAATTATAGGAATGTTCAAGTCCTCACAGAAATGGTGCTCATCATGCCCATGTCCCACAAATATATTGTGAGTAAAATGATGTTCATGTCTTATAGAAATATTGTGTGAAGATGGTTGTATTGAAATCCTCACTGAAATAGTGTATAAAGACATTGCTCAAGTCCACACACAAAGAGTGTGTGAATATAATGATGTTAAAGCCTCCACATAGATAGTTCATGATTATAGCCCTCACAGAGATGAAATTAAACTGGTTCAAGTACCCACAAAGATATGGTTTTATTATTGTGATGTTTAAGTCCCCACACAGGTAGTGTGTGAAGGTAATCTTCTGCAAGTACCAAATTTAATAGTGTGTGAAGACAATGTTCAAATATCCACACAGACAGTGTGTAAATATGATGATGATGATCAAGTCCAAACTGAGGTTGTGTGTGAATATAGGAGTGGCCCCACATAAAGGTTCAAGTTCCCTCCAGAGGCAGTGTGTGGGTGTTGTGACCCGTAAGTCCCCACTTAGATAGTGTGTAAAGATAATCTTGTTCAAGTTCCCACTGAAATAGTGTATAAAGGCAAATTTAAAGTCTCCAAACAAGTAGAATGTGAGGAAAAGGTTGTTCAAGCCCACACATAAATTGTATTTGATTATAGGAATGTTCAGGTCCCCACAAAGATAGTGCATGGTTTTAGTGATGTTCTAGTCCCCGCAGAGAGAGTGTGTGATTATAGTAATTTTCAAGTCCCCACAGAGATAGTGTGTGATTATAGTGATGTTCAGGTTCCCACAGAGAAAGTGTGTGATTATAGTGATTTTCAAGTCTCCACAAAGATAGTGTATGATTGTAGTGATGTTCATATCCCCATAAAGATGGTTTGCGATTATAGTGATGTTCAAGACCTCATAAGGATAGCGTGTGGTTATTGTGACTTTTAACTCCCAATAGAGATAGTGTGTGAAGACAATTGTGTTCACGTCCCCTCTGAAATAGTGTGTAAAAACAATGTTCAATCCACAAAAGAAGTGTGCGAAGATTATGATGTTCATGTCCAAACATGGATTGTGTGTGATTATAGGCATATTCAAGTCCCCACAGAGATAGTGTGTGGTTATTGTGATGCTCAATTCCCCACAGAGATAGTGTGTAAAGACAATATTGTTCAAATCCCCACTGAAATAGTGTATAAAGGCAAAGTTCAAGTCTCCAAACAATTAGAATTTGATGATAAGGATGTTCAAGCCCACACATAAATTGTATTTGATTATAGGAATATTCAGGTCCACACAAAGATAGTGTGTGATTAAAGTGATGTTCAAGTCCCCACAGAGATAGTGTGTGACTATAGTAATGTTTAAGTCCCCACAGAGATAGTGTGTGATTATAGTGATGTTCAAGTCTCCGCAAAGATAGTGTGTGATTATAGTGATGTTCAAGTTCCCACAGAGAAAAAGTGTAATTATCGTGATTTTCAAGTCTCCACAAAGATAGCGTGTGATTTTAGCGATGTTCATATCCCCAAAGAGATAAATTGTTTTTGGCTATAGGAATGTTCAGGTCCCCACAAAGATAGTGCATGGTTATAGTGGTGTTCAAGTTCCCACAGAGAAAGTATGTGATTATCGTGATTTTCAAGTCTCTACAAAGATAGTGTGTGATTGTAGTGATGTTCATATCCCCATAGAGATAAATTGTATTTGATTATAGGAATGTTCAGGTCCCCACAAAGATTGTGCATGGTTATAGTGGTGTTCAAGTCCCCACAGATATAGTGTGTGACTATAGTAATGTCTACGTCCCCACAGAGATAGTGCGTGATTATAGTACTGTTCAAGTTCCCACAGAGATAGTGTGTGATTATAGTGATGTTCAAGTCCCCACAAAGATAGTGTATGATTATAGTAATGTCTATATCCCCACAGAGATAGTGCATGATTATAGTACTGTTCAAGTTCCCACAGAGAAAGTGTGTGAATATAGTGATGTTCAAGTCCTCACAAAGATAGCGTGTGGTTATTGCGATTTTTAATTCCCAATCAAGATAGTGTGTGAAGACAATTATGTTCATGTCCTGTTAGAAATGGGATCTCTAGTTGGCAAGGGCTCGCACCTTTGTCCAAGTAGGGACCCTTCTTCCTAGTCAGGGTAAGGGTGTTACACTCGTGAAGTAACCCCTGCTCACCCTCGTGGTAGCTTGGCACGAGCAGTCAGGCTTAATTCAGAGGCAGTGTGTAAAGCATTTGCACATAACCAACAGTAATACCGTGTAAGCACTACAAACGGACACCACACCAGTTTAGAACAAGCATTTACAATGCAATAGGTCTCGCATTTACGCGAGTTTGAGCTATTAGCATTGTAAAATGATAATGCCTTTTATTTGTGTTTTGGTTTTAAAACATAAATAAAAGGCTTTGTCATTTACAATGTTAATAGCTTAAACTCTCACAAATGCGAGACCTATTGCACTGCAAATGCTTGTTAACCAGCTGCTTTCACTTGATGGTAATATGTGACTGGAAAATCCTCTTTTTGCAACTATTCACTAATTGCAACTGTTTGGTGCACTGCAGCTGTGAATTTCAATTTTGTAATCGCATTTCGGTAATTGCAATTTCATGCAAATCGCAAAGTAGTCGGTTTGCGCACAAGTTTTTGCAACTACTACATTTTTGGTCTTTTGTACATTGCATTCCTAATATTTAGCGTTCACTAGCCAACTGGCAACTGACTTGCAATTAGCTAAACTTGTGTACTTCGAGCCATTATTGGGGAGGGCTGGTTTGGGTTAATCTCAGAGAAACATGGACACACGCCGCACTCAGGCACACAGACTCATCCACCCACTGATACACGCTCAAACACATAGTATACACTGGGACACACAGATATACGCTGAGGCACGCAAAGAAACACGCAGACATACCCACACGGACATACATACATCCAGGCACCTCATCACACTATCTCGGACTCACACACATTCGCATAAATTTCAGACCCTCAGGGAAACTCACACCTACTGTCAGACAGACATACACAAACAACAATACAAACAAATGTATTCGGATAATTACACAAATCCACGCTAAGGGGTGTAACGACCCGAGACACAGTCCACACAGAACACACCCAAAGACGTGCACAGAAAGAAATGTGCAGTCCCACACTGACAGTGACGGAATCTAGCTCTTCTGGTGACAGGGCTCAGATGGTTAATTCTCCAGCTGTCAAACCCTGCACACCAGAGGTCATCGGTTCGAATCCCCATGGGGCTGACCTCACTCTTTTCTCCTTCCAGGGTCGATAATGCACGCATACATTTCTGCTGGATAACAATGAGTGAACGGACAACTTGTCATTTGAAGCAGCATTACTGTCTGCAAGTTGGGCGCGGTTTTGGATTCCATTTTATGACCGAAAATGTGTCCTGTGTGAGGCGCTCGAGTGGAGGGGAGCGTGAATAAAGTGGTTAAATGGATAACAAAGTATTGTAAAGACAACGGAGTAACAATAACAGAAATATGTTCCCCTGGTAGTGTGCTGATATGAGAGAGGCGCCCGCCCGCTCACCTGCCTTGACAACGCTTCCCCGGAGACCAACTGAGGCGAAGAAACGAACAAGCATTTACAATGCTATAGGTGTCACAATTGCAAGTTTTTAACCTCTGTCATTGTAAACAAGCGCACGTGCCTCGCACGGCAGCAGGGGGAGGGGGGAGAGGAGGGAGCCTGCGCGATTCACTTGCGGGAGCGAGCGGCGCCAGGAGCGATAATTGCTACCATATGGCGCCGCTCGCTCCCGCAAGTGAATCGCCAAACGTGCACGCGTTGCCATTGAAGGCAATGGAACGCGTGCACATTTTTGGCTGAAAAGCCGAATCCATCACAAAAGGTCTTTTTTCCTATGCAGCGCATGCGCGCTGCGTAGGCGAGACCTAAAAATAGCCAATATTTTTATATACTTCAGACAAGACCAATTACGACAAAAATCCACAATACTATACTTTAAAAATGAATGCTTGATAAGGTAACTTCTTCTTTGCAGGAATAGTTCAAAAACAAAGTTCGTACGAGTCGGTAGCTCCGTCAGAGCCTACCGCGATGCTGAAAACCACAAAGTCTAACAGTTCCAGCCGACCGCGTCGATACGGGCCAGCAGAGTCGTGAACAAACTCGGTCACAGTACCTTTCTCGTTGTGGCTGGTACGGAGTGTACGAGCCGGTCGGCGTTCGTCGCGGTTGCGGTGCAAGACGGAGCGATGCAAGGTGCGGTGTCCCTCGATGCGGTGCAGGCAGCGGCTCGATGAGCGTCGTGCAGACAGAGTCGGTGAGTCCAAGGCGTGCGATGCAGGGTGAGACGATGCTCGATGCGGTGCTGACAGGTTGCGATGCAGGCGACCAAGCCGGAGTGCGGGAGCTGGCGTCGGTCAGCGGTGCGAGTCGGAGCGGTGCGGCCGCAGACGTGCGAGCGGTGCCCCAAATGCGATGCGGTCACGACTCTTGAGCCAGTTGCAGCGTCCGCGTCGGTCGGGTCCGGCTGGTTCAGTGAAGCAATGCGATGCGAACTGCGGTGCCCACAGGTCACGGTGCAAGCAGCGGCTCGGTGTTGGCGGCGTCGGACGTCGCCCACGGTGAGACCAGGGTTGCGATGCGGTCTGGGGTGCAAACAGGTCACCGGCCAGGGATGGATTCGGTTGACGGAGTCGGTTGCAGTTCCCTTCCTCTGTGGCGACTGAAACAGCGTTCCAGAAGCGGTACCCAGAGGCTTGTGAAGTCTTTGTAGTCCCTGAGACTTCTTAACAGGAGGCCAGCTCAGTTCCAGGCCCTTGGAGATACTCAGCACAAGTTTGTAGAAAGTTCAGTCCTTTCACTGCCCAAGGCAGAAGCAGCAGCTGCAGGCCAACCCAACAAAGCAACAACACAGCAAAGGGGCAGTACTCCTCCTGGCAGCTCTTCCAGCTCTTCGTCTTGGCAGGTTCCTTGATTCCAGCGAGATCTAAATTCATGGGGTCATGGCCCCAATATTTATATCCCAAATTCCTTTGTTCTCTGAAGGCAGAGAGGCCTTTGCCTAGTCCAAACCAGTTCTGGAGCACTTTGTTGACAAGTCTCCGTCCCTTCTTTCAGTGAGTAGGCCAGGGACATCAGACGCACCACAGGAGGTGGAGCCAGCATTGTGGAGGGAAGGCACTGTCCTATTCAGGGCCCAGGTGCAACTCCTCCCACCCATCTACATGTAGATCTTGCTATTCAGCCCTGTGCTGACTCACCCTGTCTCCTGGCATCCCCCAGTCCCTGTCACTCACACTCCAGACAAGGAATACACAACCTCGCAGAGGCAGACTTGGATGGTTAGACAAGAAAATACCCACTTTCTAAAAGTGGTATTTTCAAACACAGAATGTTAAAACCAACTTCACTAAAAGATGCATTTTATCATTCTGAGTCCAGGCATACTAAACTCGAATTTCTACCATGTTCCCGGGGTCAGTTAGGATTATAAGCTGTAATAATCAAAACTGCCCGTTCTGGCCTAGGGGGAACAGGTAGCCTTGCAATAGTGAAAAACGAACTAGGCTGTAATTCACTATCAGGACATGCCACACACACCAGGGCATGTCCTACCTTTCGCATACAACGCACCCCTGCCCACAGGGGTACCTTGGGCCTACCTTAGGGGTGACTTACATGTAGAAAAGGGAAGGTTTAGGGACTTGCAAGTGTGTGCACTTGCCAAGTCGACATGGCAGCCCCAGGCTGCGCACAGGCTCTGCGATGGCAGGCCCGAGTTACGCTTTACGGGCTGTTTGCGTGGGTGGCACAATCCAGTGCTGCAGCCCACCAACAGCATTTGGTCTATAGGCCCTGGCACTCGCAGTGCACTTTACAAGGGACTGACACATAAACCAAATAGGCCAATCATGGAAACGCCAATCCATAACACATTTTATACAGGAGCACTTGCACTTTCTCACTGGACAGCAGTGCGGAGAGTGCGCAGAATCATTACACCAGCAAAAACAGAGTCAAAACCGGGAGGTCAGAAAGCAAAAAGTCAGGGGAAACACGCCAAAAGATGCCAAGTCTAACATGTCCTCTCTGAAGAAGAGTGTAAAAACAATGTTCAATCCACACAAGAAGTGTGTGAGCATTATGATGTTCATGCCCAATCATAGATTGTGTGTGATTATAGACGTATTCAAGTCCCCACAGAGATAGTGTGCGGTTACTGTGATGCTCAAGTCCCCACGGATATAGTGTGTAAAGATAATATTGTTCAAGTCCCCACTGAAATAGTGTATAAAGACAATGTTCAAGTGTCCAAACAAGTGGAATGTGAGGATCAGGATGTTGAAGTCCACATAAAAATTGTATGTGATTATAGGACAGTTCAGGTCCCCACAGAGATAGTGTGTGATAACAGTGATGTTCTAGTCACCACAGAGATAGTGTGATTATAGTGATTTTCAAGTCTCAACAAAGATAGTTTATGATTGTAGTGATGTTCAATACCCATAGAGATAGTGTGCGATTTCAAGTCCTCACAAAAATAGTGTGTGGTTATTGTGATTTTTAACTCCCAATGGAGATAGTGTGTGAAGCCAATTGTGTTCACATACTCTCTGAAATAGTGTGTAAAGACTATTTTCAATCCACATTATGATGTTCATGTTCAAACATAGATTGTGTGTGATCATAGGAATTTTCAAGTCCCCACAGAGATAGTGTATTAAGGCAATCATGATCAAGTTCCCACAAAGACAGAGAGCAATTACAGTGATGTTCAATTCCCCACACACATAGTGCGTGATTATAGTGATGTTCAAGTCCCTCGAGATAATGTGTGATTAGAGTGATTTTCAAGTACCTATAAAGATAATGTGTGAATATAGTAATTTCCAAGACCCCACAGAGATAGTATGTGATTATAGTGATGTTCAATCCCCCAAAATGATAGTGTGTGATTATAGTGATTTTCAAGCACCCACAGAGATAGTGTGTGAAGAAAATTGTGTTCACATCCTCAGTGTAATTGTTTGTAAAGACAGGGCTGAATTTCACACACAGATAGTGTGTGAGGATAATAATGTTCATATCAAGAGATAATGTAATTATATTGGCATGTTCTAGTCTCCACATAGATAGTGTGTGATTATAGTGGTTTTCCAGGCCCTAGACTTTACACATTGCCTCTAAATAAGCCTGACTGTTCGATGCCAAGCTACCAGAGGGTCGAGCACAGGCTATTTGGGGTTTGCTGGTGACTTCAGCCTGACAAGGATTGTGGTTCCTGCTTGAGTAGGATTTCACCCCTCTCAACCTGTAACGCAATTTCTTACAGTAAGTGTATGGGTTAGTAATGGGTATGGGGTAGTGCAGGGTTGTAAGAGTTTTAAGAGTTTATTAGTTTTTTTAAGGTTTAGGCATGGGTAAGAATAAGGGGTAGTACGGGGTAAATGTAAAAGTGTAGAGGAGAGAGAAAAATATATATGTGAAGTAACAAGGAGAAATAGTTATTTCTCCTCCTTGCGCCTCTCCTGGGGAGGCGTAAGGTTTTGGCACATCTCCAGGTTTACATGGTCTTGTAAATATGGGGAAGTGTCAAAATCCATGGGTGTTGCATGGGAACGCCCACCGCTATGCCCATGCAACACCTCCTTAGCACATAGTAAGGCAACGCAGTGATTTGTGTTGCCTTGCCTTACTCCATATCTATGAGGCCATTCAAAGCCACACAAAGTGGATTTGCGTGACCTCATAAATATGATTTCGAAGTTTGCGCTGCTGGAGCATCACAAAAAGTGACACTCCAGCGGCACAAGGGCCTCATAAATAAGTCCCTGTGTTTGGGAATGAAAAAGGATCTTGGGAAATGGCTGGGGGTGGTTGGGATGTGTCGCTGACCAGATAGGTTTCAGTTTGGGAAGGGGGTTTTATGGGGGAGATGTGGTCAAAACAGTTGCATAGCTTTGAGAGTAACCCTTGCACACAAAGAATGACAACTTCTGTGACACACGCTAATGCATGCTGGCCCTCGAGAGGAAACCCCTTCTAGTAAAATGTATGACGTGAAACGTGCGAGGCCTATATAATCCTAAAAAGACACTTCAGGTCTTGGCCTATGCTATGAGACACTTGATTGACGTTCTCCTACTTCAGGAGACACACTTATCACCAGTGGTGACTGGCATCTATGGAGTTGGGAGGCGGGCAAATGGGTGGGTGCACACATGTGCAAATAAAATAAAAAAAATTAATTAAAACACTTACCGAATCCAGACAACACGACGCCCTCCTTGGTCCAGACCTCTTCTGCTGAGACTGCAGTGCGGGCCCCAGCAAACTCCCTTGACCAATCCAGGCGCTGCTCACATGCTGTTAACCAGCATGAGAGCAGCACCCTGATTGGAGGGAGCAGCCTCTCTAGGCGCTCCCCAGTGCATCGGAGGCCTGCACTTCCTCTCAACCCAGCTGTCTTACGACTGCTGGGTTGAGAGGTTTAAAGTGCGCATGTCTGGCGGGGTGTCGCAAGACAGCCGGCCAAAGAGACACGTTCCTATTAAACAGTGCACAGGCAGCACTCTGCCCACCACTCCTCCCTGCTGCCGCTCAGCAGGCCCGCCCTGTCCTGACACTCGGTTCAGGACGGGATGATGAAATATAAAATGGTAATAAAGTACCATTTTATTTTTCATCTCTGGGGTTTTTGGAGGCATTTAAGTCAGGCAACGCTCCTCCGCTCCAATGGAGAAGCCGCCCTTGCTTATTACCCCATAAAAGTCAGCATGTTGTCAAGAAGTTGAGCTCACATTGATTCTTTGCTACGTATTCAACCTATTCTAGTGGGGGTTGCCATTGTAGTTAATTGCACTCAGCGCTTCAGACCCACCTAGGTGGTGCTGATGCAGAGGTGCGTTATCTGATTTCCAGGGTACCCTACAACATACTCATCTCACCATTATCAATATCTATGGACCCAATCATGATGACCCAAATTTCTACTGCATGGTCATGGCACGCTGTACTCGCCTTCAGCCTAGTACCATAATATGGGGTGGACTTCAACCTGTTCTGCAATATTTTGGATATCACAAACAATAGAGCTCGCCATCATGTGATTTCTCAACAATACACTGCTCGATATAGTGCAGACCCAAGAATTTGGTGGCATATGGAGAGGTGAGTCTGCTTGCTGCCCTCAATCCCGTGCCCACAGGCTGAGGCACTGACTGTGCGACTGTGAATGGTGCACCACTAACTCCTGTGCTGTTCTGCATCTCAGCAACAGGTAACAAGAGGCCCAAATCTAGAAACTGAGAGATTGTGTCTTGGTCTCTGCTGAACTCCCAGTGATGTGTACAGTATATAATTTTGCTGTGAAATGAAAGTACTTCTCTTTTTAATAAGACAAGCTCTGAACTGGATAGTGAATTAATATATCTGCTTTTTGACTACTTGAGTACTGTGTCCCTAGTTCTACACTACTTCCCTTAGAAGATTTTGAGTGCTGGCCCTCACTACCATGAGAGTCCAGTGTGGAAGAGGTGTGCCTGGCCCAGTTTGCTGATCAATAGTGTGAAGAACTACAGGACATCAAAGGCAGATTACCACACCACCAGACTTGCAGCCCAGTATCCCCTGCTGGCCCTGTGACCTTCCCTTAGCAAGTCTTGCGCATCCACATGAGCAACCCAGAAATCTCTAGGAATTCAGGAAAAATGCAGTGTCACTCATAAAATGACAGCACAACCGAAGAATACACCTGTGGCATTGAGAGCTCACTGAAGTACCAAGAAAAATGCAAACACATGCTGGAAGCTTAAACATCTGAAAAAAATGGAAAGTAGTGAAACAGAAATTATGATGAAATAAGAGGACAGGAATAACACACTATAAAGGATGCATGTAAATCTATCACAGAGCAGAAGTAATCACAAAAATTGCATACTGGGAGAAAAAAATAAGTACTGTGAAAAACATCGTTGAAGTCTGTGTTCATCATCTTGCAAAATCACCATATTACCATTGCCTTAGCTTCTTCACAAGGACTATTTGGTGAGATTACCTCACATTTAAGAAATAAGGTCTTCATGATAAGAAATACCAAGTGTTACACCACGTTATGTCAAAAGAGCCCAACCACCTTACTACCACCTTTTTATTTCAAATCTTGCGCCAAAGAGGACCTGATCACCTGTTTAAAGAAAGACCTACTGAACTTCCCTGTGACCCTATTCCATGATCTCTGCTACTTAGGTTTTCCATAGCCTTTTATTTTGTGGTAAACAATCACACCATTGATAATAAAACCCAACTTAGATCCTAAAGTCCCTAATAATTATTGGCCCATACCATGTTATCTCACATTGAGCAAGATTATTGAGAACCCAGTAGGATCACCATTGCAAGTGTACTGAAAACAAAACCAGTTACAAAACATCTCTCAGTGCGGATTCCATCCAGCGCTTGGACAGCATTACTGAGTATTAGTGAAATTTTCAGAATGATAACAGACAGAGACTGTTAAACTCTGCCTAAGTGTCTATCTGCAGTGGCTGAATGGAAAACATCAGCAAAAGGAAGCTTTCCCACTTTGTATTATTTTTGTCTTCAATGAAGGGCAGACCTATACTTTTCAGGAAAAGCAGGCCAGTATACAGGGAACACTTTTATTTTGGCAGGAGCATCTCGAATATGAGGTGCTGCGCACAATAAAATGTGGGCAGCCCCAGTAGTGACTATTACAGAAACAAGGACTTGATAGGAACTTGCAGAACATAAGGACAGTCACCAATGGAGATAAAGAGACTTCCTCAGATCTGCAAAATGTTTTAGTCTGGCACAGAAGGCACTGTTGAAACCAAAGGGACACATTTATGAGAGACTTGCATTGCGTTTGCACCACGCAACATGGTACATGCATGACGCAAACCTCTAAGTCAGATTTTTGAAGCCATGCGAAGCCACTTTGCATGACTCTGAGTGGCTCCAAAAATCTGTAGTAACGCAGCGCAATTCGCTGCATTGTGTTACTCTGCCCTGGGAAGGGGTTGCATGGATGTTCCCATGCAACTCCCATGGTTTTTGATGCATTCCCAGATTTACCAGTCGTTCTAAACCTGGGAATGTGCCAAAACATTATGCCTTTCCACGAGAGGTATGACGAGGAAAAATCTCTATTTCTCTTAATTTCTTCCTTTTTCTAGGTGTGCAGCACACATAGAAAGAGGAATATGTCTCCTGATATTGTTTTTGTGCAGGAAGGTGCTCCTTCTGGCATAAACAACAATACTGCTGACAACACAGGCAGTGCCAGCGCAGGGGAAAGGCCAGGAATGCACCGTATTGCCTTAAATACGGCCATTCCTGGCCTCTCCCTGTTACGCAGTGCATGCAGCAAGGTGACTTGCTGCGCGGCGTCACTTTATCATAAATGAGCCCCAAAGTGTTTTGGTTCAAAACCATTAACTTAAATTTTCATAACAAAATTAATAATTCACTCTTCGCCATCTATATTTATAGCTTTGAATGCTTCTTTCTGTATGGACTTTTTAAAGACATATAGAATTGCAAATGAAATCATTACGTATGCTACGGTTGTGAATGCGCAACCTTCTTGCAAATGATCTGGTTTAGGTTTATTAAATTCAAATTGCTGCTGTCATCGCCCATCATCAGATCAATAACCATTTTTACAATTTTAAGATATTTATTGTAAAATTTAATTTTTGATAGCATCAGCTTGCAAACATCAAAGCATTTTACATGTGGAGAAAGAGCACTAAAGTTTGTCTCCAAACAGAAAAACATAAAATAGTGTTGTATACCTGGGAACAGCTCCCTTCCTTTCCTTGAACATTTACCTCTGAAGTACGCATAGTATTTTCTAATAGTAAAAGTTTAAAGATTTGAAGAGATGCAGTTCTGTAAAAAGTTCGTTTTTCACTAAAGAGCGTGCTGTAATCTTGCATGCCCTCCTTAATTCAAGGTTATTCCAGTTAGTTAAAACCCGGCATTTTTGTCTGCTAAACTCATCTGCAGACAGCTTCCTTTGAGAGGCAGAAATCAGCACAACACATCAGCCCCACTGGATCTCCTCCCCCACTACTACAGCCCCGTGCTGCAGGTGTACCCCAGGAATGCTCACTCTGTGTATGCGCTGGTGCCAGGGTGTGAACAGGCCTGAAAGGAGCGGAGAGCGTCAAGCTCTCGGCCCTTTGTTATGCTGAACTTGGGTCAGAGCGCATTCGCACCTAACCCTGGGCCATCGCCATGACAACCGAGGCCCAGGAGAGGCTCCCAACTTGCATATGACAGGTGAGCTGGGAGGGCTGGGGCACTGAATACCGTGCCTGCATATTTCAGGTTAGGAGAGTTAGCCGAGAATGAAGAGTGGGAACCTGCATTCCTGGGCATTTCAGTACCTTAATGAATTGACTTGGAAACCCAATGAAAAATTCTACTAGCATCTGCAAGACACTTTCAAGAATATAATGAAATTCACATATAAAAACGAATTGCATATCCCGTGTGAAAGAAACATTTTTCATATTAAATTCTCTAAACAGTTCTTTTAAAACAGATCTATTTCTACTCATGCACTAACGCAGCAGTATTTTTTAAATGCTCACAATGTAATGTACTTTGTATGAGTATGAACTTTTTACCTAATTTTAACTTTATAGGTAAAATGTGTGTGATTTTCCATCCTATGCTGCAGGCATAACTTATCTGCATTGGCTTAGATTAGCACATAAACACATCTGAAACTTGTATTTTTATTTTTCGTTACAAATATAGGATCACAAGAGCCACAATGCAAAATACCCCAAACAAGAACAAGCACTAGCAAAGGCAATAGGTCTCTTCTTTTGGTGATCATCAAGAAGAAAAACAAGCATTGGCATAGCCAATAGGTCTCGCCTTTAGGACCTTATAAGTGTTTAGCCAGAGCTATTGGCGTTGCCAATATCTTTAAGCTATGTTGTAGAGCATTGTGGCTGCTTTGCAGCATGTTGAAAAGTTATAATAACAACGTTTTATAAGCATTGTTGCTACCTTAAATATAACCAAGACATTGAGTACAACTGAACGACCCTATTAAATAAAGAATGAACATAAAAAATGTCTTCTAGTTTTTGTCCTTTAAATGCTGGCAACTTCTTCCTGCCTGTTCAAATGCTCCTTTGTTATTTATTTTTTTTGTTATCGGAGGGGGGGGGGGTATAAACAACGTAAGGGTTGAGGTTGGGAAATAGTACCTAAATTACAACACGAGCAGGGGACGGGCACTAGGGGAGAATTGACAGATGCCATATTCAGAGGACAGACTGAGGTGGTGCTTAGTGACACTGAGGTGGTGGTGCGCTGTTGCGGAGGTGATGCTGTGCTGATGTTTAGATGGGGCTGTGCTGGTGCTCAGGCGGTGCTGTGCAGGGATGCTGCTGCGCTGATGCTGAATTTCTGCTGAGGTGGGGCTGCGCTGCTGGTGGTGCACTGATGCGGAGGTGGCCTACTGAATTCCGCATAAGTATTCACACAAGTCAGAGCTCAGGTATAAAGTTATAAATATACATAAAATTAAAGGTGGCAAAACAGTATCAACCTTCCTAAAATGACATAACAGGGGTTTTCAAAATGCAAATATTCTACCCTTAGGATTTGTCACAGGGTGTAACCAACAGCAAAACCGTAGCACAGTATGCCAATACATGACACCCTTTGTAACGAAATACATGCCTTCAATCATTAGCACAGAATTAAAAATCCACTCTTAAAGGCGTATTGACTTCAACATATACTTTTCACAATAAACAAGTTAGGCATACTGCCTTTGTCATACTTTTTCATAATAAATAGATCAGGCTTATAACTTACATCAATAGCTGGTTATTAGCTGTACACATCCTGCTTTGATAGAATTTGGTGCAAATTAATTTTAGTTTTATATAGCACAAACTCGACCTGAAGGTATCAGAGCGCTTTACATGAGCACCAGTTGCGTTACAGACGGACACATTAATATTTTTGTTATGCAGGGAGAGATTAAGTGATTTGCCCAGAATCACAGGATGTTGAACGTCCCGGCCGAGACTCAAACCCTGTTCTCCAGCTTCAAGGTCGACCGATCTAGCCCTCAGACCATATTCTCTCCTCATTTGTGATGATGTACAGTCCTGTATATGCATTATGCATGTAGAAGCCAACGACTTATACAATACTGATGATTCATCCATTTAGTAATACCATAAGCTCTTGGTGGACATTTAGAAGCATAGAGAAGAAGATTAAAGCATTAGGATGAAAGTTTTAAGGCTCGTTTAAGATCTTCTGGGTCATTCCAAGTTGGGCGTATTTTCCTTCACCACATGGGGGGTTGGGTCCTATCTCATTGTTACTATTCACGATAGGAGAATAGTGATTCAATGGAATGTACATCTAGCAGCAACTTATAAAATATTGGAAGCAGATATATGATTAAGTGGGTAAACGTAGAAAGTGGAGAAAGAAAGACACTGCAATAACAAAGAGGGCAGGTAAACGGGGTGCTAGTGTGGGAAACAGTACTGACTGGGGTGCCCTCTCGGGGAAGATAATTTTCGTTGGCAACCGAACGATCTCTTGTAAGGGGTTTCTCTTGTAGAGGGGTTCACAGTGGCTGACAAACGCTCTCTGGTAAAGGGTGCTCTATGGGAAGAAAACTTTCTCTTACAAAGATGTTCTCTGTAGCAGAGTGCAGATTGGAGCTCTGTCTAGTAAAGGGAGTTCGATGTGACGGCAAACTCTCTGAAAAGGGAGTTTACTGGTGGAGTTCTCCGTAACAGTTGCCCGCTAATAAGGGGATACTCTGTCTTTTAAGGGAGATATCTGGCATTGAGTTCTCCTTGGCACAAATCCCTCTCTGTAGGGGATTTCCTGTCTCAGATTCCGTGCAGCATAGCACAGCGTTTCTGGTATGGAGTTTTTCTGTGGCAGGGCTATTCTCTCTGATAAGAGTTCTCTGTCTGATAGAGGAGACAGCAATGAGAGGGGGTACTATTTGGTAACTGGATTGCTTCGGAGAGATGGGAGCTCTTTCTGCTAAGGTGCTTCTCCTTGACAATTGAGCTCCCTCTGTAGTAAAGGAGTTCTCCGTCTGTCTCTGGTAGCAGAGTTCTGTGGCAGAGGAACAATCTCTGGCAGAGGTTGTCTGTAAGTCAAAACATTCTAACAAGGGGGTTCAGGAGGGGGCTTTCACTGTTAAGTACTTTCGCTATCGTAGTGTAAATCTCTGAAGCAGTGTGTTCTCTCTAGTTCTACATGGCAGAACAGACCTGTCTAATAAAGGGTTTTGCTGTGGCAGAGAGGAATTCTCTCTGGTAAATCGGGGAGAGGAGTGGAGGGGGTGAATGGTCTTGTTGGCAGTGGAACTCTTTAGCAAGAGGGCTCTCAAGTATCTCAATGAAGGAGGTTTTCTGTGGCAGTAAAACTCCAACTGGTAAGTGAGGGTCTCAGCCTCTCTGATGAAGGGGTTCTTTGTGGCAGAGTGGATGCTCTCTCTGCTGAAGGGTTAGCTGCGGCAGAGAGGAGCTCTCGCTGGTACGAGGTTCTCTGCGGGAGCTGACATCTATCTGGTACGAGGGATATCCTTTGAAGCTGAACTCTCTCTCAGAGGGTTCTATGTGGCAGAATAAGTGGATTTCATTGCAGTAGATGAACTCTCACTCTATTACTTTACACGGTAAGTATATAGCACACTATAAATGAAGCGTTTTAACACTCAGACAGTTAACATAACCACTACACAGCTATTAAGTCTAGATTAAAGGATAGATACAGTTTGGCTTAAGAACCTTTTCTGATTTTTTTTTTTGTTTACAAACACTGATTACCTGCACAAGATGGGGCATGGAGTTCCAAAGTTTAGCCACATCCATATATAAGGCATGCTCTACCATCTTAACAGTTATGAAGCAGATTTCCCCACCTAGGTTAACTATACAGATGTCAAGACTGTATTGGGTACGTTCCATCTGTATTTTCTGCCATCAGTTCAGAGCACTGCTGATAAAAGCCTTGTGCACAATGGTTAAGGTTTTTAATTCCGCTTTTTTACCTATAGGCAGTCAGTGAACTCAAGCATGCCCACCTAATAGATGACGTTACGTCTTTACGCCCAATACTAACTAGGCAGTGGAATTCACTTCACAACAGACTCAGTGAACCCAAACACAAGCACCAAACACTGTGCAGTCTAGACTGTGCTGTGGCATAGATTATTATAATATTCCACTGAGGACTCAAAGGAAGTAACTCTTCGTAGCATCTGTAGGTAGTAAGCACAGGTACCAACTATTTTCAAGGCCTAAGACTACCAAGTCAGTCTAGCACCCAAAATGAGCCTTAACTTGCAAACGGACTTATCAGGAGTGAATTCAGCCCCCCATTGTCTCCGACTGTTTTGAGCAACCTGGAGGAGGGATGCGCAAGAGGAATGGCTTTGACAGCAGTAGTATCTCTAGTATGAAGTACTATGGTGCGGCGGAGGAGTTCTATCTGACAGGTAGATACTTTCTGGTCAAGGGGTCGGCCTCTAGTAATGGAGAGTTATCTGTTAACTATACTTATATCTTTCTGAAAGGGGCTCTCTTGCCAACAGGGATTCCGACTGTCTCACGGACAGAAAGGTTATCTGTGTAAGAATTGAGATGTTTCGGTCTCTCCCCGGGAGGGAGATATGTTTGTTACAGAAGTTCTGGCTATGGTGTGGGGGGGGGGGGTGGCCGTTTTGGGGCTTATGTCTCTGATAAAATGGGGGGCTGTCTTTGCTAAACTGATTATTTTTCCATAGGTGCAATTGCTCTCTCTCCACCGGACGAGAGATGTCGCTATGAAGGGGGGAGCGTTTGTTTTAGCTCCCCGGATCTGACGCTCAAGGAGGGGACGGCAGGATCTAACACTAGCTCCGCCCCTGCCCCACTTTCCCCGGCCCCCCTACCGCCACAGTGGCTCTCTCGCTCCCCAAATAAGGGTGGTCCTACGCTCCTCCCCTGGGGCCCCTTGCTCAGGGTGCGCCAGGATGGTCCCGGATGGGAGAGGATGGCGAAGGATTGTGAAACCGGGGAACAGCAGCCTTTCCTGGGATGTGCGAGCTGCGGCAGCGGCGCTTCCTGTTCTTCGAGCCCCACCCCCGCGCCGGACGTCAACGCGTAATGCCGCGCCTGGTACGTCACCACAACATGGAGGGTCACTTTACAGCTGATGTCACTTAGTCTCCACAACAAGGCGTGGGACCGCCTACAATGACTGACGTTCCATCGCCAGCCCACACCTCTCATGTCTGCACAACACAGGCAGCGAGGCACCGCCTCCTTAAGCCAACGTCAGTACAACTGAGACGAGACCTCGCCAACCCTGTCATTCTAGCATGCGCGGTCTTGTAACCCAGCACTTCACGTTATAGCCACGCCCTAAACCTCCCGACACAAAGGAAATTTTCAATCTCCAATGAGGACATCTGTGGGAAACTAAGCAACGTGTATTGTGATGTCACAGCCCAGATCTGTCAACAAGTGCATCCCTGATGGGGTACATCAGTAACAAGCATTTGCAATGCAATAGGACTTGCATTTACGCGAGACCTATTGCATTGGAAACGGGAGTGCGGGCAGGCGGGGGCAGGGGGCGAGAAGGTACGGACAGCGGGAGTGCGGGCGGGGGTGCGAGAAGGCAAGGACAACGGGAGTGCGGGCGGGGAAGCGGGGAAAAATAGTGCTTATAAATAACTCATACCGTACAGTGTGACACTCCAAGTAAAGGGGCCAATAGCCATGGGAGGGTACAAATGACGACATGTAATAAGGCGGGACTAACAAGCCTCATAATCAATCAGAAGACAGAATTTACGAAGGACAAAGACAGAAGTCAATGAAAAATATGGGCGGAGAGTGAGGAAAGCTTGCTTACCATACTCTACTACTGCATGCCTCGCAGAGCGAGCAGTGCTTGCGTGCTGCTGCTAAAGCTCGACCTAAAAAATGGTTATTGTGCATGCTGAACAGAATTAGCAAAAAATAACAAGCTACTTACCTTCAGTAATGCCTTATATGGTAGAGTCTCTTTCTAGCCACAGGTTCCTTTCACGTTCAGACTCCTCACCCACGCACACAAGGCCCTCCACGACCTGGGCCCAAAGTACCTCAACGACCGCATGTCCTTCTACACGCCCACACGCCAGCTACGATCAACCAGCCACGCCCTGCCACCGTACCACGCATCCGCAGAACCACCGCCGGAGGAAGATCCTTCTCCTACCTGGCGGCCAAGACCTGGAACTCCTCCCCACTCACCTTCGGCGAACCCAGGACCATCTCGCCTTCAGGAAGCAGCTCAAGACCTGGCTGTTCGAGCAGTAACTTACCCCCTCCCCCAGCGCCTTGAGACCCTCCCGGGTGAGTAGCGCGCTCTATAAATGCCGTGATTGATTGATTGATTTCCTTACACTTTTCCTCAGGCATCAGACTGGAGCCGAAAACTTTTTTGAGCAATAACCCTGCGTGTAAGTAGGTGGCATAGTTAGGCTCCTCGTGGCGTGTTCGGCATTATCCGCATCAGAAGTGACGTGTGCAGTGCCTATACAGGAGCCACCCCAGTGCGCTGATGTCAGTGTCTTTTCGCGACTTTCCACGCCAGAAGCACAGAGCCATGAAGAACACTGACCAGTGATGTGCATGTCTAGGGCCCTTAAGAAGGGTAACCATTTTACTGTAATCCATTTTCAGAGCGAGGAGGATGGGAGGGTTGGTAAGGAATCTGTGGCTCAATGGAGTCTCTACCAGATAAGGTGTTACCAAAGGTAATTAACTTGTTCATCTGATAGAGACTTTTAGCCACATATTCCTTATCTTAGAATAGATACACAAGCAATACCTTCCCAGAGGTGGGGTTGCTAAACAGATTATTCTAAAAATCCTCCAGGACCAAACGGGCACAGTGCCATGCAGAGACACCCACATGCCTGACAGATGTCCAGGACAGGGACTCCACAAGCTAATGCAGTAGTCACAGCTTTGGCTCTGGTGGAATGATCATTCAAGCCCTCAGGGGGCTGCTTTTTGGCCAATTCGATACATCATGAGATGGTACGTTTCTGCACTGCCTTCCCTTTCTTGGCACTGACATATCCTATGAAGAGTTGATCGTCCACCTGGATCTCTTTGGTACAATCAAGGTAGAACAACAATGCTCTTTTTGGGTCCTGGTGGTGGGGTCTGTCCTCCTCTTTAGTAGGATGTGGTGGGGTGTAAAAGGCAGGCAGAGTGATAGACTGGCCTACATTGAATGGAGTTACCACCTTTGATAAGAATGATGCTCTAGTCTGATCAACCTGCTTGTATAGATAGAAAAGAAACAGCCACAGTGGTACAATAGTCGCACTTCTCTATTGTTGGAGAAGTGATGGGAACGAATGGTGCTCAAAACACTACAACACCACTGCTGCCAAGAACTGTATGTCTGTATCAAAGAGCATTCCTGCCCAGCAAATGAAAAAAAGAGAATAGTGGAGCACTCATATAGTACATCAGTTGTATTAGTGTTAAGGTCCCAGTACAGTGAATATAATGGCTTGAAATATATGTAATGCCACTTTTGTTAGGTACTCAAATGATTTCTCAAAATTTCCAACTGTTGCAGTAGAAAAAATATTATTTACTTCATGATAATTCTTACATATAAGCTACAAGAATTTTATAACTACGGCTACAACAAAGGTTTGCGCTGGCTAGAATCCTCTATGGAACAACATTGCCAATGTATCGCAAACCTTTATTAGATTGTTGTAGAAGGTGGACTGATCTGTTAGTGAGAGGAGATGGGTGACTAGAGAGGGCAAAAGTTGGAAGGAGACACTAGAATGAAGTAGGCAAGGTGGAAGAGGGACAGAGCAGCTAAAGGGGTCAGGAGAGATGGGTCAGAAGAGAATCATTAAGATTAGATGCACAGCGTTTTTGCATTGGTGGACATCGACATCATTGTGTTTGAGCAGCTGTTTGAATGCATGTTGATCCGGTAGCTGATGTTCTTCATAGAGACTGGCCAGGGCTCACCTTTGCGCAGATAGCTCCCTAGGAAACCCCAATTTGGTGCCTACCTTCCCCCTTTTTTCACTGAGAAATATTCCTCTCGTCCTCTGCTTGTTTTGAAGGTGTGAATAACTGTTGCATTTCCTCATACCTCAAGTTATTAGTGCAGAACTGAGAGATGAGCTGTACAGTGGTAGCTGACAAAGCACACTTTTCTTTGGAGCCTGGTCATAGGTAGACTGATGCATAATCTGTATGAAGATAGCCCTTTGCACCCCTCTTCACCTCAGCGCCCTGGGCTTGGGTCCAGCATGCCCATGCTAAAAGCATGATGCTGTTTTGAACAAATACAAAATACTTAGAGAGTCTGTAGGGTCCAGATGTGATAAAGTTGCAACTCACTGAAAAATTTTGCTTCCAGAACCCACTGAGTACCTAGGTATCTATTGGTCCACAGAGGCACGTTATGGTCTAGAGGTCTAAAAGGAAACCAAGAGTCTATGATTTCTACCAAGAAGGTGCATAGATGCAACACACAGCAAGAAGCAACTTCCAAACTACCAGGTAAACTGGGTGTCCAGTACGTTCTCTGGGTGCTAAAAACTAGGATCAAAAATGAAATGCAATCTTAATTCCTCTATGGTTACATGGGACAACATGTTAAAATACATTTTTCATTATACAAACCACTTTAATCTAGAACTTTAGTGCAAAAGTTTGAACTGAATTACATTCACTGCAAGTCCCAATATACACTAGCTTATTGAATTAATGCTTAAGACAGGAATGCAGCAATGCACCTGACACCATACACACCTGGCTCAATGACTTGAACCTTGACGGCTTTGAACTAAACCTTTCACCGAATGCCAAGTCACTTCGATTCACCCTGGACACCAACCACATCCTCAAGGAACACTTTTTAAAAAAAGTGGCCTGATACTAGCTCTCTCTTCTGAAGAAAGAGAAATCACGTCCTCCAGAAAGCAACTTCAAAACTGCTGTTGAAGCCTTTGTACTTTTGCATGAATGGTGGTAAAGCCCTGCTCCATGGCCTACTGGACTCCCCACTGGGACCCCTTAAGAGCATCCAAACACCGTAGCACATCTCATCCAGGGCCTGAAGAAATATGATCACATCACCTTCATCCTAATGGAATTACATTGGGTCCTATTGCTGGCCCGCACCATCTTCAAAACTAGTGGCGTCTTTTACAAAGCCAATCGACCGGCACCCCCGGTTATTTTGCAGACAAGCTCTCTATCTCTGGTGGTTCTTAGCACATGCACAGCCAGGACACCATCAGACTGTAGAATAAGGAGTGTAAATAAGAAGAAACACAAGGCATTATGCCTTTTCCATGTATACACTCAGGATTTGGAACAACATCCCCAAATCCATCAGAACCGCACCAATGCTGCTTCAGTTTTGGAAAGAGTTGAAGACTCACCTCTTTACGAAACACTACATCGCACTCCTTTAACTCTTACAACCCAGCTGTCTCTCCTATGAGTTGTTGACTTTGGGCCTGATTTAGAT
The DNA here is from genome assembly GCA_963921515.1 of Calotriton arnoldi. Taxonomy (NCBI): domain Eukaryota; kingdom Metazoa; phylum Chordata; class Amphibia; order Caudata; family Salamandridae; genus Calotriton; species Calotriton arnoldi. Next base: position 370,354 of record CAWUFW010003058.1, read on the forward strand.
TTAGATCTTGGCGGAGGGGAATACTCAGTCACAAACGTGACGGATATCCCATCTGCCGTATTACGATCCTATTATGTCCTATGGAAATCGTAATACGACGGACAAAACATATGTCAAATTTGTGATAGACTATTCCATCCACCGAAATCTGAATATGTTTATGTTTATGGGATTTATAGAGCGCGTGACTACCCGTAGGCATCTCAGCGCTGAATGAAGCAGGAGGAGTCTGTTTAGCACTGGGGTTTAAGGAAAAAGCCAAGTTTTCAATCTTTTTTTAAATGCCACTTCATTGTCAATTATTCGGAGTTCCAGATCCATACTATTCCAGAGTTTTGGCACCAGGTGGGTAAATGATCTTCCACCCCATCTAGATCTCTTGATTGCGGTGGAGTTCATCAGGAAGTTGGTGCTAGACCTGAGTTGTCGACAGGGAGAGTAATGCGAGACCAGCTTTTGAATCAGAGCGGGTCCTCTCCCGTGCATGGCTCTGTGAGCTAGGCTTAGGGACTTGAATTTGATTCTGGCTTGTATCGGAAGCCAGTGAAGAGCCCTGAGTGCAGGTCTAACTGAGTGATGTCTGGGTATGTTCAGCAGCAGACGGGCAGCTGCATTTTAGACAACCTGCAATGTGTTAGTGACATATTTAGGGGAACCCAGAAAGAGGGAGTTGCCATAGTCCAGCCTTGATACCACCAGAGCCTGGACTACGGTTTTCCTAGAGTCCTCTGGGAGCAGGGACATTATTTTTTTGATCATGCGGAGTATCCCAAAGCAGGTGCCAGATAATTTTTTTGCCTGAACCTCCATTGTCAGGTTCTGGTCCAGCCACATACCTAAGTTTTTTATGGCTGTTTTTGGGGGAGGAGGTGATCCCCAGTCGGAAGGCCAGGAGATCTCAGTGCGGGGGCTGAAATTGTTGCCTAGAATCATTAGCTCCGTTTTGTCCCCATTAAGTTTGAGGCTACAATCTGCCATCCAAGATCCAATTTTTTCCAGGCAGGGGACGAGCTGTCTATGATCCGAATTAAGCGTAGTCTGAGATGGAGAACACTAGCTGAGTGTCATCGGCATATGACACGATGGAGAGACCGAATTCCTGAATTATATGTGCCATGGGGCTAAGATAAATATTAAAAAGTGTTGGACTCAGGGAAGATCCCTGTGGGACTCCCCACGGTGCTGGTAGGGAGTCAGACTTAAATCCGGCCTCCATACATTGGAATGATCTATCCCTCAGGAATGACGCAACCCATTGGCTAGCGACTCCTCTGATTCCCACATCTTTAAGTCTATAGATTAGCACAGTGTGGTCTACCGTGTCAAACGCTGCGCTTAAATCCAGAAGTACTACCGCCGCAGTTCTCCCTTGGTCTAGAATGGATTTGAGTTTTTCAGTAACCACCAGCAGGGCTGACTCGGTGCTGTGGTTAGGTCGAAAACCCATCTGTGTCTGGTGTATGATGTTATTATTTTCAAGGAAGCTGGAAATCGTGCTATTCACGTGTTTCTCAGCAATCTTGCCTAAGATCGGCAGTAGGGATATTGGGCGATAGTTAGCCAAATCTGCGGGGTCAAGGTGTGTTTTCTTTAGCAAAGGTTTGATAATGGCATGTTTCCACTCTTTGGGGACCTTGCCCTTTTCAAAGGAAAGATTAATAAGGTTGGAGAATTGATTGAAAACAACGTTCCCCCCTTGGACTAGTATATGTGGTGGGGCTGGATCAAGCGGGGAGCCCGATTTAATCTTCTGCAGTATGGAATGTCCCTGATCTGCCTCCATTTTTGGGAAGGACAGGAGGACAGGTGTAGGTTGATTGGGCAATTCCAGATGTTCACTCTTGCTTGGGGAATTTGAAATACTACGGGGACCTCCTATGGCATCTGGCATCTTAGGGGAGTTGGGCTGGAGGGAATTATAGATGTTTTCCACTTTGCTCTTGAAAAATGAGGCTAACCCATTACATCTTTCTTCGGAATATTGGGAGCTGTTAGTTCGAGGAGCTAATGTGGTGAGTGATTTAACAATTTTAAAAAGCTCCTTGGAGGAATTAGAGGACCTTGCAATTTTTCCTTCAAAGAAGGCTGCTTGAGCTTTCCTGATGCTCTTGTGGTAGAGCTGTATTGCTAGTTTGTAGGCTCTTTTGAGCTCTGGGTCATATGATTTTCTCCAATTACGTTCCAATTTTTTACAACTCTTTTTTTGGGCGACCAGCGTGGGGCAGAACCAGGACGATCTGTTCGAATTTTTATATGTGAGAGGCCTGGTTTCCTAAAGTTTCGATTGATGGAACTATTTATCCAGGTGTGCCAGTTGTCTGAGGCCTCTTCCAGGTCCTTGGTGTCTGGTGGGGTGAATAAGGCCCTTTATGCTTGTCATCGACCCTGTACAGTACCATATACATGCATACATATAAAAACATATATAGCCAACAAAAAATGATGAGGTCATCCTACCCCTTACCAAAATCAGTCCGAGTTTTTATCATTCCTGAGATTTTTACCTATTCCATTGCTCTCTACATTTGATAGAGGATGACTCTATATATTTAAACTGATGATCTTTGATATCTTTATGGACGTTCTTCCTCTGGGATTTTTTTCCTCTCTCATTTAAAAAGTCACTATTGGGTCAATTAAAAATCAAGTAGTGCGTTATCCGCAGGGAGATACCACCCCGTCTGATTCAAGGTTTTACCGGGTGCACGAATGCACTCAGTAAAACCACGTTTCCATGCATGTTTCATTCCTGCTCAAAGCAGAGCAAAATGAGTATGGAAACTGGACTAGAATCATGACTCATCTGCAAGTAAAAAATGGATTGGTAATTATAGTCCATGCATTTAGTTCCTATTCCGGGCCTAAGAACTCAGAATATTGTGGTGCAGGGGAGAAATAACCAGCCAGAAATGGACATTCTGGTCCAGTATTCCTGAACTCCCTAGACCCCATTACTCATAATGAGGCCGTCAATATGCAGTTCCATTTGCCAATACATCGCCTTCTTAAATCTCCAATCTCCCTCTTGGGTGTTTGCAAATGTTAGATGTAAGGATCCTCTTCCCCTTAAAAAATCACCCCAAAGCTCCCCATCTGAATCGCCTTACATATTTCCCATGCCACTCCTGTAATTCTCTCTCTGCTTCAGCCCTTCAACTCACTCCTTGCTCTAATCTTTCTATTTACTCCGTGCACTCATCCAGTTCCATACACTTCCCACGCATTCACCCTTGTCATCTCGCACTCCGAACATCCCATGTTCTCTTCTGTCATGTCTCTCTATGATCTCCGACTTATATGTTCAGGTTCCTTGCCCGGTCATTTTTTTGTTCCCCAAATATCTCAATTTTTATTGCAGATTGTGGAAGATGTGAGCAGCTTAGGAAAACGCAATACAGTAACTATTAGCGTTCGCCTTGTGGAGGGCTCTATGAGACATTGAAACCTTTCGATTTACCAAAGTCACGAAAAAGTTTATTAATTAAAAATATAAGAAAGTGCATATTAAAATAACCCTTGCCCTTGGAAATCAAACACTTTTCTTTATTGTTGCTATTATAAAACTGCTGGGGGATCAAATATTTGTGGAGATATAGCCTTTGTTTGAGCGCCTCGGCCCCATCCTTGTTGCTATCAGAGTCTCAAGTCAATGTCATCCTATGCGGCCTACCAGGAAGGTTTGTTGTCAGGTGCTAGCCCCATCCCCCAGTCTGGGAAGGTGGCAGACTTCTAGGGTTAAGAGCACACAGGTCTCTTGTGATGCTAATGGCCCTTTTGTTATGTGCAAGGAAGAATTGCATCTCTTGCCTGTCCCGCTTAAGTCCTGCCTTGAGGTTCCTATGAAGGCAGGACTTCAGTGTATTAACTCCAAGGATGTCTGAACGAAAGCGCATTCTTCTTTGTCATGAAATTGTTTTGTTTTATATGGTGGGAAATCCATGTTTACATTACATGCGCTATTCTACTGTAAATAAAGAACTTTTTTCAAGAGGGCTCGCAGGTTTTAGAAGAATCCCGAACATGGTACATTTCTCTTTTAAAATTAAATGGCTTCAATTTAAATGTGCTCCCTTGAGAGACATAACTATAATAAATAAATGATATACTGTACAGTTTATCAGGCCTGTTTCCTATTTGGAAGAGATGCTTACCGATGCCGAGTAGTGAGAACGTAGGGTACATTCAATATTGAAGACACAATTTAAAACGTAATTGGGATGTTCAGAGTAATAAATTGGCGTGCTGGTACACACATGCACAACAAACCAACTATTTTCTTGGTAAATAAAATTTTGATTATCATTTGCTGAACATGTACTTAGCTTTCATTTTCGACACTGGAATCCTATTCATAACAGTGTATGTTTAAATGGCAAAAATGCTAGAAATAATGCTATAGATTGTGCTGTAAAACTTCAATTTAGATGCAGAGTTTACACATATTTTGGCCCAGATTTACAAAATTTTGCTCTGGATTTGCATCAGAAAAGTGACACAAACCTGCACAAAATGTTTTTTCATGGATTTACTTTCCAGCACAAAACTTGTTTTGTCTTGGAAAGTTGCCTCAAAATAAAACAAAGCAGCGCAAGGCGCTGCTTTGTATTACTCTGCATCAAGGGGGTGTGCCATGGGTGGTACATGGGCATTCCCATGGAACCACCCACAGTTTTTATGCAAAATCCTGCTTACAAACAAGAATAGACAGGGTTTTGCACCAAAACAGAGCACATTTTGAAGCAGGCATTAAAAAGTAGAAATGCTTTTATTTATCCTAACTTCCCACTTTTCATATGTACTGCACTGTACTTGCACACAAGTGGGAACTTTTTAAAGTTTGTCTAGGCATAGTATTTTGTACTAGAAGGATATCCTTCCAATACAAAACCTATGCAAGACTCACACAGACAACATTGCACTATGATGTAAAGGTGTGTACATGGCGCACGGCAGCCTAATTGTGCGCCAACACTAGGGAGGGAGTAGGACAGTACCATATCTTAGTAGATTTGGTGCTTTCCTGCTCCCTCCTTCTCATGCAATGCAATGCAGTGCAGCAACTTTGGGTGCTGCACTGTGTGACAGTTTTGTAAATCTGAGCCTGTGTGTATCTATGTGTATAATGTACCTTTTTATGCCATGCAGTTTAGTGAACCCTGAATCAGAATTTGTGCTGCACTGCAGCAATGTTCCAGAAGCTCTGACACAAATGTTATGTCACTTAAAGTGCGTAGAGCCAATGAGAAGGAGATAACTGAGAGATACACTGTATCTACTCAGTGTCTGCACGTGCTAAGAAACTGTCAAGCTCAGCTTCAGTGGGAATAATAATCATTTGATAGGCACAAATTGTAAAATTTGTGATTAAAGCGATGCTAGGAGCAAGCTGTGTAAAATGCATCTAGCCAGGTTGTATGACATTACAACGCATGCCTTTACCACACATGCTTTTACCATGCAGCCTTTATTACGCATGTCTTTACCATGCAGAGGCCTTTACCTCGAATGATAAGTATATTTAAGGTAAGTAAATCTTATATATATATATATATATATATATATATATATATATATATATATATATATATGTGCCTCTCACTCTCCTTGTGTACTTTACCCGGCCACATCCACCTCGCGAGGCCGGTGCCGAGTTGCAGGACACAGGACCCTGTAAAATAGCACAGCAGCACCCGTGTCTCAGAATCAATGAGACGCCAGTAAGACGCGCCCTCCAGAGGTGGTTTCAGGTTACTAGTTTATTATGGCCATGCTGCTGTAATATATATATATATATTACAGCAGCATGGCTATAATAAACTAGTAAACTAATACTAGTTTACTAGTAAAATAATAAACTATATATATATCCAGCCTTTAAATCCAAAATTACCCTTACCATCCGTTACCAGTACCCACCCCTTAACCCTATAATATCTCTTACCGCCCTTTACCAATACCCACCACTAAATCCTAAAATTGCCCTTACCACCTTTTAATAATACCCACCTAAAACCCTAAAATTACCCTTCACTCCCTTTACCACTACCCACCCCTAAACCTTAAAATTACCCTTACCACCCTTTGCCACCCACCCTTAAACCCTAAAAATACCCTTACCACCCCTAAACACTAAAATTACCCTGCCCACCCTTTACCACTACCTACCCCCAAAAGAAGCTAAAATTACCAAGGCAACATAAAGACTCTGAATTCCTGGTACAAGCATTCAAATGTAACAATAAGCATTGATGCCTCTAGTCATTTGCCAAAACGATAAAACCAATTTCTATTTATCGCAGCGAGTGCACCATCATTCTTTATTTGCAGTTAAGAATCAAATTACAATAGTGAAGTATTCTGGGCTAATTTTGCTTTTAGCAATATTTAAAAACCAATAGCAATATTCCAGACGCAAAACGTCTAAATTAAATACTTCATGTAAATAAAGTTTTATTTTAATGAATAGAGAAAAGGTTAATTGCATGAAAAATATTTGGATAAAGACGGTGTTATGCACCTTTCCCATTGAAATGTCTGTCCTTTCTGCTGCTAATGTGTGCTTCTGGTGAGCAAAGTGTGTTTAAATGCAAAGTGTGTTTAAGACTGCAGTGCCACCTCCTGCCTGCAGGGGCAGAGCTGAGCAGAAAATTAAACACACTTGATGAAACACAGGTCCCCACAAGGCAATTTTTTAAAAAGTTGTAAAAATTGACACAGATGTTCCTTAAGCCATTATTGATCATTTAAAAGACATTGCCTTGTGGGGACCTGGGTTCAGGTCCCCACAGTGCAATCAAGTCCCCACAGCGTGAGTGTGTTATCACACCCAAGTCCCCACAAGGATAGTAACACAAACCCACACACACACACACACACACACACACACACACACACACACACAACCATCCTTGTGGGGACTATGTGTGAATACCTGCCTTATGGGGACTAACCTTTCCCAATGTTTATACAACAAACTAATAACAGAAAAATGTTAAGAAAAAAATCATGATACAGGATCCTGCTTCAAATTTACAAATATATTGTTATTTAATCGCGCGCACAGCACCATCCTTGTGGGGACCTAGTCTGTAACACTATTTGTGATTGAATACAGTCGAAGGCACATGGCAACATTTTTATTTTATCAACAATATACACAAACAACATTATAATCTATTCATATATGAATTGCTGCATATATACTAGGGGTATACATTAAAGACAGATTATGTTACTGTGCCAGAAAATATATCATGCTTAAAGAAAGAGACTTAAAGCTGTATTTAACCTATTTATTAGTGCTTAAACTAAGGGAACTAATACATAAAGAAATTAACATATGGAACCAAGGAATTTGGTCAAGTGGAACCCAGAGCTGGATTAGCTGCTTACATTTTTGCCAAAATAGATGTTCAAGACCCCACAGAGATACTGGGTGAAGATCATTGTGTTTAAGTCTCTATAGAATTAGTGTGTACATTCAAAGCTTAAATCCCATTATAAAGAGTGTGAAGCTAATGATGTTCAAGTCCACACAGAGGTTGTGTGTAATTATAGGAATGCTCAAGTCCCCACAGAGATGGTATGTTATTATAGCTATGTTTAAGTCCCCACAGAGATAGTGTGTTATCATAGAGATGTTCAAGTCCCCACAGAGATGGTGTGTTATTATAGTGATGTTCATGTCCCCACAGAGATGGTGTGTTATTATAGTGATGTTCATGTCCCCACAAAGATAGTGTGTTATTATAGCGATGTTTAAGTCCCCACAGAGATAGTGCATGAAGGTGATTGTGTTTAAGTCCTCATTAAAATAGGGCCTGATTCACAAAGGTAAACTTAGACAAAAAGTCTAACTTTACTACTTTTTTCAGTATTCACAAAGGTAAATTTAGACCAAAAGTCTAACTTTACTACTTTTCAATATTCACAAAGCCCCATACAGAGAATGTGAAGCTGATGATGTTCAAGTCGAAGCAAACACAAGGAAATGATGGACGGAGTGCTGAAACGTTTCAGTCACTCACCCCAGTCACAGATCTGGGTTGAATCCATCATCGTTCTTTAGCTCACTTCGCCACCCCAGTTCAGACCCAGCTATATGCAAATCAGTCTTGACCCTGTGCCTCATGGGAACAGTCCAGCCCGAACTGCCAAACCAGGTCTTGCCTGGACCGGAAACAAGCATCCTGGGACAGGTTTCAGGTAACACCCCCTCATCAGCCAGGCTAGCTTGAATCCAGTGGCAAAGTGAGCAAGGGACCCACGTCTGGGCTTACCCTGCCAACTTAGGGCGAACAAAGCACACACAAAGAGATTATGGATGGAGTGTTGAAACTTTTCAGCCACTCACCTCCAGTCACAGATCTGGGTTGAATCCATCATTGTTCTTTAGCTCACTTAGCCAGACCCAGCTATATGCAAATCAGTCTTAACCCTGTGCCTCATGGCACCCCTGGTGCTTCAAGTCGAAACAGAGCTTGCGTTTAATTACAGGAATGCCTAAGTCCCCACAGAGATGATATGTTTTTATAGTGATGTTCAAGTCCCCACAAAGATAGTATTTTATTATAGTTTTTTTTCAAGCCCCCACAAAGATAGTGTGTTATTATAGTGATGTTTAAGTCCCACAGATATAGTGCATGAAGATGATTGTGTTTAAGTCCTCATTAAAATAGGGCCCGATTCACAATGGTAAACTTAGACAAAAAAATCTAACTTTTCTACTTTTCAGTTTCAACAATGTAAACTTAGACCAAAAGTCTAACTTTACTACTTATCAGTATTCACAAAGCCCCATACAGAGAATGCGAAGCTGATGATGCTCAAGCCAAAACAGAGCTTGTGTGTAATTACAGGAATGTTCAAGTCCCCACAGAGATGGTGTGTAACTATAATATTACCACGGTTGCCAAAGAGAATGTGTGTGATTATAGACATGCCCAGGTCACCACAGAGATAGTGTGTGATTATAGAGATGTCGAGGTCCCCATAGCGATAGTGTGTGATTATAGACATGTCCAGGTCCCCACAGAGATAGTGTGTGATTATAGAGATGTCGAGGTCCCCACTGAGATGGTGTGTGACTATAGTATTACCACGGTTGACAAAGAGAATGTGTATGATTAAAGACATGCCCAGGTCATCACAGAGATAGTGTGTGATTATAGACATGCCCAGGTCATCACAGAGATAGCGTGTGATTAATGAGATGCACAGGGATAGCACACAGTTATAGTGCGTGATTATAGTTGTGTACAAGTCCTCACAGAGATATTGTGCGATTATAGTGATGTTTAAGTCCCAACAGTCCTAATGTGTGATTACAGTCATATTCAAGTTTCCACAGTGATGTGTGTAATGATAGGTATGTTGAAGAACCCGTACAGATCGTATTAGTCTGTTGGCTTATTAAATGAATTAATCCACTTGAGGGATATGTGTTTGACCACTCTCTCACATGTTTGAATCCTGGTGCTACCACTCAGCCTTTATTCCTTCCAAGGTCTATACAATAAGTATTATTTACTTGGATAGCAAAAATCATATGGTATTCAGCAAAAAGATACCCTCAGGTGTAAATGTGCACTTTATATATGCACATGAGATGATATGATAATAGTGGTACTCAAGTCACCACTAGAGATAGACAGGAATGATCCCATATCCATGAATCCCACTTCAAATGCAGCATTAACTGATTTAAACTGTGTTCATCCAGGAAGGTTTACATTTCCTTAAAAATCCAAGTATCAGAGTTCTCATTTTCTTTTCTAGCCCCCGTTTATCAATTCTAGTCTCCTTTAAGAAGATAAAACTGTATTTCTGATTGCAATAAACTCCCCATACTGATTCACTCTGACACTTTAGGATTAATACAATAGAGACATTGATTTAAGAACTGGCACATCTTTATAATTTTTGTCTCTATAATTCAAGAATGAAATGGTCCTCTTCTCACAAAGCTCTTCTTTCTCTCAAAGTATTCCTTATACCTGCTCTGGGGGGGGGGGGTGTGTGTGTGTGTGCGTGTGTGCGCGTGTGTGTGTGTGTGTGTGTGTGTGTGTGTATATATATATATATATATATATATATATATGTCCTCACGAATGCTGCCTTTGAATTAAATTGGATGATTCCAGAGATTTGAGTGCTGGTCCATTCTATATGTGAGAAGTGGAATTTTTCGATTGTTAGAGGCGTGATGTGGCATTGCCTCAAACCAGCACCACTGGCGATTAGGAAGCACTCCGGAATCCACAAAACCCAGGTTGCTATATATATATATATATATATATATATATATATATATATATATATATATATATATATATATATATATATATATATATATATATATATATATATATATTATCTACTGGCGGTCGCCAGTAGATAGTTATAGTTAGGACCTATTTTCCATAGGAAATAAGCAACATTCTATTTGAAATAACTCTTGCATCGGTTAACGAATCTTCGCGAAATTTTCAAACTTTATGGCCCGCTCCGGTCCGCTCCTACCCTGAAAGTTTCGGGGTGATTCGTCAAGCGGGGGCCGAGAAAAAGGGGGTCCCAAAACGTGTTTTCCCCATTCATTTTCCCATAGGAAACTTTAGCCACGGCTACAGCCCGAACTGCTGAACGGAATTACACAAAATTTGGCAAAGAGGTAGTTCTTGGTTCAGAAAGAACCCTTTTTTTTAAATGGTGTAAATCCGTTCAGTAGTTGCTGAGAAAATCAAAAGTAAAAACACATATATATCTGGGCGGAGCCTAACCACACATGTCATCGTGAGATCTGATTGGCTGTCAGCACTTCATCCTGGAATTGCTGGCAGCCATCTTGGGACCAATATGAATGATAGTACCCCATTGAAATGCATTGTAGTGAATCGAAGATTTTGAGGGTTACCAAAGGAGAACTATAAAGGGTGATAACAGACTTTAGTAACATTAGAATTCATTTGTTGATGGTACCATACTAATTTCAGGAATTGTGGTGTGTTCTAAGGTGATTTTACCCTGTGAAAAACCTTCTGCTGGGATATCATGAATCATGTTTGAGAGAAAACTATTTTCACATGCTTGTCCCATACAGTTTTGGAAGGTGCTCCAGAAGCTAAAATGAGAGCATATTTTCTGTAAATTCAAATTATCTTTCTCAGTCATGTGAGAATGAAGTCTGACATTCTCAGTAAAACATGTACATCCAACAATGGCAGAGACTGTCAGTTGATTCCTTTGTGTTCTACTGCAGCTTCCCAGAGTGTTCTAAAGAACAACTAGAGTGCTAACAGCCTTACTTATGACAAAAGTATGGCACACCTGAAGCCATCTTGATTGGAATAAACTGGTAACACTTAAAACATTTAATTTAAAAAGGAACAAAATGAGGGGGTTCATTTTGTCATAGAAATTATGGTTAGTGCTGTAGAAAGAAAAATTAGGACATGTTTCAAGTGTGAGCTCAAATATCTTCCTGTTATATTTCAACAGGAGCAGCCGGTCAGTTGATGCCTTTGTGTTCTACTGCAGCTTCCCAGAGTGTTCTAAAGAACAACTAGAGCGCTAACAGTCTTACTTATGACAAAAGTATGGCACACCTGAAGCCATCTTGATTGGAATAAACTGGTAACACTTAAAACATTTAATTTAAAAAGGAACAAAATGAGGGGGTTCATTTTGCCATAGAAATTATGGTTAGTGCTGTAGAAAGAAAAATTAGGACATGTTTTAAGTGAGATCTCAAATATCTTCCTGTTATATTTCAACAGGAGCAGCCTGTCAGTTGATGCCTTTGTGTTCTACTGCAGCTTCCCAGAGTGTTCTAAAGAACAACTAGAGTGCTAACAGCCTTACTTATGACAAAAGTATGGCACACCTGAAGCCATCTTGATTGGAATAAACTGGTAACACTTAAAACATTTAATTTAAAAAGGAACAAAATGAGGGGGTTCATTTTGCCATAGAAATTATGGTTAGTGCTGCAAAAAGAAAATTTAGGGCATGTTTTAAGTGAGATCTCAAATCCTCTTCTATTTCATTAGAAAATTCTGACATGCAGACTGAAACAATCACTTTCAATACCAGCAGTAGACTTCCAGTTAACTCCTTGGTGAGCAGTAGCTTTACTACAGTGATCTAATGAACAACTAGAGTGCTAACATTCTGAATTTATGGCAAATGTGTGACACATCTGAATGCCTTCTTGATGGAATCAAAGTAAAAAACTGAAAGCATTTCCTACTGAGGAGACTGTAGTAAATGAGGAAATTAGGAAACTTCATAACAAATAAGTCTCCCAAGATGGCCACCAGAGAAAAAAGAGCCCAAATGTAGCACAAATATCACCCAGAGGTAGCCCACGTATAGCCCAATGACAGAAGAGTGCAAAACACTTTTTATTTTTTGTTTTTTGCAGTTTTATATAGTGCAGACTGGTCAGGTATTGGAGTGCTTTTCATGAGCATTGGTTACATCACACAAGGACAAATTCATGTTGGTTGACCCCTACACTACCCAAACACCACTGCACTACCCTAAACCCTAAAACACTACCCCCAGCACGACCCCTTCACTACCCAAACACAACTGCACTACCCTAAACTCAAAAACACTACCCCAGCACGACCCCCTACACTACCCAAACACCACTGCACTACCCTAAACCCTAAATCTACCCCCTACACTACACAAATACCACTGCACTACCCTAAACCTAAAACACTAGAACCCAGCACGACCCCCTACAGTACACAAACACCATTGCACTACCCTAAACCCTAAAACACTACCCCCAGCATGACCCCCTACACTACACAAACACCACTGCACTACCCTAAACCCTAAAACACTACCCCAGCACGACTCCCTACACTACACAAACACCACTGGACTACCCTAAACCCTAAAACACTACCCCCAGCACGACTCCCTACACTACCTAAACACCACTGCACTACACTAAACCCTAAATATACCCCCAGCATGACCTCCCACACTACACAAACACCACTGCACTACCCTAAACCCTAAAACACTACCCCCAGCATGACCCCCTACACTACCCAAACACCACTGCACTAACCTAAACCCTAAAACACTAACCCCAGCATGACCCCCTACACTACCCAAACACCACTGCACTACCCTATACCCTAAAACACGACCCCGTACACTACACAAACAACTGCACTACCCTAAACCCTAAAACACAACCCACAGCATGACCCCCTACACTACACAAACACCACTGCACTACCCTAAACCCTAAAACACTACCCCCTACACTACACAAACACCACTGCCCTACCCTAAACCCTAAAACACAACCCCCAGCATGACCCCCTACACTACACAAACACCACTGCACTACCCTAAACCCCCCTACACTATACAAACACCACTGCATTACTCTAAACCCTAAAACACTACCCCCAGCACGACCCCCTCACAACACAAACACCACTGCACTACCCTAAACCCTAAATCGACCCCCAGCACGACCCCCTACACTACCCAAACACCACTGCACTACCCTAAACCCTAAAACACTACCCCCAGCACTACCCCCTACACTACACAAACACCACTGCACTACCCTAAACCCTAAAACACTACCCCCAGCACGACTCCCTACACTACCCAAACACCACTGCACTACCCTAAACCCTAAATCTACCCCCAGCACGACCCCTACACTACCCAAACACCACTGCACTACCTAAACCATAAAACACTACCCCCAGCATGACCCCCTACACTACACAAACACCACTGCACTACCCTAAACCCTAAAACACTAACCCAGCACGACCCCCTACACTACCCATACACCACTGCACTACCCTAAAGCCTAAAACACTACCCCCAGCACGACCCCCTACACTACTGCACTACCCTAAACCCTAAAACACTACCCCCAGCACGACCCCCTACACTACCCAAACACCACTGCACTACCCTAAACCCTAAAACACTACCCCCAGCACGATCCCCTACACCACCCAAACACCACTGCACTACCCTAAACCCTAGAAAAGAAACCCCCACCCCATGCCCAATCCCCTTACCTCTCACTCCTCGTGGTTCCTCTCTCCTCGTGGTTCCTGCTTCACGTCGTCTCTGAGGGGCGGTGCACGTCGTTGTGAGGAAACGGAACAGCCTCTGTTTCCTTACAACGACATGGATCGTCTACATGTTTTTAGAACGCATGGTCATTTACCATACATACCTTTACAACAAAATTCGTTGTAAAGGCATGCGTGGTAAATGACCATGCGTTCTAAAAATGCGTAGTAATGACTTTGTGATGTACAACGCATGCGTGGTAATGCATGCGTTGTAATGGTATCGCAAAGTAAAAAAGTCATTGTAACGGCTGTTTACCGATCGAAGCTGGCCCCTGTTCTTCAGTGAGACGTTTATTTGATTAATTAGGAGGAAGGAATGTGTTTTTTGCAAAAAGTGCATTCCCGGCTGTTGTATTGTGAAAGTGTCCGCGTGGCCTGGTTTCACTTCCGGTGAGAGAGTGGAAGAGTCTGTTTGGATCTAAAGGAGTTCTGTTGTTGGACGGGGCCGGCGCGACATGTCATCAGAAAACATAGCTAATGGAAAGCGTCCTCCCTGAAGTGTGGAGCAGTGCCATGAGAGGTCAACGAGTGTGCGTCCCACCGCAGTATGACCGTACCGCGTGACCCATGTGCCGCCTCCAGGGTACGGGAGGCAGAAGCGGCATCGCAGGTCCTCTTGAAGACCGTTGTAGCACTAATTCTACATTTTGGTACTAGGGCATTTTAACTTCGTTGTTCCTGCCAGATACAAAGAGAAGATCCTGTGTTATTCAGTGCCCTCGTTACCTTTTTTGTGGGTTGTGGTGCTTGTCCCTTCGCTGCCCCGCCGGTGCACACGACTGGGGACCCCACCTCGTGTGCCATCTGCAGGGCCTCTGCCCTCGGATCACTGGTTTCGGTTTCTGGAATGGCAACATAAACAGTTGCTCCCAAGGACTAGCCTGAACACTTAGGTGAATATCCCCTGCACCAGCATTCCACGGAAATTCTTTCCTAGCTCTCTCACGTCAACGAGGACTTCATAATAGCACGGCTCCGCTCGCGACACCGTATGACGTCATCGGAGCCATAAGAGAACCTCGTCGGCGTGCTGACGTCAGTTCCACCCATTTTTCCCGTGCCACCGAGGCAAACAGGGGACCGAGACATTTTCACATGTATACATAGTATAATAAATATATATATATTCACTGAAAAAAACATAGGTTTCAGGCACGTTACTTAGAAATTAGCATTTAAAAAACCTTAGAAATTCAAAGAAAAAACCATAGGTTTCAGGCACGCTATAGTTAGAAATTAGCATTTAAAAAACCTTAGAAATTCAAAGAAAAACCATAGGTTTCAGGGGCGTTATAGTTAGTTGGACATTTCACTCGTACAAAACCATAGAAATTCCCCCGTTATAGTTAGTTCAGCTAACTATAACTCGCTGCGCTCCGCAATGCACTGCTGATAACGTCACATATTACATCACTCATGACATGGTCAGTGACATCACTCATGACATCACTGATGACATCTCAAATGACATCACTGATGACATCACTGATGACATCATCCAGTGAACGAGTGTTTTTCTGAAAATTAAATATGTTTTATATATGTATATCTCAAGGTCGATGGAAGAATAAATGGGTATATAAGTGTCTAAATGGATGATTTTGTTTTGTAAAATTGATTGTATAACTGACTAAGTGTATCTTAGTGAATACATGGGTTAGTGAGTAATGTTTAAATATGAAAATATCTGTATCAGTCTCTCACTTTGTGTATAAGTGGCTGCATGGGTTGGTGAGTAGCTACATGAGTGTCTATATGGGTTATTAGTTGGTTTTTGAATATCAGTATGAGTGTCTGTATGGTTCGGTGGGGGGTATTACTTAGTGCATAGATGCATGAATGAGTGACTCACTGTTTGTATGTGTTGAAGACAGCATGTGTGCAGGACTGTATAGGTGGATGAGTATGTGTATTAGTGAGTGAATGACTGTCTCAATAGTGTCTTTATGAGTAACTACATATGTTTTAAACTAGTATATGTGAGTATTGGTGTATATAAGTGAGTATATGTGAGAGTGAGAGATTGGAAGAGTTCCTGTACAAATAAGTAGGTGTTTCTATAAGTGATTGTTTAAGAGAGTAAGTATGTGTAAGTTTCTGTAGAAGTGTGGTAGTGTGTGTATAACTGTATATGCAAGTAAATGGATGTTTGATACTTTGTTTGCATGTGTGACTATGTGTGTGAGTAACTCTATGGATGAGTGGCGGTGTGTAACAGGATGTATAGGTATATGAGTACATATGATGAGTGAGTACATATGATGAGTGAGTACATGTATGAGTGACTGTATAGGGACTGTTGGTGAATGAGTGGATGTGTGTGTAGATCTTGGAATTACTGAATAGGTGTGTTGTAACTGGTATTGGTATGTCCATTGTTTTGAAAATGTTAGTTTGTATTTTTGAGTGTGTGTATCAAAGGTTATATTAGGGTGAGAGGAGGTCTGCCACTCTATCACAAGGATGATGTCATCAGTGATGTCATCAGTGATGTCATTTGAGATGTCATCAGTGATGTCATGAGTGATGTCACTGACCATGTCATGAGTGATGTAATATGTGACGTCATCAGCAGTGCATTGCGGGCGTGCAAGTTATAGTTAGCTGAACTAACTATAACGGGGAATTTCTATGGTTTTGTACGAGTGAAATGTCCAACTAACTATAACGCCCCTGAAACCTATGGTTTTTTCAGTGAATTTCTAAGGTTTTTTAAATGATAATTTCTAACTATACCGTGCCTGAAACCTATGGTTTTTTCAGTGAATATATATATATATATATATATATATATATATTCTACTGGCGGTCGCCAGTAGATAGTTATAGTTAGGACCTATTATCCATAGGAAATTCGTAACATTCTATTCCCAATAACTTTGGCGTCGTTTGACGAATCATCGCGAAATTTTCAAAACTAGTGGGGCGCTCCGGTCCGCTCCGGTCTTGAAAGTTTCGGGGTGATTCATCAAGCGGGGGCCGAGAAAAAAGGGGGGTCCAAAACGCTGTCAGGAGCAGGCCCCCTTCCTGTCTCCCCTCCTTTTCGGCGGGAAGACAGGCGGGAAAAACTAACCAGCCCAGAAGGTGTGCCGACCTTTGCCAACTCCACCCCTCAGGTGGGGGAGGTGAGGTGAAGCCCACTCTTCAATGCCAGCCATCTTGCTGATGGCAGGCACTCCCCAATCAGGATTAGGGATTGTGCTCACTCCCCCACGTGGGGTGAGCACACCAGGAGTGTAGTCACCCTAAGGTCAGTAGCCCATTGACTACTGACCCAGAGACCCCTAAACGCCCCCTAAATACAGTATTTTGGGAACAGCCCTGAACCAAGAAAGCAGATTCCCACAACCTAAGAAGAAAAAGGACGAAAGAAGACGCCCAGCAGAGGAGACTGCAGAGAACAACTGACTTGGCCCCAGCCCTAACTGCCCATCTGCAGTTACCGGAGATCCTGCACCAAAAATCATCTTGTCCTGCAGCCAGCGACCTCCAGGACCCCTGGGAGGACTGACTGCCTTCAACAAAGACCGAATCTCCTGTGAACAGCAGCCCTCTTCAAAAGAAACTCAGAAAACAGACTATGAGCCTGATGAGGACAAAAAAAAAAAAACACGCCTGGAACCACCACTGCACCTGACGCCTACGGCCCGAGTCCGAGTGGCCCCCGAGAGCTCCCCACAGAGATAGTGTGAGATTATACTGATGCCCAGGTCCCCACAGAGATAGTGTGTGATTATACCGATGCCCAGGTCCCACAAAGATAGTGTGTGATTATACTGATGCTCAGGTCCCTACAGAGATAGTGTGTGATTATGCTGGTGTCCAGGTCCCCACAGAGATAGTGTGGGATTATAGGAATGTTTAAGTCCCCTCAGAGATAGTGTGTGATTATAACCATGTTGAAATCCCTACAGAGATAATGTTTTATGCCAGTAATGACCAAGTCCCCACACAGATAGAGTGTAATCATAGTGATTCCAAGGTCCGCCACAGAGATAAAGTGTGCTGGGTGCACACAGAGATAGTGTATTATTATAGTTGTGCTCAAGTCTCCTCAGAGGTAGTTTTTGATGATAATTATGTTGAAATCCTTACAAAGATAGTGTGTATATATAGTAAGATCCATGACACTACAGAGATTATGTGTGATTATAGTGATGTCAAAATTCCGACAGAGATAGTGTGTGATTATAGTCATGTTCATGTCCCTTCAGTGATAGTGTGTGATGATAATCATGTTGAAATAACATCTGAGATAGTAGGTGTTTCCAATCATGCCCAGGTCTCCACAAATATAGTGTGTGATTATGCTGATGTCCATGTGCCCACAGAGCTAGTGTGTGATTATAGTAACATTTAAGTCCCCTCAGTGTGTGATGGTAACCATGTTGAAATCCCCACAGAGATAATGTTTGATCCCAGTAATGGTCAGGTTCCCACAGAGATAGTGTAATCACTGTGATTCCGAACCCTCTCCCCACAGAGATAGTGTGTGATTACACTGATGTCCAGGCCCCCATAGAGATAGTGTGTGATTATAGTAATTTTCAAGTCCCCACAGATATAGTGTGTGATTATAGAGAGGCTCAGATCCCCACCAAGACACTATGTGATTACCAAGTCCCCACAGAGATAATGTTTAATTATAGTGATTCCAGGTTTTTACAAAAACAGTGTAATGATAGTGATGTCCAGGTCCCCTCAAAGATAGTGTGTGATGATAATCATGTTGAAATCACATCAGAGATATTGGGTGATTTCAATCATGCCCAGGTCCCACTAGAAATAGTGTGTGGTTATACCGATGCCCAGGTCCCCACAGAGATAGGGTATGATTATAGTGATGCCCAACTACCCACAGAGATAGGGTGTGATTACAGTGATGCCCAGATCTCCATAGAGATAGTGTGTAAATTTAGCGATTCCCAGGTCCCTACATAAATAGTGTGTGATCATAGTGGTACCCCGATCCCCGCAGAGATAATGTGTTATTATAGTCTTGTTCAAGTCCGCTCAGCAATAGTGTGTGGTGATGATAATAATGCTGAAATCCTTGCATAGTGTGTAAATATATTAATGCTTATGTCCCCACAAATGTAGTTTGTCATTATAGTGATGCTGAAGTCTCCACAGAGATAACATGTCATTTAAGTGATGACCAGGTTCCCACAGAGATAGTGTGGGATTATATTCATGTTCAAGTCCCCTTAGAGATAGTGTGTGATGATGACCGTGTTGAAATCCCTGCAGAGATAGTGTGTGATCTCCGTGATGCTCAGGCCTCCACAGAGATAGTGTTTGATTATAATGATGCCCAGGTCTCCACAGAGATAGTGTACAATTACAGTGATTACCAGGTCCGCACAACGATAGTGTATAATTCTAGTGATACCCAGGTCCTACAGAAATAGTGTGATTAAAGTGATGTTCATGGTCCTACAGAGGTAGTGTGTGATCATAGTGCTGCTAATGTCCCCTAAGAAATAATGTGTGATGATAAACATTTTGTCATCTTGCAGAGATAGTGTGTACTTATAGTGATGCCCATAGCCCCACAGATGTAGTATGTGATTACTGTGATGCACAAGTTCCCACAGACATAACATGTCATTTTAGTGATGTCCAGGCCCCCACAGAGATAGTGTGTGATTAAAGTCATTTTCAAGTCCAATCAGAGATAATGTGTGATGATAATCATGTTGAAGTCCCTGCAGAGAAACTGCATGATTATAGTGATGTCCAGGCCCCCACAGAGATTGTGTGTGATTATAGTGATTCTCAGGTCCTCACAAAGATAGTTTGTGATTATAGTTGTGTTCAAGTCCCCTCAGAGATAGTGTGTGATGTTAATCATATAGAAATTCCTGCAGAGATATCATGTTATGATGGTCCTGCTTAAGTCCCTGTAGAGATAGTGTATGATTATAGTCATGTTTATGTTCCCTCAGAGAGAATGTGTGATTATAAAAATTGTGAAATCCCTGCAGAGATAGTGTATATTTATAAGAATACCCATGACTCCACAGAGATACTGTGTGATTATAGTGATGTCCAGGTCTCCTCCGCAATAGTGTGTGATGATGGTTGTGTTCAAGTTCCCACATAGCTAGTGTGTTATGATAGCTGTGTTCAAGCCCCCACAGGGATAGTCTGTTATGATAGTTGTGTTCATGTACCCACAGAGATAGTCTGTGAGTATAGCTATGCAATATTCAAGTGGGAAATGAGAGGATTTGGCTGCCCAAAATGTTACTTTTCCACATAGTACTATCAAGCTCATCAGAAACTGTTTCAGACATATTACTTGGTCCCAAAGGTGAAAGGTACCTCAAATGAGAGACTAACAGAGTTAACCAAGTATGTTTATGAAAGAAAAGAATGCAAACTCTCACCCACCAACCTAGCTGGCATGCTTTATTATTGATTTGCTCCTCAGCAGGACCCAAATACTGGTGGTGTGGATGGGCTTGACAGTCATTTGAGCTCTTTGATGTAGCTCTTTTTACACACTAAGTAACAAAGGGATCCACAAGAAAATGCACATAAAATTACCTATAAATCACCAGATGGGAACTTATTGTGGTAATCTATGGTAATGTAAAACTCTTAGTGGGATCTTGAAGGATAATCAGTGACCTCCATTCCTCTAGAGGGGGCGTTCTCATCCCTGCTTCTAGTGGGTGGTTTGATGGTTAGGTTTCAGCGGTTGATGGAAATTGAGAGGTTGAGCTGTACTTGTGGCTGCACTGTTGTGTTAGTGGTGTCTAGGTTTTGTGTTAAAATTAGCTCTAACATGTTCCCTGCACATTGCGTTGGCAATGTGCCACCTGTTTGAACCCATGGATCAGCATGTTATAAATTAGGGTTGATGAGGGTTTGGGATCTGATCTGTGGACCAGAGACTAATGTCTGCATGATCACAATTTTGTTAGCATTAGTATGTAGGTAGAGAGTGGGTTCAACTCATTCAGATTCAGAAGGACTGGCTGTATCCCTATGGGTGGCAAACTAAAGTTCAAATAAAGGTGCTGATGGGATTGATGGTGTATAAAGCCACTAGGTATTTAAAAATTGGTTGATGGTGTTGCGATTATCAAGGAGGCTAGCTGTACTCTGTCCCCATGCATACTCTATCTATTTTAGAATAAAATGTGGTGGCCTACTAGGGTGGGGTGCTCAACGGTGGCACTTAAATTGTCACCAAACCATGACTCTGTGAGCCCAAGTGACAGAAGTGTCAGTAGGTCATTGCTTGTTGGAGGGTCTTTGAGTTGATCAGGTGGTGACTAGGCCATGTTTTACCCTCTTTCAAATGCCAGGAATATCTTGAGTCTATCCTCCAATTTTATAAGCCAAAACAACATCCTAACTAGTCTCTTACTAGTCCTGTATCACAAGGCTACTTTTTATAGTCCAAAAAGTGCATTTCTCTCCAAACAGCCAATTTGAAATTCTTTAGCTCTTATTCAATAACCTCTAGCTTTTGCGTACTATGGAAGGATTGTATCTTTTCTTTAAAGAGTCAATTAATGTGCCCTTGGATTAGAAAGAGGTTTATTCTTAAATTCCTAAAACACCAGCTTTGTGGACAATATGCAATCTTCCAATGCCAATTCTAAACATCCATGTGTCTTCAAATAAGCCTCGATTATTATGATAAAGACATTCAAAGGTTTCTTTCAGAGCCATGTGTTTAAAGACAGTGTCTATCTATTTTAAATCTCCATAATTGTTTACAACTGCGTTATGGGGAACTGCAATTATGGAACAGTGGAGGAATGTTCCAACACCATTGTGTTGTGTTATGTTACATTTTATACTTGATTTCTAAAGTGCACATACACCCTTGGATTTCTTGGTGCTGGTTGCTAAGGATACCACAGAGTGGAGCACCTTATTCAGTAAATTGCCTTAAGATTGTTCAAAAAGGTGGTATGAGAGGTTATGGTTTTAATGGCAAGGCTTTCACGAGTCAGGGAGCAAGAACTGAGATGTTTTGTCCATTGTATGACGATTTCTTACATGGATGTACTCTCAGGAGATGAAGGGTGCTGCTTGGAGAATACCTGTGTTTTGATTGAAAGACACAGAAAGATGTTTCAAAAATGAATTTATACATTGTTCACTGGACTTTAAAGCAAATTCTGGCATTCATAGGAAACCAATGTAAATATGCCAGTATTAGTTTCGTTTTGACAGACTGACGTTATTGCAGCAAATTGTTATTTCTTCCTTCATACCATGCTTCCAATAATCTAATCTATGTCTGCACAGTGCAGAAATGGCTACTCTTCTACTTTCAAGTTTAAGGAGCGGAAGAATAGATTTAAGGTTGTGCATATAAAAGGTCAAGAAGAGATAACTGAAGAGATTTGAGAATCCATCTTTACCTTAGAATCAACTTTGACTTCTAGGTATTCAACATTGCCACCTGGAGCAGCAGAGGGTCTGCAGAAGGTGGGCCAAAGTTTAGTTTACCATATGCAAGAGTTTCCCTTAGTAACTAGATTGCAGGTTGATCTTAAGCCAAATTTTTTCCATCCTCTCCCTCAATTGCAGAGCCACCTCATCTTGGCCCTGAATTTTGAGAAAGTGCCATATTTAGATGAAAGTTCAATTGAGTGTCACCTGCATCAATGTAGAAATAAATCCCAAAACATCTGATGTGAACATAGAACAACTCTGGTGCTCAAAGGTTGGTGGGGCAACCTATATTGGCAAACTGCAATTTTCTGGGTCTTGTCTTCGAGGAAGGAGGACAACCATTTGAATACAGTGCAGGATAGCCAACAGAGGATAAGACAGGAGAACAAGAAGGCATGTCCATAGTGTCAAATCCCACTGAGAGATGGAGAAAAATCAGGGCACAGTGCCTTTCAGCATATGCTGCTATTTTCAAGTCATCTATGGTAAAAGCATGGGTAAACCATTGATATTTGGGTGCAAAACAGTTTTGGCTCCATCAATGATATGATTGCCTTCTGGATATGTGGACACTTGAGTGGCCACAAGTTTCATAGGATCTTAATGACAGCCGGTAGGAGGGTGATGGTTCTGTCATTACATAGAATATTAGGGTCCAGATTGGGCTTTTTAAGCAGTGGTTTTACTATGACCTGCTTCGATTCCACCTGGAAAATGCCTGATTCTAAGGAGAGTTTGAGGGTTGCATATGTGGTTATGATAAGGTACCGAGGTTTATTGAATAGTATTCTGATAGATATTGAGTGGAAGAGAGAGCCTGTTGGTTCATTACGGTTATTACACCCATCCAGAAAAACAACACTTCAGTCATCAAATCAGGTCAGTATGGCAAGTTCCACGGTGGACAGCAGAACAGCGCGCGTCTTCTAAACACTTCCCTGTTGTTATTGCCGGACATCAATAAGCCTGCAATAGGAATTCCATCAGTATATTGACCACATAATATCAATGCCTAAATATTGAGACCCAAAATATCAAGAATCTTACTATAAATAGATCGTACAGGTTTTCTCTACTTAACTTTGCATCGATGAACCTTGGTTTCCCACCCAGGTGTGAACTGTCTCTTTGAAGAAGCAATGATGCAAACTGTACTTAAGCTATACCCACACACAGCCATACAAGGAAGTCTTGCCACTTTAACCAAAGCATTTGGAGACACCTCCAAAAATCTGCACTAAGTGTAGAATATGCACCAAACAGCCAATTTGCCTTTGAATTAAAAGAATTATTACACTATCCATTGTCCCTGTAACAGAGAGTTAACCACAACAACTAACTTATGGAAAGTCCATTGTACCAACAAAACGACCGCAAACTAGGGGCCTGGTTGCGAGTTTGGCAGTCAGACCGCCATTGAGGCGGTTGGGAGAATGCCACCAAGCTGGCAGCTTCCTGACCGCCATATTATGCCAACACCGCCGAGCTGGCTGTGTTGTCTCGGCGGTGCAACAGCAGCTGCATGCTTCCGCTCATAGAGAGCAGTGACAGAGCTGCTCAAGTCGGTGCCCTGTGTGCCATGCACCATGTTTCAAGCAGTGATGGAATGTCTATGACAGCACCATGGCTCAAGAAGACAAAACCCACAATGCAGTAGAGGATGGCACAATGCCTTCCAATCTACATTAGGAGGAGCACACCCTACCCTCTACAAATTCATAGAAGGCCTACTAAAAGAACATAGTTACCAACAGCTAAGAATGGAGCAATCATTGACACAAACTAAATCTAAAATTAGTAAACAAACCATTAGAATGTACCACATGCTAAAATTTAAAGATACATTCTTTATTAACAACAAAGGAGTACACTACTTAGAATCAATAGCAAAAACCCCATTATAAAAAACAAACTATCTACAATATAATCAATAAACCCTGTCATAGGTGCACACCAGCATAACTAACATATTTTTAACTACATGTTAAACAAATGGTTTTTATACAACAGTCAAAACAACATACAAGTAAAATATCCAAAAAGACTGATGCATAAAAATAATGTGTTTCTTAATTAGTTAAAAATTAAGAAATTACCAACCACAAAGCACAAAATTACAAATAAAATCAAAAGGGTCCAAGTATATGCATGACATAGAAATATAAATATAAAATAACGTCTAACAGTTACATCAAATAGACATACATAATAAAATCTAACATTTCCAGCCCACAAATAATTACGTAAATAAAACTTACTACTCTGTAGCTGTAGTTTTTTATCCATATCCATGTTGTCAAAATATAACCACAAAAAAGGATAAAAATACATCAAAAAAAGCCCAAATAAAAAAAAAACCAAAAAAACAGGTGCAATTCACATCCAACAAAGCAATCCGCATTATGAGGAACCATAAAAGCCTGAAAAATTATATAAAAACAAGGAAACACTCCAGGAAACTTGAAAATCAAAGAAAATCAAAATTAAATAAAATGGTTTACTAGAAACCAATATAATTATGAAATTCCACAGGTTCAGACAATAACTTCAGATCGGTAAACATTTTAAAAAACATGCAAAACCCACCCAGAGAAAAACTATCTTCAAACATAATAGAAATATTATTTTTAAAGTATGCAAAACACATAGCATAACAGTATATAAAATATCAATACAGGACTACCAAACTCTAACTAGGCCTAAAACACAGCACTATTTAAAAAAGATCCCACAGTATGAATTAAAAATTGAAAAAGTTAATACCAACATTACTACTACCATTAACTAGTTCCACCTACAACCCTCATCCCAAAACTCTATAAACAGAAACTTAAATAATGTTTTAACTTATCTGACAAGCAGCAGCGCTATTCGCCACCAGGAAAACCATTGAAATATGACACAATATACTACACAAGTAGAGTCGGTGGTAAAATATGGCCACTAAATGAAAACAAACTAAAATACCATCTCCCTGTAGAATAACAGTGGGACTTTAAGTATAAATTATTTAAAATGTTTAAAGAATGTAAACCATAATAATAAATGTTAAATGAAAGTAAAAAACTGCTATGTAAGATATAAAATAAAGAATACTATCAAAACAAAAAAGAAATAATATAGGGCCTGATTATAATGACGGTGGAACCGCCACCAACAGCCCGTCGGTGGCGGTCCCACCGCCATCTGACCCATGGTATCCGCCCACCATATTACAATGGCAGGTGGATAGGTGGTGGTCGATAAGACCGACCGGCACGCATCTGATGGGCTCCTTGAGCCCACCGGTGTGGCCGAGGGGTTGTAGTCCCTACCATGGTGGCGGTGTCTGCCAGGCACCGCCGTAGGGATTACAATGTCCCTTTCCGCCCGCCTTTTCATGGCGGTTAACCCACCATGAAAAGGCTGGCAGAAAGCGACATTGGGGGCCCGTAGCGGGCCCTCCTTTCGCCCTGGTCCTCTGATGTGGGCACTGCAGGGCACCCATGGTGCCCCCTACATATCCCGCTCCGTCCATCATCCCCTTTGGTATCGCTTTGTTCGCCCTAAGTTGGCAGGGTATGCCCAGACGTGGGTCCCTTGCTCACTTTGCCACTGGATTCAAGATAGCCTGGCTGATGAGGGTTATGAACCCGAAACTGGTCCCAGGATGCTTGTTTCCGGTCCAGGGAAGACATGGCTTGGCAGTTCGGGCTGGACTGTTCCCATGAGGCACAGGGTCAGACTGATTTGCATATGGCCGTGTCTGAACTGGGGTGGTGGAGTGAGCTAAAGAATGATGATGGATTAAACCCAGATCAGTTGACTGGGGGTGAGTGTTTGATTTGCTCTAACGCTCCGTCCATCATCCCCTTTGGTATCGCCCTACATATCCCAGCACCATGTGGCAGGTACCGCATTGTGCCTGCCACGTAGTGCAGGGATATGTGCAGTGTCCCTATTTTGCATTGCGGCGGGTGCTGCAGCCAGCAGCACCCAACGCAAAGCAAAGTATAGGCATTGCGACAGCCGTGGTGGCGGTCTAATCAGCCCCATAGTAGTTATAATATATTTGAATACCTATATAAAAGATGTTTGAAAAAAATAATGGTGCCAAAATGCATATAGCTGAGAATTGTTTTTTACCATATTGAAAAAATAATGTAAAAATGAAAAACGTTAAACAATGTTCTGAAAGATTATGGGCTTTATTATGAGTTTGGCGGTGCGGGAGTGGGACTACCCGCTACCAGCCGCACCTGTGTGCGCACCGCCCTCCAGATTTTAACTTCTTTTGTCACCGGCGGGAAGTTCTTTGGGGGTCCCACAGCGGTGCCTATAAAAATGGCGCCTCAATGGGAATGCCAAACCAAGTTCCTGCAGTCTATGCCCTGCAGAAACTGGGGGTGCATGCACACAGGGGGCACACCAGGCCCAGAGGCACAAGGGGTCCCTGTAGGGCCCCTTTTGTTTCCTCACCGCCAAACTTTTCACGGCGGGCTCACCGTCATGAAAAGTGAGGGGGGAGGAAACTCATAATATGCTTGACGGGGCCGCAGCGGCCCAGCCAAACATATTACGGCCTCAAAACCGCAGAAGGACTGCCAGGGATCGCAGATCCCTGGCGGCAGCAGCGGTCCATCTGACCGCCAAACTCATAATAAGGTCCTAAATAACTTGTTTGTTATTTAAAAATGTAGTAAAATATTGTTTAAAAAGAACCATAACACTTTTTTCTCATGTATAAAAATATACATGTATTAAAAATGTACACATATACATTGAATAAATGTTGAAAAATAAATAAAAATCACAAACTGTTCAATGTACCTTTATTAATTATAAATGCAAATATTAATATTGTATGTGAAAAATACAATGCTTAAAGGGTTCCATATAATACCTACTCTTTAATAAAAGAATATATTACACTAAACATGTTATATAGTAAAATGCTTATATTAACTAATTCTACTTTGATTAAAACCATTTTGGAGACTAATTTCTGCACTAAAGAGAACAGCATTCAATGTAACGCATTTAAACAGAGATGTTGTATACTAAAGGGGTGAAATTTACTAATCACACTCCAATCTCAACCATTTAGGGGAAGGCATTAAACACTATGGGCCCGATTCCGATTTCGGACGGAAGGGCTCCGAACGATGGTCGGAGCCCCTCCGCCCGAATCGGAACGTGCCTGCCAGATTCCTTTCCGACCGAGTCATTCCGATGGGCTCGGTCGGAAAGGAATCCGCCTCGGATTTCCGGATGGCTTCCGATGGGCTCGGACAGCCCCTCTGCCGTCCGGAAATCCTTCAGTACTCCCCTGGCCGCCTCTTTACGACCGAGGGAGTACGATGGCAGTTTTCCACTGCCTTTTCGTGCTGGTCTTTCCGGCACAAAAAGGCAGTCGGAAACTGTCTTTGGGGGCCCCCAGTAGACAAGTGGCGGCCTGGGGGCACCTATGGTGCCCCTCTGTTGATCCCTGCACCCGGTGGCAGGCACCTTGGGGTGCCGGCCACAGGGTGCAGGGATGAACTGCACCCCTTCTTTTCACAATGCAAGCATGCATTCCGCTCGGAATGCATGCTCCCATTGTGAAGTATACGAGTGCGACCGAACAGGGTTCGGTCGCATCGTACTTGCAGGGCCGTAACCGACGACAGCAGGTCGGTCGGTTACGGCTCCTGACCGATGTCGGACGGACCTGAGTCCGTCCGACATCGGAATCGGGCCCTATAGGGGTAACATTTAACTATTCCCACTTCAATCTCAACCATTAAGGGCAGTGATACTCAAAGTATGGCCAGGGGGCCACATGCATGACCTTTACATGTAGCCCCCTGGTCAACAGCAGTATTGGGCTGCTGTTTACTTGACTCAGCGCTATGATTAAAAACATGTTAACTAAACAGACAAGCCTTTATTTAAACATTAGTTGAAGTTAAAGAAAGGAAGTAACTAGATTGTCCTGCACTGCTTAATTTGGGAATCCCTTCATTTTTAAAGACCTATTGCAGCAAAAGTGTAAAAATATGATAAGGTCTCTTCAAAAATCATAAAGTGTATTTCATCAACATGCACTACCATTTCCCCTGTAAGAAATGTTACAGTGGCAAAATTTGTATAATTCCCGTATTTTGCATTACATGAAGTTTGCAAAATTTCTCGAAATTTTGCATTACACAATTTTATAACTTTTGAATGCAGGAGAACTTATACATGCAGAAAATATCTTATTAAGATCCATTTTCTGCTTAAACCAGTGTCCTGCCAGTATATTGCAAGGCTTTTTAATACATGAAATGACATCACATGAAAAAAGTAACAAGATGCCAGAAAATCGCATTCTGCTCTAAAAGCACCATTTTATGCATTTTTTTGAGAGTTTACTGTGAAGATTACGCAATTTTGCAAACTCCTAATTTTAACCGCATATCCAGAATTGTACTCGAACCAGGGAAGACATATCAGCTCAGCCAAAAGTACCACATTCTGTACAACAATTGTTATGGTAACTCAGTGGATTCATATGCATTTTGCTATAGATAGAGGTGTAACATCAGGTTACAGGTTTAAATACAACCACAAGGAGATGATGGACGGAGGGCTGAAACTTTTCAGACACTCACCCCCAGTCACAGATCTGGGTTGAATCCATCATCGTTCTTTAGCTCACTTTGCAACCCAGTTCAGACACAGCTATATGCAAATCAGTCTTGACCCTGTGCCTCATGGGAACAGTCCAGACCGAACTGCCAAGCCATGTCTTCCCTGGACCGGAAACAAGCATCCTGGGACCGGTTTTGGGCTAACAGCCCTCATCAGCCAGGCTATCTTGAATCCAGTGGCAAAGTGAGCAAGGGGCCCACGTCTGGGCATACCCTGCCAACTTAGGGCGAACAAAGCAAACACAAGGAGATGATGGACGGAGCGCTGAAATACAGGTTTAAATACCCCTTTAGGGTCAACTCAGTCTTACATCTTGCTGTGATTAATAAAATAAGTGGCATTGAGATGGATAATAACATAAAATCTTCACACCAGCAACTGCACTTATAGACACAATTTATATATATTTTCTTAATATTTGTTTAATATGTCTATGCCTACAGGAGTCAGAGCAAAAGGTGCCACTGTCACTAGGGCCTCTCTTCTTAGTTGCCGACTGACCATATATATATATATTTTACTTTTGACATCATCTTGGCACTAGAAACCTTCGTTGCTGGCCTTGGCCATCATTATACTTCTGAAATGTAAAGTACCTCCAAATTGCAATACCTGCTTCCAAAATAAAACATGGTGGTTTTATTGAGGAGACCGTTGCTATGGATGAGATTTTGGTGCGAGTTTTCTGGACATTGTACATTGAGCACAGTAAAGCAACTTTGTCTTGATTTCTTTTACTGACCTGCATACTTGCGTACCTTAATCATTTACCTTGCGTGATAATATTTACATATAATTTAACTCGACTTATTCCTCAAGAACTGTTCTAGACAATCAAAATATTTCCCCCATGCGAGAAACTGACTTGTTGGGCTATGTTTCGCAGTGTACGGTGTAAACAGGTTTCCATTTGTCATTCCTTGGCTAACTTTTTACGGCACGTCCATACAGACAAGGCAGTTTCGAGAAAATTCATGATGTGCGTCTGTCAGAATTTATAATAAAAGCCGTGGAACTACCTTTAAATGGTGAGGTGGAGGATACCCCCTTATCTTCCGGAACCTCAACCTGGATTCGAAGCCCAGACACCCCTATACATGTCTGGCATGCCTGGGATTTAACTTCAATGCCCTTTTCTACCTTACTTATACTGGGATTGACAGAATTGAGCTTCTGAACCCCCATTAAAATTGGTGAAAGGACATCCAGTATATGATCAGAATTAATAGTGGATTCCTCCAACAAGGATAAAATAGACAAGAGAATCCTCTCTAAAACATAAAATATCTCAAGAACGCCCCTCCCCCAATCAATTATCTGCTACGTTTAATATTTGAAGAAAATCATGTACCCCTTTATCTGGCGATGCCTCTGACGCCTCCAGATTTGTCAAATCTGATGAATGCACACGGGACACACTGGAGGAGGTGCTACTGTACAGAGTTGGCATACGGGAGCAACTAGCGTGAGTATCCGATGACAGTCTCTGTACCAGCTCCCTAGCGACTGGCATTTTCAAGTTGGCCTCCAATACTTTTTTTTTTTCCATCAGTATGGCAATGTGCGGCATTGTATAATCCTCCAAGTCCCCAGGTTCAAGGCTGCAGTCTAGAGTCTGTGGCTTGTGGGGGGACATTTTAAGGGAAAGATGAACAGGAGATTGCACAGCGTAGCTCGGAGGACTAAATTTATCGACAGTGAATACCAGCGACTTTTCAGCAGAATTTATTTCAGGTTGAATCTCAACATTTTCCACGGGCATGTCCATTTCCATCTCTGTATCTTCCGCCACAAATGGTAGAGAGCATTCATCAATGGCCTGTATTAATTAAGGTATTGGGGTTACGCCCCCAATATTTTGATTAACAAACTTAGGGAAATGTGGAACAGTTAGCTCAGAAAGACTGGGGCAGACACCCACCTCGTCCACACAAACTACCTCAGAGGCCAATCCCAGTCCCGGGACCTTATCCTTTGCCACTGTGCCCCTTGCGCCCTTCGAGAACATCGACATCACAGCAGGATGGGATTTCAGATGTAACAAGTGACCCCGGGGTTTCCTTCGCTTGATGGTTTTTAGTAACTTGAGAGGACTAGAGTGATCAGAGGTGCGACTAGCTGACCCTGGCGATCCTGCGGGTGATCCTAAAGAGGCAATTGAGCGCCCTGAGCGTAAGCACTTTGAGGGCATTACCAGCTAATTATATTAGTTTGTGGCTTGAAAACAAAAATGCCATGGCACCAACCAGCCCTCGGCACCCTCCAATGACTCTAGTGACTTTTTGGCAGTGGCACTAGGTTCAGCAGTAACTCCAAGTGTGGAAAAGGCAGTGGTACTGCTGGGAATACAAGGCACTGCTGAGGGGTGGCAAGTAGCTACGATGTTATGATCCGAAGGTGGGGTTTAGTGGCTGTTCGCATGCCCTTGTAGAGCTCCTCGGGGCTCCGTAAATGCTCCGTAAATGCAAACGGCAGTAGAACAGGTCAACGACTGATGCGGCAGTACAAATAAAACATACAAGGAAAAGAAACTGAGACTGACCGGCTGAGCAGGTGAACAGAAAAACAGTGGAGAACAAGTGGGCCAACACGCGAGCATAATGGGTGAACCGAGACTGAGCGGAGCTCACCAGGCCATCCCACAAACCGCACCCAGTCCTAGCTGGGCCGTCTCCGTGGGGGAGGCCAGGCTTTGCTCTACACAGAGGGACACTACGCCCTCCACACTCAGCCTCCTCACCTCTTCTACTTACAGGCTGATCCTATGATCCTTTGATCCTTTGGTCCCTTGGCCAGGAAGCTTAGAGGTGCTAGGTGCTCCGCATGTTGCTCAGACTAAGCAAGGTGATTTGGTCAGTGCTCCTAGGTCCTGAATCGGGCCGACTCCAACGGAGGGGGGTTGTGGCTGGGGGACAGGCAAAGGGACCAGCGAGGACCACCTGACTCCGCAGCCCACAGCAAAAAAGATGGCACAGAGGCAGCTGACCAGAACAACGGTCCCCATGGTAATCTGGAGTCTAATGGGTTAATGTGTTAATGGGTTGATGGCCACAGGCTGTAGTAGCAAGCCTGCACCTGCCTGCACCAGCAAGTCCTTTGTACCTCACGGCAGGAATGGCGGGAGTGGAGACTGCAGGGTTGGCGGGGGTAGCTACAGTCACCCACACCCCTGGATTGTGAAAGAGTCAGATGCTGGGACCGGGAAATCGAAGATCGAGGAGCAGGGAGCTCAGGACCGCTCGCAGCATTACCAGCCCCGCCCCCTTGCGTCGGTCCTCACACGTCACCTCAGTCGTCACTGAATTATCTGGCCCGTAAAAAAAGAGAGTCCTAATTCTAACATGTCGTATAGTGTCACTATAGTGCATAACTTTATTTACCCACATCTATAGATGTAGATCATGTTACATCGGAGAAAGGCGATAAGAAAGTACCTTTAATATAAAAATATTTTATTTCTGGCCCTACTGAAAGTGTGGCATAGTCTACCACACATGAACAAATGTGTTCTCGGCCTACAAATAATTATTTGGTTTTCCATTGCGCTTCATACCAAGCTTGAGCTTGTGTACAGATATGCATTATTGTCAAGCTCTTCCGCAGTGGGAGGCCCTGTCCAGGGCAGCAATGCACACTATAAATTCTATTAACATTACAAACCGCAGTTCTGTCGTATCTAGGCAACATACATAACCAGTTTTATTATATCACATTTAATTGTACTAATTTCACCATTCGTACACCTCATAGTACTAAGCCGTCTGCACGGAGGTCTACTCGCGCCACCGGTTTTGTTTTAGCTGTTTCCAATGCCCATGTCACTGAATTTTCAGGAACTTTTGAACCGTTTGAGCTAGAAACTGTATTTTTTTTTATCTGCAGATTATGCATCTGATCATGGATTATATGACAAATGCAGCAAATCCATAATTGTGTGGAAAAGGCTGTTACCGCACATATTGCCTTTCTCAATAAAGAAGTCATAACTCTTACGAAGTTTCAGTAACTTATATGGCACAGCTGCTCACCAAGCTAAAATATACATCCAAAAAAAACGTATTAGTAATCACATAGGCAAAACCTAATGCATTTACCAAAGCTTGTTTAAAATAGCAGAGGCTTGAAATAGTAGAGGATGTTGATTAATTTCAGAAACGCATCCCTCCTCAAAAATACCGAAAAAGGAGAAGGTGGATATGATTTCAAAATGTTCAAAGAAAAATAATGCATAGAAGCTACAATATGAATTTAAAGGGGTTTTTCTTGTGAAAACGAAAGAAGCATTGGTGTTTAACTTTCTGCGTGCTTGCAGGTGAAGTCGCTGTTCTGCTCAACAAATGCACTTGTACTGGGTGCTTGGCTCTTATTAAATCGTGAGGGTGCCTTAGCTACTGGCGATTTTTTTTATGTAGCATGACCTTGATTGATCCAAGGACATTACAGCGCTTGTCTGATTTTTTTCTAAGGCACAGACAGCGCGATTAAGTGATTTGTCCATAATCACAGGAGGTTGAGCAAACGCCAGGACTTGAACCCCATTTCCAATTTCCAATGTCGGCTGCTCTAGCCTTTATAGGAATAAAGCTGCTCAGCATTTACTGAACTTGAAAACGATACTTATAGAAGTTTTTGCTGTGAGCACAGACACAAAAACGCCTTGTCCAGATTTCAGCCTTTCAAGCTATCGCACCTACTTCTA
Source organism: Calotriton arnoldi (assembly GCA_963921515.1). Lineage (NCBI taxonomy): Eukaryota > Metazoa > Chordata > Amphibia > Caudata > Salamandridae > Calotriton > Calotriton arnoldi. The sequence goes on from CAWUFW010003058.1 coordinate 404,263, forward strand.
CTTGCTCCCGGCCTCGTGCTCTGTCTGCTCAGGTAGCCAAGGTGTGTGTATTATGTTGCAGGAGGCCCCATCCCCCAATGTCTGACACTCACGGCCTGGAGGTGCTTTCAGCAACGTTGGCTACTTGGCCCTTTGTTATGCAGATGTGTGCATTTGCACTTCTTTGGCTGACCATGGAAACGCCCTGACGCCCTTTCTTTCTCTTTGCACAGGAACACTGGCCAGAGCCTCTGGGATCTTTTTAACAAGAATCGAGGGAACCACGTAATTTTGAATGTCAGCACATATCAAATAAGACTCGGCGCTTGACAGCAGGAAAAGTTGTAGTTTTAGACATACCCATTAGCTGGAAAATATGTATGCGTATACTATGGTGCATCCTGCTTCTGCTATTCACCTTTCATTAACCTTCTTCCTAGAGAATTTCCTGACATTTCGAAAATATTATTTTAAGAAATGATGCATTGTGTATGACCGAAATGATAAGTTTAGCCCCTCATCAGTACATATACTGAAAGAAAGTATTTATTGATGTTTAAACCGCCCACAGTTTTTATGTACAGTGTGCTGCTAGATTTTGCCGTTTATAGCGCTGCATGGCTGCTCATCTCAATGTAGCTTATTTAAGCCACCTCGAAAAGGAAGAAAGACCGCACTGCCCTGCCAAAGGTTGCAACAAAGGCATGCAGTGAGTTCCAATAGGGTGGCAGGAGTGAATACTTAACTCGCTGAGCTGTCTCTCTCGCCAGCTTTCAGTGTGTATTCAATACACTGATTGCTTCTGTAACGAAGTGCACATTGCAATAAAAAAACATAACAAATGGTAATAAAGCATCAATAAGTCTTTACTCTAAAATGTCTCAAGTCAGGGGGCACTGAAATATCAGGCAAGCCGCAGGGGTTTTGGAGAGATAAGGCATGTGAGAATATATCACATTCAAACCCTCATGCCCCACACAACACCCTAACCCATTTGACATACAGCCTAATGTAAAAATAGCTTTTCAAATTAAAATGGCTATATAAACTTGGTCCAGTCTCTGAACAAGTTCAGATTTTTGGTATTAACTTTAGCAATAGCACAAAAATTCATTTGGGCACTCTTTTAATGGCCAATATTAACAGACAGCCTTAGGACAACATTCAGAAATTACTACACATCTTTCTGATACTAGCTATTGGTGCTAATATTTTAAAAGAGGTATCACAGCTTTAGTCCATCTACTGGTCCTGTGGCAAATTTCCAACTATACCTTTTCTATGGGTCTTTTGAAAGTGTGCTCAACAATGCACAGTAGGCTACAGAATCCATCATAACACAAACTACTGTTCAAGCAGGCACAACAATAAAACTAAAGGTTGAAAACATTATGGTTGATTTAAAACTTCCACATACCTTTAAGATTTGGTCACTTATCACACCACTTGCCGCTGTGCCAAGAGAAACAAATACTGGTAGAGCCAATAGGTCTGGCTTTACTGTAGCAGTACATGTTAACACAGGCATTCAAATGTTTTATGCACGTGTTGCATGAACAAATGCTGAGTACTACAGTTAAGCTACCCTACTAGTTTTGCCACTGTGTGGAAAAACTAGCAAACATGATTCCTTTCTGCACAGTGTGCACACAGCAGATAAAGAACTGAATGTGACAAATAGTGTAATACTTCAGTACTTTTAGAATTTAAAATAGTCCCTGGTGTATTATAATGGAAGCATTTGCTGGAAGGTGGAATACTATAACAAGTAGCCAATAGTATGAGGTGGGAGACTGACACTCCTCTGGGTAGAGCCAAAGCCCGCAATATGTATAGTTGAAATAGCTGTTAACAAATAGGGCTTACAGAGAGCTGCATGGTCAAGCTAGATCTAAAAAAGCCACACACAAAGGTCACCTTTGCATAACACACAGAATGACATTTTAGAGGCTAGTGGGAATTCTTCCATGGGCCACAGTGGGTCCTTGAATGATGGCACTAGGAAGGAAGCTCCAAGGCAATAAAAAAGACCATGTCATAACCTCCTTGAAGGACTTGTGCTGCGTGGATGACATTCACAGTACATATTGGAGAAGCCTGTGTCACTGCCAGCACAAATACGTAAGCTTTGTGCCACACATTCACAGTCTACGAACAGGTAAAGAATGGCTCAGCTGTTCATGTGTTCTGCCTTTTACAAATGTCCTTTCCTATGCTGGAGGTTAATTGTCAAAATACAGGTCTCTTCAATAGGATAATCCCTGCACCAACAGTAAGTACCATTTAAAAACTCACAAGTCGCGCGATCAGACTACTCTTTCAATCCCATCATTCCACACAAAATACTACATGGCTTTTGAAAGAACTACGGTTGAGTGGTGACTTATTATTAAAGATGAAACTCAACAAACCACATTCACATGAAGACTGTAAGGCAGATTAGCATTTCTGGTGGTAGTCCAGAGTGTGAGTCCCACATGCCATTAAAGGAATTTTCATGAATCTTGCGCTACTATCAGAAGAGGTCACAACTACCATGAATTTAATCGTTAGTAAGACATAGGCTACAGCAGGGGCGAACAACCAAATTAACAATACAATGAAGTTAAGTGAGGGTAAATGTGGAGGTACACACTATAGTTTAAATCCAAAAACAATGTTGATGTTTTATTATGTAAACAGTAGGCCTACTGCCCCTATCCAATCCTCCTGTTTCCCCATCATTTGAATAATAGCAGATCTAATGGCCACACTTGCTTCAAGACCCCGCCTCCTGTGCTGCTAAGCTCTTAATAACACACTGTAATACGGAAAAAACTCTTCGCAAACACCTACAACTTCACACACTAAGCGGCCACCTGAACAAATTGAAAACTCTCACCAGAGAAGATACTGCGGTGATCATGCAGACCATCCACTCCGGGGCCCCAACAAATCCATGCCCCCCTGCATCTACAAACTTAGAGCACTGCCAATCAGCACTGCCCTCACTCAGATCATCACCTCCATCACATTCACCACATGACTGGAAGAATTCAGAAGTCAAAACCCTTCTCAAGAAGCCATCAACCGACCCGAACTAACTGAGCAACTTCCACCCAATCTCCCAGCTAGAAAGGACATGGAAAGCCAGCCACAAAATCACCACTAGAGCCACCTGGAAGGCCACACTCTGACACTACTACCAGCAACTGAGAGACACCAAGAAACAAGCACTAGCTGAATGCATCGAAGGGAGCTCTAACAGCTGCAAGGAGATCTTCTCGATCATCAAGGAATTCAACACACCCTCTGCCTCTGCCAACAGCTTCACCCCTCTCAAAATCTCTGCGACGAACTGTCAAACATATTCCATTGAAAAATCGGAAACACCTACAACAACTTCACACACAAACCATACCCCAGAGATCTCATTCCCAGCCTGCCCATCACTTTCCAAAACGGCCACCTGAACAAATGGAAAACTCTCACCAGAGAAGATACAGCAACAATCATGCTGACCATCCACACGGGGACATAAGAAATCCATGCACCCACTGCATCTACAAACTTGGAGCACTGCCAATCAGCACTGCCCTCACTCATCAACACCTCCATCACATCCACCACACGACTGGAAGCATCCAGAAGTCAATGCCCTTCTCAAGAAGCCATCAACGGACCCAAACCAACTGAGCAACTTCCACCCAATCTCCCTGCTCCCCTACCCAGCCAAAGTGATACAGAAGGCCATCAAAATGCAACTCACAAGCCACCTCAAACCATAAAACCTACTGGGCAACACTCAATCAGGTTTCAGAAAAAAACAGCATCAAAACAGCCCTCATCGCAGCCACCAATGGCATCTGGATCATCATGGACCGAGGAGAAACAGCAGCCCTCACCCTCCTTGACCTCTCTGCGGCATTTTGGCATATGGCACAGTCTCCCACAACACACTCATCAGAAGACAACAAGAGATCAGAATCCAAGGACCCACACTCAGCTGGACCTGCTCCTTCCTCATGGAAAGAACCTAAAAAGTTAGACTCCCTTCACTTCGGAGACCACAAACCTGATCTGCGGAGTCCCCAAGGTTTCATCTCTCAGCCCAACCCTTTCAATATCTACATGACATCACTTACCAACATCATCTGAGCCCAGGGCATCACCATCCTCTCCTATGCCAATGACACCCAACCCATCCTTTCCCTGAAGGACACAACAACCTCCACCAGAACCAACTTCACCAACTGCACAACTTTGGTAGATGAATGGATGAGAACCAAATGTCTAAAGATCAGCGCCGACAAGACAGACGTACTGGTGTTTGGAAAGAAGACCTCCCCATGGGACCACACCTGGTGGCTGACAGGGCCAACACAAACACCCAACAACCATGGCAGAAATCTGGGGATCATCCTGGGTGACAAACTCAAGAACATGGCACAAGCCAATTCATTGAGTACTGCCTGCTTTCACATCCAACATATGCTACAAAAAATCTTCACATGCACCAAAGTACTCGTCATGCAAGCACTCCTCACAAGAAGGCTCGACTACATCAATGCACTCTATGCCTGAATCGACAAGCAACTCCTACAGAGACTTCAGACCATACAGAACTCTGCCGCTAAATGCATAGTCAACCTCCCTCACCGCACTCACATCTCACCTCACCGCACTCACATCTTACCTCACCGAGCTCCACTAGCTACCCATCCACACACACAGCCAATTCAAACTCCTTACACACACTCACAAAGTTCTGCACAACACCGGACCAACATACCTAAACAACTGCATACACTTTCACCACCCCACCAGACACCTACGCTCAGACTCACTCTCACTTATACACAACCCCTGTATCCACAAAAGCAGATCAGAAGGTTGCTTGTTCCCCTACATTGCACCCAAAGCATGGAACAACTTCCTACAACACATCAGAGCCTCCTCCTCACTTCATGAGTTTTGCAAGAAGCTGAAGACCTGGCTCTTCAAATAACTCTGCGGGGACCACATGCATGCTCAAGGCCTGGATGCCTCGCAGGTGATTATTGTGCGTCCCAACGGAATTCATCATAGAACTACTTGAAGTAACCATGATGAAGAACTTTTTCCTATTTCAAAACGAGTTCTTCCTACAAACCAAAGGAGTGGCCATGGGCGCAGCCTTTGCCCCGGATTTGGCCATCCTGTTCATGGATGACTTTGAACAACAATTCATCTTTAACCAGGCAAATCCCTATAAAACTAAGGTCACACAATGGCGCCGATATATAGACGATGTTCTCCTGATCTGGACGGGAGAAGAAAATGACCTCCATGACTTTTTCGAATGGCTCAACACCAGATCCAGCGACATAAAATTCACCATGAATTGGCACAAGAATACTATGGACTTCCTTGACATCACTATCAAAGTGGACAATGATCACCTCTACACCATACTCTACCGAAAACCAGCGGAGAGGAACACTCTGTTAGGATACTCCAGTCACCATAATAGAAGCTTACGTGACAACCTGCCTTTTGGGCAATTCCTGCGCATCCGAAGGAACTGCTCTCTCAAAGACGACTATTTCAAAGAGTCAGACGATCTGATCATCCGTCTCATCGAACGTGGGTACCCCAAAAGGCTAGTGAAACGGGCTAGAAAGAGAGCCTGGTATTACGACCGAGATGCGCTCCTAAGGGTTACAAAAAGGAATAAATTATAATAAGGCGGTACCCGTGTCAAAATAAAAAACCCGTAGGTTAAATGTTACCTATGAGGCATGATGTGCCTAGGTAACTAAAAAGGTCAAGGTCAACATGTTTCGCGCCCCGTGGTCCCGTAGGATCCGTGGCGCTTCTTCAGGACCAGGTGTGTGATTAAAATGTTGTGTGGTGCACGTGAAAAATCAGAGTGCACGGAAAATCAAGAGTTGTAAGTGCGTAGAGGGTGTAATCGCCCTCCACGGTATTCAGGGCAGGCCCAACCTAAAGGCTAGTACCGGTGGGCTACAACTAAATAGTTGAAACTGCTACCTGATAGGAGGCCTAAAATGCGAGGAGAAGTACTCCAAAAGGCTAAGAACGTGGGTTGCCCGCACCTTACCGGGATCAAGCTTCGGGTGCCGGCTCATCTGCACCTACCCGCACCTCACGTCTGCCCAATTTATTCCTTTTTGTAACCCTTAGTCAATTTTAAATCACTGCACACACTTTCACTTCTCTTGTTTAGGACTCCCTCCACACACTCGCATGCACCAAACGGCGGTTCGCAAAAGATCTCCGACAAAGTGACCCTTCGGGGGACCCGTTGGGCATTGCAGCGCCGGCCCAACGAGGAGCAACCGCCCGATGATGAAGCATGACATCCTCCGGGGTGTGTGAGGGCAACAAGGAACAGACTTGTTCTTCCCTAATACTCTGGGAGTCCAAGGCCAAGTTTATCCAAATCCCCCCACTTAGTTCCCTCCTTCTGCCTTCTTTTTTCTTTTCTTTTTTCTCTCTCAGGAGATAGCATTACTTTGCATACCTCCCTAGGAACAGTGTCCTCTCCCTTGTGCATTTACATTCAACAGTATATACATGCAATGAACATACTTGGTTATCTTTTTCATGCCAATGTATATATTTCGCAACATAGGTGAATAATACGCTAATTTTATTTATGTGCAGTTCATATTTTTAAATAACAAGCACGTGGTTTCAAGAGACCCATATCATCTTTGTAATATTTATTCCCAATATCGCTGTCTGATGTTACTTTAAATTGGTCTCGATATGTTGTTTGCACATGTGTAAATATGGAAGTATGCAACTATGTTTAAGAAATATGTTCCTTTCTTGAGTCAAAACATGGTATAACCCTATTATTCATTCCCCGATGTCATCCACACAACAATGAGTTAACTGCTAGCGGACATAAGCATTAAGCAGGAATAGACACAACAATGAGTTAACGGCTAGCGGACATAAGCTTTTGAGCAAGCAATGCCTTCTTTCCGTTTCCATGGTTTCGCCACCTCATGATCCGGTACGGGAGGCATGAAGCGGCTGCACCCAACGTGCACGTTTTCCGCTCCGCGTTTAAATACGTGCGCCTGTAACCGCGAGCTCATTCTACAAGTAGACATCGAGGCGAACAGTACTACATTGAGGTGAGGTCCCATTGATAGGTGCTAAGCAGGCGCTACCGCAGGCTTTAGCGTCGATTCTTTTGACATGCCGTTTTTATTTACACTATTTGTTAAACGCTCCGTTATCGCTTATTTTAACATCGTTTCCTTTGCCACAATATTACACTGACTTTTTTCTCTTATGAACAGGCCCCCAATGAGTTCAGTAATGCGCACGCCCTGGGCCTATTTGAAATCACAAACTGTATTACTTTGTCTATTTTGTTAGGATTTCTAGTTTTTAAACGGGCCTTTTACAAACATAAATAGCTCCTTGTGTACACCCTGCCTAAACTCAGCCTCCATGAGGCTTTCATCTATAGATTTGTCCTTCTCAGTAGACGCCTTTCCCCGTTCTAACGCATAACATTTTTGTACCTTATCTTTCCAGATCATTCACTGTTAACTGCTTAGGATCTAGTGACCTACAGTTTGTTACTGTCCATTATGTACGCGCACGGAAGGCCGTAATAATGCCAACCTCTCCCTAACTTGCATAGTAAGTGTCACTACACAAAGGGAGATGCTTTTTGCACTGCTGTTTAGGATTTACTCCTAAACGCACCGTCTAACATGTGTTTCCTCCTCATCTAGGAGCTCTGATGAGCCCAACTTTCAGCTTACTGCCCAGCCTTTACGTTTGCGCTGATGCACCATTAGGTAAACCTTACCTCTTTTAGCCATTCACTTCCCCATGTGGAGACACCATGCCCCACTAATCACGTATCATTCATCTTACTTCCAGGTGCTCTCTCTCTTTTCACTGTCCTGAAGGCTGGAATCACCTAGCTATTTACTCAGGTGTCGAAACGTAGACTACAACTAGCACACAAGCCCTGACAACTGTGAATTAACAACAGGGTCATTTTAAGGCTCTGTGTTATATAGGAACAATTGACCTGTGTTAGGCTGGAATTGTATCTTGAAAAAGGTGATGGATACATGTCCCACCTCTTTTCCTTGTCCACCCTCCTCACGGTTTCACATTGACCAACAACACTCTATCTTCCTTATCTCACACCTGAGCACCTTTCTTTTAAATTTTCAGAACTGTGTGGTAATTAAAGAGCAACTGCGTTGCCACATTTAAATTACGTATTTACTTTTGCGAATAAATTGCATTTATTGCGAATATTTTTGTGAATGTTGGCTTAATTTCATTTTTGTTTTCCAAAATTGTTTATTGTTACTGTGACCACCTATAAATTGTAGTACAAATCAACGTAACATAACAACATAAGATTATAGCTGTCAGTTCTCCAAAATTATTCATAATCTACCTAATGTGGGCAAAGAACAGGACTGGATCAGGGTAGAAATCAGTGGTCATAGAAGACGTGAGGCTAAACCCATCTAAAAGCGGTGAGGTGTATGAATATAAACTAGCACCACTCACTAAGACACCGTTAGGGCTCTTTTAAACAGCCAGAGTAGAAGGGATGATTCCCTCTGAGGTATATCATATCAGATAGGCTGTACCTCAAGAGATTTTGACTACCCTCACCCAACAGTCAAGATGCAACCTAGGGTTCAGTGGCTAGGTAAAAAGGCATATTGGGACCTTTCCTGAAGGTTATTCATGAGTCATGACCTGTGAGGGCACGAAGAAGATCAAAAACTTGTTGATGACACTCAGGAGAGTTATAAAACAATCATTTTAGCACTTTCAGTCGTGTGAGAGTGAGGTAAACAAAAATAGTAGAATATTTGCTTGCCCCTACATGTTTTCAATTTAGGATTCCTTAGATCTTCTTTCACCACCAGGGGAAAAAAGGAAGAAATACTTGGGTTGTGAGAAGAGAAACAGGTGTTCTCTACTATAAGTGGAAATTGGCTTCTAGGATTAAAAACCTCACCGAAGAGCTCCAAAAGGATCCCTCGTGAATCAAGAAATCTGATGAAGCAAGAGGCAGAATCCACTTATGCATAATACCACAGTTTAGTAAGGGAGGGTTTCTATGATTTCCTTTTTGTTGCGTTCGTTTACTCTCCTCCTACCTATTTGTTTTTGTATGTCACAGGTTTTTCTCCCTCCACACTTTTGTTGGCACATTTTCCCAAATGAAAGGAACGTCTGTAGTAATGCAATTGTTTCCCCACAGTTCTAATCTGCATTAAGCTGGGGAATTACCTTTTATATCATAAAAAAGAAAGTAAACACCATCCACCACTCAGTCTGTCAAAGTGTTTCATATCTACTATTCACAGTTCGCAAATTCTGAAACACCTGTATCCTAGACAGATTTTTTATTTCCAGTTAGATATTTAACAGCAACGTGATGTGCATATACACATGGAATTTTGAAGGGGACTCTCAAATTATATATTTCAATTTTCTTTTTTGATCATGACATTGCACTGATCTTGAGGCTGTGATCACCAGAGTCTCTGTTTGGTGTGCCTCAGCGCAGCTGTCAGGATATTAAGTCAGTCACATCCAGTGCTGCTGCTCTGTAAGCTACATTTCAAGGCGAGTGCTTTTGCAGCACCTCTCCCTCTCCATTCTGGGAGTTTTTATGCTCCACGTCTCTTTTTATGCTAACTGACTTTTTGTGATGCATGATTGTGCATCTGCGAGTGGCCATACCGAGGCCCTGCTTTGGACTCTGCTTGGGTTTCCTTTCTGTCTATAGTGCTAAAGGATAGGTTGGGTTTTCAAGTAAAATTTCATTTCCTTATATATCAAATATTGAATTGTATTTCCTTTCAAATGGGCAGAAGATAATGTATTATATGACGGAGTGCAACTCTGATGTTTAATATGTCTGCTTTGCCCTAGCATGCTTTAACTTCTTGGCTTTTCGTATTTAAAAAATCATGTGCGTCTATGCAATTTGCAGAATCCATTTTTTTCTCTGGCAATATTGTTGATGTTACTAAAGTTTGTAGAAAAATGGGCGGCGTTGCTCATTTATATTCTGCACCATAAATTCATTCACATGCACGCAAACTAAATTACTTTCAACCTGTTGCAAATCATTAAAAGAGCTAAACAAGGTGCTCGGTTGCCAAACTGGAATTTTAGCACTCATTAGATCCATGATGTAAAACGACCTTTATATGGACTATTGCTAAAAGTAAAAAAGCATTGACAAAGCCAATATTATTGGCATACGTGCAGTGAGAAGGATTTCTTTGAGAACATAAAGGCACAGATGTATTTGGCAAAGAGGACTATTTGGAGGAGAAAACCAACAGAGGGTTTCAGAAGAAGCTGTAAAATTACACCACAGCAAATATGTTACTTAAAAGGTGCGCTGGCTATTTCTATATGCAGCCAAATTGATTGGTAAGAGAACTTAGGCACAAGAAAACAACATGATATCTGCTGAATATGTGGGAATATGACGTTTGTTAACGACTAAGCACAACATTCAGTAATATTTCTCTGATGTATAGAGATGGTGGCCTGGTAGAGCAACTGTACATTAACATTTACAATGTTTCATAGAAAACACAAAACGCAGAACACCAACCTGATGACCCTAAGGTGGCGCCTTCATCTAAAAGAACATATCCAATACTGCACATTATTATGTGAACAAAGGCAAAGCAACACAAAAACTCCGAAATCATGGTACAAGCATTAAAATGTAACAATTTGCATTGATGCCTCTAGGATATTTGGAAAAAACGATCAGATCAGTTTATATTTTATCACAGTGCAGTGCACCATCATTCTTTAATTCTTTATTATTGTCGTTTGCCACTATCAAACAGCAATAGTGACATATTCTTGGATTCAAAACTAACCCTAATTCCTTTTAGCAATGTTTACAAAACAGCTAACAATTTTCAGACACAAAAAGTCTAAATTTAATAGCGTCATGCACATACAGTTTTATTTGAATGAATAGAGAAAAGGTTAATTTGCATGAAAAATATTTGGATACATACTGGATTATGCAGCTTTCCCTTTGAAATGTCACTCCTTTCTACTGCTAGCATGTGTTTCTGATAAGCAATGTGTGTTTAAATGCAAAGTGTGTTTAAGGCTGCAGTACCACCTCCTGTCTCCGGGGGCAGATTGAGCAAAAATATAAACACAGGTCCCCACAAGGCAATTTTTTAGAAAGTTATAAAAATTGACAGACATTCCTGAAGTCATTGCCTTGTGGGGACCTGGTTTCAGGTCCCCACAGTGTGAGTGTGTTATCACACCCCAGTCCCCACAAGGATAGTAAAAAAAAAAAACACACACACACACACACACACACACACACACACACACACACACACACACACACACACACACACACACACACACACACACACACACACACACACACACACACACACACACACACACACACACACACACACACACACACACACACACACACACACACACACACACACACACACACACACACACACACACACACACACGTTTCTCTTGTATGAAAATAATCCCCTAAATACAGTTTGTAATAGAGAACATACACTGTAATTGTATCATACAAGAATCATTTATTTTCAGAAAAGGAAAACAGTTAATAGCAGGCAGTTGGCCCATAGGCTGCATAGATAAATAACTATCATAGTACAGTAAAAAAAAAACTGGCACCTTGCCTTTAAGGCTTCCAAGGTTCTGGACACCGTGCCTTTAAGACCTCCAGGAGCCCCTCTGCTCCCATCATGCACCACAGGTGACAGTTAGGTCAGTTCTTTTTTACGGTGTACTAACTTGTATCACCCTGAGTGTAAGATGCACAACACACAGTATTGTACCATAATTGCTCGTCCGGGGAGGCGGGAGGGTTGCTTATGACTGATGAGTATACCCCTGGAAGAGAACTAGGATTACAGGTAAGTAACTTATCCTTCTCTTCCAGGGGATACTCATCAATAGTCATAAGCACTAAATAGAGTAGCAAGCCCATACCCACTACTTCGCGGACGAGCAAACCAGTACACAAAATATATAACAATGCATCTTAAAATGGAATCAACCAAACAAATTTCTCAACGAGGCTTGTCCAACTTGGGCATCCGCCTGTGCATCAGAGTCCAAACAGTAATGGCGAGAGAAAGTATGAACAGAACGCCATGTAGCTGCTTTACAAATTTCTACTATAGGAACATTTCTAAGGAGAGCCGTGGTAGAGGCTTTTCCCCTGGTAGAATGTGCTTTAGGTTTTCCCTGAAGAGACTTGTTGGCTAGTTGGTAAGCCAAACATATGCAAGAGACTATCCACCTAGAGATGGATCTTTTAGAGGCTGCCAAAACGGTATTTATGGAACCATAGTTAACAAACAACCGGTCCGTTTTTCTCAATGACTTGGTTTTGTCTAGATAAAATTTCAGTACCCTCTTGAGGTCTAGAGAATGGAGGGACCTCTCAGGAGGAGTCGTGGGATTGGGAAAAAATGTGGGTAGAGTGATAGCCTGATTGATGTGAAAATCCGAGACAACTTTAGGTAGAAAACTCGGATGGGTTCTTAAAACTACCCTGTTTGCATGAAAAACAGTATAGGGCTCTTTACAGCACAAGGCCTGTATTTCACTAACCCTGCGGGCAGAAGTGATGGCGACTAAAAAGGCAGCTTTCCATGACAAGTGCTGCAGAGAAGCCCTGTGAATTGGCTCAAAAGGAGCACCCATTCGTTTTGTAAGGACTATGTTGAGCTCCCAAGGTGGAGAAGGAGATCTCACTGGGGGGTAAACCTTCTTTATCCCTTCAAGGAAATCTTTAACCACTGGCATCTGGAAAAAAGAAACCTGTGTAGGGGACTTTCTGTATGCAGTGATTGCTGCTAGGTGAACTTTAATCGAGGAGAACTGCAGGCCAGATTTGGCCAAATGTAGTAGGTATGGCAAGATCACCTGCTCTTGACCCTCACCGGAACATGAGCATTGTTCATGCACCACAAGTAGAACCGCTTCCATTTGAAAGCATAGGATGCCCTGGTGGAAGGTCTCTTGGCTTCCTTGAGGATGGACATACAGTCTGCTGGTAAGTCTAAGTGTCCGTATTGCAGGACCTCAGGAGCCATGCTGTCAATGTGAGGGATGAGAGATTGGGATGAAACACTCTCCCCTCGCTCTTGGATAACAAGTCTGGACGGCAAAGCAACCTCTGGTGTGGCATCTCGGATAGTTGCAGAAGGTCCGGGTACCACCATTGACGCGGCCACTCCGGAGCTATCAGGATCATTCTGGAGTTGGTCCTGTAGAATTTGTTGATCACTGCTGGGATGAGAGGCAGTGGCGGAAAGGCGTACAGTAATGTGTGAGACCATTTTATCAAAAGGGCATTCCCCCGTGAACCTGGCTGGTGAAACTTGGATGCGAAGACGGGGCATTTGGTGTTTGCCGCGTCTGCGAAGAGATCGATGTCTGGCACTCCCCATTGCCGGAAGATGTCTTGCGTGACTTCGCTGTTTAGCACCCAGTCATGAGCTTCTACGAAGTCCCTGCTTAGGGCTTCTGCCTGGACATTCAGAAACCCTGGCAGGTGAATGGCCACAATGTCGAGATTTCTTGCAAGAAGCCACTTCCAGATGGTCTGTGACTCCTGAGAGAGAGGTCTCTACCTGGTGCCCCCCTGCCTGTTCAGATAATACATCGTCGTGGTGTTGTCTGTCTGAATCAAGAGGACTGGAGAGAAGGGTACAGCGACTTGAGGGCTAGGTGCACAGCTCTCAACTCTAGAAGGTTGTGATATCCCCGCTCTGTCTCCGACCAGAGACCTTGTACTTGAAGATGTCCCATGTGAGCTCCCCAACCTTGCAGGGAAGCATCCGTGACTATAGTCTGAGTGGGAATATCTTGGTGGAATGGGACTCCCTTCAGTAGATGTGAACGCTTCATCCACCATGTGATGGAGTCTCTGGCTGACTGAGGTAGAGTTACACGGTCTTCCCAGCAGCCTGACGTCTGCATCCACTGATCCTCCAGAGACTGTTGTAGAGGACGCATGTTCAATCTGGCATTGGGGACAATGAAGACACAAGAAGCCATTGACCCCAGAAGAGAAGACACCTGCCTGACAGTGGGAAGATGAGATCTGAGGAGTTCGCGACATTTCTCCCCAATTGATGATAACCTCTCCTCCGAAGGACACACGCTTGCTTTTACGGTATCCAGTGAAGCGCCCAGGTAATGGATTTTTTGGGTCGGGTTGAAGACCGATTTCTTGTATTTGACCCGCAGACCCAGCGTGTTCAGTAGATGAAGACAGAAGGAGAGATGACTCTGAAGCAGGGAAGGCGTAGCGCTCTTCAGGAGCCAATCGTCCAGATAGGGATAAATGAAGATCTTGCGGAGAAAAGCTGCCACCACTGCCATACACTTTGAAAATGTTCGGGGGCCGATTTGAGCCCGAACGGAAGGACTCTGAATTGGAAGTGCCGATGAGCTACTTGAAAACGGAGAAACCTTCGATGCTTTTCGGACACCGGAACGTGGAAATAAGCGTCCTGCAGATCTATAGCACACATCCAGTCCCCCTGATGTAGATGAGGGAAGATCTGGTGCAGGGCCAGCATCCGAAACTTCTCCTTGCGGATGAATTTGTTCAAGAAGCGCAGATCGAGAATTGGTCTGTATTCTGTGGTCGGGCCTCTTTTTTGGACCAGGAAATAGCGAGAATATATTCCCTGTTTTAGTTGTTGAGTCGGAACATATTCTATGGCCTTTTTTCGTAGAAGACTGTTCACCTCTTCCTGTAACATGTGGTGGCATTGACGGAATTCTCTGAGTGGTGGAACTGGTGGAGGTGGGGCTTTGAACCTCAGCAAGTATCCATTTTGCACAATATTCAGCACCCATTTGTCGTTTGTGAATGATGTCCACTCTTCCAGGTGAAAAGCGATACTTCCCCCTACCGGAGTGGCTAACGGGCACGTAGGAAGCATGTGCTCATTGTTTAGCTGGTTGTTTAACAGTTGAGGCCTGCTGTCTGTTGTTTCCTCTTCCAGGTCTCCTCTGGTGGAAGTGTGACCTCTGCTGTTGTTGATTTTGAGAGGACCACTGAGGGGTTTGAACCCTCTGTTGGAAGGAACGCCTGCCGTAGGGACGAAATAGTTTGCGGAATTCCTTCCGCTTCTCCTGCCCAACGGCCTTCACAGTGATCAATTCAGCTTTCATTTTGGACATCTCATCGTCCGCATGAGACCCAAACAACAAAGAATCATTGAACGGTAGATTGACTATCTTCCGTTGCGCATCAGGCTTAAGCCCTGTAAGACGCAGCCAGGCCGAGCGCCTAGAGCAGATGCTGTGCGAATAGCCGTGCGCGGCCAGATCAGATGAGTCCGCAGCAGCACTTATTACCTGGTTTGCCACCAAGCCCCCTTCCTGCAGTATCTCCTGAAAGTCCTTTTGGTCTTCTTTCGGGAGTTTTACCGTAAACCGTGATAGAGAGTCCCATAGTGACCCGTCATATCTCCCCAAGAGAGCGGAGGCGCTGGCAACCTTCATGACGGAGGCCGAAGTATTACACATCCTCTTGCCCAAACAGTCCATAACCTTGCTGTCCTTCTCAGGAGGGATTGAAGAAGATGATGTCGCAGAGTGTGTCTTCCTGGCCGCCGCCACAATTACAGAATCCGGGGAAGGATCAGAACGAAGGAAAAGCGGATCCTGATCAGGGGCTTTGTACTTCTTTGCAATGCAAGAAGGTACTGCACCTACTGTTGCAGGAGTTAAGAAAGTCTGCATGGCGGGTTCCAAAAGGCCTGGGACCAATGGCAGCAGAGACCTCGTTGAAGAACGATGATGTAAAGTCTCAAAGATAACAGAAGTGGAGACCGTCGGAGCCGACATACTTATGTTCAGTTTGTTGGCCCATCTGCAGAGAACTTCGGTGAAGGTACCCAAGTCATCAATCGGGGACACTCTGGATGGAGATGTCGACGACAAAGTTGGAGAATAGTCCCGTATTGAAGTCCTGGTGGACGTGGACCAGGTTGGTGATCTTCGTCGCCTCTGTTTTGGAGAGGAGGCATGGTGGGAAAGTGATCTCTCACGTGAACGTGTGCGGTGGGAGGATGGGGACCTCGACCTTCTCAGGTTCCTTCTCGGAGACCCTCTCGATGAAGCGGTTGGAAGAGGACCCCTTGAGAGTCTTGAAGGGGAATACGTACGAGAGAAATCCGAGCCCGGACTTCTATGAACAGCACCCCTTGATTCCTTGTGTCCGACACTTTCCAGCCACCTTGGCGAAAAATTAAAAGGATGGGACTTTTTAGTAGCCACCGGAGAGCCCTCCGGGGAAATTTGAATAATGTTAATGCCAGGGGATGACGACTGTTCCCTCGACGTCGACCGTCTTGACCTTGACGTCGATTTTGGTCTCTCTGTCGCCTCCTCCGAGGCGATGGCGGGATTCTTGTCTCTCGACGTCGACCGATGTTTCGACGACGACACGGACTGTGCCGTCTTCGACGTCGACCTCCTCTGCGGAGAAATGCTGGAAGACTCCTGTCTCCGCGATGCTCTCGAAGTCGATCGCCCCCGAGATCGAACTGGGGAATTCGGCGTCGATCTTCTATGACGTCTTTTCGACGTCGACTTCTTCGACCGTGAAAGCCTCAACGGCGACCGTGATCTCGGCGTCAGCAGCCTGTAGGCTCTTGGCAGAGTCTTAGCCGGCGAACCTCTCGACGCCGACCCTCGAGAAGGTGGCGGAGTGTGCCTCGTCGTCGACGGGTGTTTCGACGTCGACGGGTGTTTTGTCTTAGGCCTCTCGGGGTCAACATACTTCGCGCCCTAAGTAGTATGCCTCGACATCGATCCCTTCTTCGGCGATGGAGACTCTCACCGTCTCGACGCTGAAGAGTGTCTTGCTTGCTTCTTCGACGGCGATCTCGACGCCGACGGCGAACACTATGGAATCTGCCTCTTTCTTGACCCTGGAGAGGCAGAACGACGTTTTCGATGAACTTGGTGAGAGGAGGACTCTTGACTTTCAAGGCCACTTTTAGGATTACTTTTTCCTCTCTCCAACACAGCATGAAGTCGAATCCTTTCCCTGTCACGCAGGGTCCTTTTAGAAAACTGCTGGCAGTAGTAGCAAATTTCAGGCTTGTGGGAAGATGGAAGACACAGGATACACACTGAGTGTGGGTCAGATTTTGCCATCTTTTTACCACAAGACGGACATTTATTAAATAAAGCTGGCATTCTGACAGAAAAAATGATAGTAAATTGTTAGAAAACAGTAGAAAACTACCAGCAGACAAAAATGTGGAAATTTAAGAGAAAAAAATCAATTCCTGACTGAAAAAGTCAAAAACTGTCAAGCTCCAGGATCCTCACAGAAGGAGCTGGAAAAAAGAACTGACCTAACTGTCACCTGTGGTGCATGATGGGAGCAGAGGGGCTCCTGGAGGTCTTAAAGGCACGGTGCCCAGAATCTTGGAAGCCTTAAAGGCAAGGTGCCAGTTTTTTTTACTGTACTATGATAATTATTTATTTATGCAGCCTATGGGCCAACTGCCTGCTATTACCTGTTTTCCTTTTCTGAAAATAAAGGATTCTTGTATGATACGATTACAGTGTATGTTCTCTATTACAAAATGTATTTAGGGGATTATTTTCATACAAGAGAAACCTATGTAATTTTGGCGGTTTGCCCTATTGGAACAGTTTTAGGCTGCATGTTTATATGTACATACATATGTATGTTTCGGAAGTGTTATACACTTGTGGGCCCGAGCATACACATATATATATATATATATATATATATATATACACACATATACATATATATACATACATTATATATATATATATATTTACCACTCCTTCTCTTCGCGATCCCTCACCCCTGGGATCAGAAAGGGAAACGGACACCTCTTATTCTGTGCAGTTATTTATTTTCAAATGTGCTTGCCGTCATGACGCGTTTCAGCCCCTTGAGGCCTTGATCACATGACATGCTTCGTGTTTCCTTCCAAATTTAAAGTGTTTTGTGCATATAAAACTAGAAGAAAACAGACTGCCCGTCCGTTTCCTTTACCTTGTTCACAGTACATATTATTGTTAAATGGCTACATTTCAGCTTTATACCTGCGAATGCATGTTACTTTCTGTATAAATACAATGGGGTAAAAATATAAAATATCTCAAAATAGTGCCTTTTGATGATAGAATCCCAATTTTGGGAATTCCAAATTCGGCTATTTCGTTGTTTGACACTTAACACATGCTAACTGTATAAATACAATCACATATTACATTCAATCTGAATTTTCCCAATATGTTGCATTGTTTGTTATATACTGATATTCACATTTGGAATACCTCTGGGAATAGATTGTATATGTTATATATACCAGTGATAAAACCATGGTTACATTTCCTCATTTCTATTGCTCAATCTAATACCTAAAAACTTAGATAGAACACTATAGTCCATATACAACAAACCCCACCTATGGACATAGTTGATATTATTGCCATAATTAAAATCCAATAATCATGTGCAAAATACGCAAACTTCACGTGTGAAATACACTTACTTCCTGCTCCCATTATGAGGTCTCCTCCCATTCTGACATTCAATTACCCCCGTCCTGCCGGTTAGGCATATTTGTACTGCGAAACTCTCCATTATTAAGTGTGATGCTTCACGTGAATGTGCAAAAAGTGCGATAATTGTTAAAGTGCTGTTTATATCCCTATATATTTCTATATGCTCCGGGATCCCGCACGTGGGCGGGGATTATTCAGTGCTTATGACTATTGATGAGTATCCCCTGGAAGAGAAATACATGTTCCATGCTTTGAGAGAATAGTTTACTTTTTTAAATTCTTTTTTATTAAACTTGCAGATGCATTATAGACATCACAGAGCAATATTCACAATTTTGAATTTACAGAGTTCAAAGGACAGTTCCGTCGCTCGTTACACTTTATCTTTTGTTTCTTCCCATTCAGTATAAATTTGGGTAGGTAATTCACTCCAGGCAGGCCCCGGCACCCCCATCTTATTTCTGCATATCCAGCCTTGATCACCTCAATGTCACATTTCAGATTCCTCTATATTCATCTACTTGCTTTGGGAGCATAGTTACCTTAAAGATGAACATGGCTCCTAGGCTTTTCCACCTATTTCAAGTTCTCTCGATTAGATTCAGTGCAACAGATTTGAAGGCATTACAGGCAGAAATTACCAAATTCCACTGGCAGGGCAAAGAGCGGAGTAAGCTAAAACACTAAAAGCACCCAAACACAGAGGGGACTTATCACTTTCAGACAAATAACTAAACCATAAAGTTTCACAGTTACAACTAATGAGGATTGGTCCCTGAGGCATTCAATTCGTTGTATACATATTTAATTTGGCTCCTACTCCTGGAAACCTGACTTCATTTAACTTTTCCATGGTGCAACCTAAGCCGTGTTATGTCAGTATATGGCAATGTCTAATCAAAATCTTTTCTACGCTTTGAATGTTACTGACTGCATCTGTTGGGTTCAGTATGAAAAGAAATGTTTCCCTGAACATCCCAACACTTTTTCTCCACTTCCTTTTAATGGACTTGGAACAATTTCCTATTTTGCCATTTCCCCAAATGGAGAGTAGGTTAAATCTACATTGATTGACATCACACAGGAAATAACACCTACCCAGGCAGCCCTTGGAGTTAAGGCCATCTTTTGTTAGTGGAAATCCAACTTGACTGGTAGGACACCTTTCGGGATTACCTCAGTGAATGACCTTTATTATGTAACAGTCGCTCATCTCTTATTTTCCCAACACTCTCCACACACTGGAAGTGGTCAAAGGATACATTGATGTTATAGGTTTATAGGTAATTATTAACATTATTCTTCTATAGTCATGATTAAGAAACTTATTCTGTAGTACTATTCCACACTATATTATTCATTTCAAGGTACCACTATGTTGTTGCCTTAACTACATATATTTGAAAAAAATCAAATACAGAAATGTCCTTCAAAAAATAATATATGTATATAATAACAAGGCGGAGACAATTCATAATAGGATACACTTTCCCAACACATCAGTCCTTCAATGCTGTCAATGAATAAGCCTCAGCCATCGCGCCCATACTTCTCAAATTTTTTTGGGCAGCCTATGGCCACATTTATGATTTTCTCAGCTAACAAGCACCAGTTCATATTAGAGTGCAAGTTCTCTATTCTTGGCTGTACACCGAGTTTTGCCATGTTTCCAAGTACCCCTACTAGGCCTAAGTCACATAGAATCTTAGTGCATGAGGTGATGGCAGCTCCCACTGTATGCTGAAGAGCATGAGATTTTGCTCCAAATGGATCAATACCAATAAGAACCCAAGAATAAGCTAATACAGCACACCCATCCTAAGTTAGAGTTGGTCCCAGAAAAGAAACAACTTTATGGACATATGTTGATCCAATTTCGGTAAGTCAATCCAAGCAATCTTGAGATTATGAAAGGAAACCCAATAATGACCAGGACATAATGGGTAGTCAACGAGAAGTCTGTATTTTCTACAGACTTCTCGTTGACTACCCATTATGTCCTGTTCATTATTGGATTTCCTTTCAGAATCTCAAGATTGCTTGGATTGACTTACCGAAATTGGATCAACATTTGTCCATAAAGTTGTTTCTTTTCTGGGACCAACTCTAACTTAGGATGGGTGTGCTGTATTAGCTTATTCTTTGGTTGTGAAGTTGCATGTTGTTCTAGACGTGCCAACAGCACCCTTGGGTGGTGGGTGCCTCAAGCTAGCTAAGCACCCCGCTGTACTTACAGCAACTGATTTATTATTCACGCCATTGGCTGGCAGTTTGCATAATATTTGTTTATTTTGATGTGCGGTTTCTTCCCTTTTAGGGAACGCTACCACCCCTTTTTTGTGATTACCAATAAGAACCCTTTCCACACTGCTTCGCAGGTCTCCAGAAATGTTATTTTATCGGACATGACCAGATAATGAGGGAAAATGTGCCCAACTGATAGCATCCACTGAGGCACAGATCAGAACAGCTATGTCCATATGTAATAATATCTGTGCTAAATTTCGTATTATACCAATTTGAAGACTGATCTTATTGAAAAATCTCTAGGGTGTCACAAAGCATTTTGCAGTTAGGATCATCTATGAGACATAAGCCACTCTTACATCAAAATATACATCTTGACACAGAAAAGGAAGGTGATCTATACGGTAATAAATGGATTGTATGTGACACCTGAAAAGCTGAGGGAACGATCCTGGGAGCTTTGTGGGGGTGAAAAAAGGCTCAGCAGTTCTTCACATATGGAGGTCTTGACTCAAATCTCTAAGAATCTGTAAAGTAATACTATCAGCCATAAAAAATATATAAATATAGAAACAATCTAGTATTGTGTATGTTCAGAATATGGTCCACACTGTTCATTAATTATCTAATATTGGGACAAACTAAATCCAAGTAAAGCATTTACAAAAATGCCAAAGTCACCTCTGTACACATTAGTCAGCACTACTGAGTTTATCAGTAGCTAAGGTGTAAACAGCATTTATTACATACCGTAATATCCTGAATAATCTGTTGAATAAGAAGAGCGTTTGATGTAATGTGGACTTTTAGCTGTCCTTGTTGTAGCAGCAGACTGAGCATCTTAGAGATGGCAGGTAACTCTTCCAGAAGTAATTTGCTCACTTGAAAGCTCTGCAACACCAGCCGCAGCACACAAGGGAGGGCAGCAAAGAATGAGATACATGATCGCCACAGCCTTTCCCTATAGAGAAATGTTATAATGAAGTTATATAATATATATATATTTTTTTTATTTATTTGAAAGGTTTTATATAGCGCTGGCTAGACCCGGGGGTATCAGAGCGCTTTACATGAGCAGAATTAGTCAAAGCAAAACAGTTGTTCAGGGTAAACAGAAACAAGCAAGTATATCTAACATTAAGTTAAAAAGGGGCAATAAGCATGTTACATGAGTAGAGGCAATCAAGTAGAGCAATTTTACAGGGTAATAAAAACACGCAGGTACAGCTCACAATTAAGTTAAGGGGGGGCAGCAATTCTGGGCGGATTAGCGGGTAATAAACAACAAAATAATAAAATTAGGGTGTGACAGTTTAGGGCAGAGAAGAGAGTATCAATGGAGAGATAAAGAAAAGGATATGAAAAGGTATTTACACTTAACTGTCCTAATGTTTTCTCAATTGGACTGAGCATATAATCAATTACAGCAATCAACTTTAAACAGACCAGACAATAAGCATTTGGCATTCATGGAGAGGAATGTGTTTATAGCGGAATACATAAAGCTGCAAATTCTCAGCTTAATGGCATGCCTTGCAATAAAACTAGAAAACAAATTGCTATAAAGTTAAACTCGGCTCATAAGCACACAAATGTAGGCTTTTCTTGTACACTCCCATAACTATCATCTTCATGGCTTGACAGAACTTCTCAATCAGTTATTCAGCTGCACTCCTGAAAAGTGATTTGTTAATGTCAGACACGCAGAAAACAGCTTGTATGGATTGTGAAACAAGCATTTGCAATGCAATATGTCTCACATTTGCGAGAGTTTGAGCTACTGACATTGTAAATGACAATGCCTTTTATTTATGTGTTTTGAAAACCTACAAGCAGTGCGTAAACACAGAATTTGTACCGATAGTCGCTGCATATGAGAAGCAAGGCCGGCAGTAACTGTGCCTCTTTTACTGCCAGCCTTGCTTCTCATAAGCAAGGACTATAAGTACAAAGTGCGTGTTTACGCACCGCTTGCAGGTTTTCAAAACGCATAAATAAAAGGCATTGTCATTTACAATGCTAGTAGCTCAAACTCACGCAAATGCGAGACCTATTGCATTGCAAATGCTTGTTTATACAGAAGCTAACGTGGGGTTTGAAGATAGTTGTTAACTTTACTCCGCTAGAGTGGCGTCTGACCTTTGTCCTTCCTGGGCACTACAGCTGTGAATAGCAATGTCTTGAACCCGGAAACACGATCTCAGACAGAGAACAAGGAGTGTGAGATGCTATTAGACAGGCTGGGCGAGCAACTTACGGTGACTTGCAACTTACGTTTATTATCACTGCTGCTTTACCAGTAATTGAAAATGTCAGGTATATTTTATTTAAAAAGCAATTTGAAGGACTTTAAGAAACGGCTCTACATTAAAATAGTTTATGTGCTCCATAATCGAATATAAACTACTTTAATCAATAAATGCATTCCTTATGAAAAGGGACATTTCTCCATCAATGTGTAAAATGGTTTTTATTCTGCAAACAAAGCTCTTTCACATCTTGGCGACTGTGTGTGGTAGACGCTGCACACTTGTTTGTGCCGACAAAGCTTACTTATAGAAAATACACACACACCGACACACACACACCGACACACACACACCGACACACACACACACACCGACACACACACACCGACACACACACACACCGACACACACTTCATAAATCGCACCATAAACTTCTAAACGTTCTTCAGTGATGAAACTGCTTCCACGCACACGGGTTGATTGTCAATGCAACAATATTAGAAAAAGTTGAATTCCAAAAAGCCAAACACTGTCTTTTTTGCATGCTTGAAATCAGTGAAAGTATAGAAACTGAAAAGGCCTAGTCGCCCTTTTCGTCATTAACCTTGCTCAGGAATGATTAATTAAAGGACTATGGCGATTGGAAGTGAGCTAGTCTCAGTCATGACAATAAAATCCTTAACATTAAATAGATGTGCGGTTATAATACCCTATTGAGATGTCTCTTGAGACGGAGGCGGCAGCAGCCATAGGAAGGCAGGGACCGTGACGCCAGGCCGTGCGTTTCAAAAGCAGGAGGAAAGAGGAGGAGGCAGCTGCAGCCAAAACAGTCTCTTTGAATGCACAGCAAATGTGGCAAGATCAGAGAAAGTTTTACAGCCCTGTTTACAACAGAGCTCTGTAAACCTCACGCACTGGTCTCGAGTACTCCAACTTAAAGAAAGAAATAGTGCTCACAAGCTCTGAGTAACACCACATGTAACAACGGGCAGTCCTTGAAAATGGGCGGAGCTTTTAAAGCCCATATCCTGAATACAGCACGTCTCACAGAGACAGCACAAGCGCTGCCTAGGCGAGACCTAAAAAGATCACATGGCTTTTTACGGTCTAGCCAATAGCCCTCGCCTCCAATTCTAAAGGGTTAGGTGGGGCCAAGAATGCTGGAAGAGTGATGTTGTCCAACATGAAAAGGAGTCACGACATTCGGTAAGAGGTCCTCAGCATGAGTTTGTTCAGAAAAAAGGTGGTGTACGGCGATTTTACTGAAAGAGCCTGGAGTTTACTCACGCGACGAGCTGAAGTAATCACAATGAGGAAGACAGTCTTTAAGGTCAGAAGACCCAACAAGCAGCTGGGCATTGGTTCGAAGAGGATGCACATGAAGTACATCAGGACCAAGTTATGGTTCCACTGTGGCATCACAAACTGTTTGGAAGGGAACATGTCAGACCTTCAATAAACAGCATCACAACAAGTGATTTACACAAGGAAGGCAGGCCTGGCAAATGGAAAAAAAGCTGAAAGGGCAGACACAACCTTTAGCAGTGCCCACTGCAAGACCTTGCTGGGACAAAGACAAAACAAAGAATAAAACATCCAACAATTTGGCTTGTAAGTGGTCTGTGTTCCGGATTCCACACCAGGCAACAAACCTGTTCCCGAGCCCGGCATAAATGGACTTTGTAGAGGGATGGCAGGCAGCAAGGATGGCATCTACAACCTGAGGTGGTGGATCAAACAAAGTCAACTGGCACTGATCAATCTCAAAGCATGAAGGTGTAGATTGCATAGGTTTGGGTGCAGAGCC
Source organism: Calotriton arnoldi (assembly GCA_963921515.1). Taxonomy (NCBI): domain Eukaryota; kingdom Metazoa; phylum Chordata; class Amphibia; order Caudata; family Salamandridae; genus Calotriton; species Calotriton arnoldi. The sequence continues at coordinate 429,178 of CAWUFW010003058.1, forward strand.
CTGCCTGTCTGCCGCAACAGAAGACCCTCCCAAAGTCGTAACCTGATCAGAGGAAAAATGCTCATGCCCAGAAGTTCCAGGTACCACACTTTCCTGGCTTAATCAGAGCCACTAGGAGGACCTGGGCCCAGTCGTCCCTCATTTTGTTCAGAAGTCGGGGCAGGAGCGGCATAGTCATACAGGAGTTCACGCTGCACTCGGCCTACAGGAGTTCCATACTCCACTCAGGCTGGAATGTGACTCTTAGAAAGAGCTTTCTTGGGAACTCCAATGCACTAAAGTTTTGACACTTCACATTCTCAAAGGTGGTGAAAAATCTAGCCAGGGCTCTCTCCACTGTTGGAAGATGCCCTGTGCTACCTCGGGTTGCATCTGCCATTTGTGATCCACCAGGCCCCGTAGAAAGAGCTCGTCTGCTCTAGCGTCTAAGAATCCTGCAGGGTGGTTAACGATCAGGGAGATGTCCTGATGCCCCAGCAAACTCCAGAGTAAAAGAGCCTCTCGGCACATGACCCAGGACACCACTCTGCTCTGCTTCTTGCAGTGCCAGATGACAGTGGGGCTGTTCTTGACAACCTGCACTAGCCTCCCTCTGATGGATGGCAGGTTGGCCTTCGGCGCCGGGCAAATGTACCATATCTCTAACAGATTGATAAGGAGACAGGCTCCACAGGAGACCAGAGTTCTCTGATCTCCACCTCCCCCTTATGACCTCTCCAAACACCAGCAGTGACACATCCATCACCACCGTCAGCACTGGGACTTGCAGGGAGTGCCACTGGTCCAATTGGAGTCAAGCAGCCACCATTGCAGCTCTCTCACAGTCTCAATGAAACCTTGATGGAATCAAGACAGGTTTCCTTGGTGTTGGCCCCATTGAGACTTCAGTTTCAACTGCAGAGCCAGCATATGCCACCTGGCATAGTCGACAAACAGAATACAGGAGGCTATTAGACCAAGAAGCCTCATAACTGGCCAACCGAAACCCAGGACTGAGGCTGAAATCAGGATCATAGCCTGAATGTTCTAGACTCGTCATGATGGGGATAAGGCCCTGAACTGCACCATATTCAAAACAACTCTTATTCAAGGAAGGCAGGTGAGACTTGAGCCCATTGATCAAGAATCCAAACAATGTCAGGAGGTTCACTGCTGTCTGGAGGTGGTCCCCAAGTGGCTGCTACGATAAGCCCACCTTCAACAACCAGTCGCCGAAGCAGGGGAAACTAGTGCTTATAACTTCTGAAGATAGTCAGTGATCACCAGTATCATTTTTGTGAACACAGGTGATGAGGCTCACGGAGAGCACAGCAAATTGAAAATTCTCTTGGACCATTTTGAACTGCAGGTAACATCTGTGGGATGGCAGGACGGGTGTATGAAAGTATATGTCCTGCAGGTCCAAGGCCAGGAAGCCAGCCGTTCGGATCCAGTGGAAAAAGAACTTGGGCAGTGTGATAATTTTGACATTTCTTCGGTACGAGACAAAAGCAGGAGCAGCAATCCACCCCTGTCTCTGAAGCCAGAACCCTATTGATGGCTCCTTTGGTAAGCAAAGCTCACACCGCTTGCATAACGATAGAAAGGTGCTCCTCTGAGAGCCACTCTGATTCAGGGGGAAGCTGGAGTGAGTCAGAAAGGAATGAAAGAATGATCTGGAGGACCCAGCTGTAAGATGTGATGGACTGCCACCCTGGGAGAAAGTGTTAGGTCTTGCCTCCCACAGGACGAATAGAAGCTACAAAGGACAAACTAAAGTTACTTGGTAGCTGATGATGCAGGAGAGGGAGACTGGGAAGATCGGTGCCCTTAGGGGCCTGTGCGGTGCCTGCTTGATCCCTGTACCTGGCTACAAAAGGACTGGGTGACTGATGGTGGGGTGGAGGAACCTGGCGGTGCCTGAACACCAACCCCTTTGAGTATCTTTGGAAAGGCCAGATCTTGTGGGAAAACTGGCTGGCATGGTTGGGAGGCCTAAAGAACATTCTGCAGCCAACTCTCCTTAAAACATCCTATGGCAGAGCCTGCTATTTCGCCAAATAGGCTGGATCCATCAAAAGGCATATCCATAATGGCTGCCTGCAATTAAAGCCCAGTGACCAGCATCCACGCATGGTGGCGGAGCACCACAATGGTGATGAATGCTTGCTGCAAGCAATCACTCAAATCAAGGCCAGCATAAATTACATATTTGGCCACATCCAGACTGTCCTGGTTGGCTTGAACCAGGGAGACCCTACATTTTTCTGGAACTGCTTGCAAGATCTCAGTGGCCATGTCCCAGGCAAACTACTTTAACCAACTTGAAGACCAGGCTTCCCAAAGAGAAGATTTGTTTCCTAAATACCCCACTCCTCTTGGACTCCCCTATGCCAGCAGCTCGTAGGGAAAGAATTGGGGTTCACCATGGAAACATGGACTACCAGACGCTCTGGAGTAGAATACTGCATCAGAAATCCACGGTCACTTGGCTTCGGTCTGTGGCGTCTGGCCACCTGCCTATTTAACGATGGGCAAGAGGGAAAAAAAAAACACGTTACTTGTGGTAAAGGTCTTTCTCGTTAATACTCTAGCTGCAGATTCCTCCTCTGGAAAGTAACCCAAGGCATTAGACGTGACCTGAAAACTCCAAAGCTCACATCACCGGTAGAGGGGTGCTGGCTTCATATTAACACCATTAGTGGTGTCAGGTGACGTCAATAAAGCCATATAATGCCCACCCAAGTGAAACGTCCGTTTCTATCCATTTTTTCCAAGTCTTTGAGGCAAGCAGATGGGCCGACATCGACAGAGTAGTGAAGTACCAAAATATAGATTAGTATCTTATTAACTTTCCCGATAACACATCCATCAAACGTGGAGGCGGGCAGTAAGGTGAGGAATGTGCAGGTAGACTATCCACCCGAAAGATTGTTAAAGAAGGTAAGTAACTTTCTTCTGATGGATACTTCTACCTTCACATTCCTCAACTGTAAAACAGAATTCAATGCTGCCACCTCTTGCTGTAGGATGGTGAAGATTTCTGGAGTGCGAGAGAAAGGCAGGGGTGGGGAAATGGGTTGGAGCCTGAAGGAAGGGAAGAGTGTAACCTCTTTCTACTATCTGAAGGACCCACTGGTATAAAGTAATGGCCTTCCAAGCCGGCACAAAGGAGGAGACACACCCTCCCAAAGGCTCAGAATGTGTGTGGGGAAGAGAACCAGGAATGCTGTCCTGAGGGGGCAGAGGAGGAAGAGGAGGAGACGACTTGTTGGAGGGAACTGCAGCCCCTACCTCTTCCACCGCCCTTGTACTGACAGACCAGAGGGGTTTTGGGGATCCTGTGTGTCGCTGAAAGGATTGTCTCTGGGGAAAGGAAAAACCGCTGGTAAAACCCCAAAAACGACAAAACTGCCTGTACGCTCGCTGGAGCATCGGTTGCTGAATGCCCAGCGAACATGCTGTTGCCTTGCTGGATTTAAATCTCTCCAGGGAGTGCCTGATTTTCTCCTCGAACAGACTGGTTCCGTCGAAGGGTAAATCAATCAGACTAACCTGTGAGACAATGGATACCGAGGTATCCATAGCTCTGGCCACAGAGTCAATGGTGCCCAGACCAGACTTAATTATGTGCCTGGAAGCATTCTGGCCATCCTGCAACACATATTGAAAGTGATCTTGCATGTCCTTGGGAACATGAGGTAAGTGCTTGGGCCATGTCCCATAAGGTGTGTATATAGTAGGCCAACAAATAGTTGGCATTCAGGGATTTCAGTGCCATACTGTCCTCAGAGAAAATCATCTTTACCCATGCCAACAATGGTGCCAAAGGTGGTACTACATAGTTTTGTGCCAGTGTAAAACATGAGACTGGTGCAGTAGGTTCAGAGCTGTACTGTGTCATCGGCATGAACATGGGAAGGCCGAATGGGGCACTAGGTCCCAGTGGTGAGCCAGAGGGGTTTGAGGCTCTGGTGAAGATCCCGAAGTTGGCATTGAGGAATGCGGCTGGGTCTGTACCCAGGGCTGGGAATGTCGATAAGGACTGCATCGGGACGGCTAGCAACTGTGGTGCAGATGGGCTGAGAGGGATGGCATTGGTGCTGATGGAGCAAGAAGGGTGCTGGCACCAGAGAGATTGTAGGTGCCGACAGTCGGCTCAAAGGTTGGGTCCGTCTGAAGAATAGGCGTGGAGCCACCAGAAGGGCCAGTTGGCCCCATCTCTACCAACTCCTGCTCCAAGGATGACGGTCCTGTGGGACAGCAATGTCACTTAGAGGATTCACCTTTTCTTGATCTTTTCTTGTGCTTCTTCCGTTTAGTTCCAGAGGAATGCGAGGAGGGAGACTTAGATCGAGTTTGCTGACGTCTCCACCGGTCTCTGTGCGCCTGACCCATGAAGAGTTTGGCCTTGCATTCCTTGATTGCTTTTGGGTGCATACTGAGGCAAGAGTCGCAGGAGACACGATACAACCCCAAGAACCAAAAACAAATGGAGAGAGGGTATGAGATGGACATCGGTCCCTCAATATCTTTACATGGCTTAAAGCCTGAACGCTTTGGAGGTACACTTGTAAATTTGCTGTGAGAGGAAAACTCAACTCTCAGGAGAGAGCGAGCTCTGGATCCACGTTGAAGGCGCAGAAAAAAGGGAACTGACATTGTTGCACCGGGGCAGGCACTGTATGGCTTCAGTGATGTCAACTGATGCCACTTCAGGCTTTGTTATGAAGCAAGTGCCCACTCCTGGTGATGTGAGTTTCTGGATCCAGTCTACCATGCCTGGTGTTGTACTACAGGTGAGTAATCTGCAGGTAGACGGTTAGAACTGTGGTTTCTGATTGTCAAATTACGCACCCTGTAAAAGCAGGAACCACCACTCCAGTCAGGGTAAGTTAGATGCACAGTAAAAGACAATCTGTTCTCACCCTTTGGTACCTAGGCACAGAGCAGTCAGGCTTTTCTAAAGATGCAATGTTTGAAGACTCTACAGAGGTCTATAAAATGGAGAGTAATTTTATGAATAAAACAAGACCAAAATGACAAAAAACCAATAAGTAGAACCGGAGTTATGAATTTTTAAAGAATAAATAAAAATAGTGCTTAGAAGCAAATTGTGCTTAGGGACTACTTGAGGTCGCGCTGGACCGAGATAAATCTAAAGTTCACGCCTACCGTGATGGAGGGCAGGCCGGCTACAGGATTCAACCAGGCCCGCTGAAAAGTACCTTGGATGGAGCAAGCGTCGATGTCTCAATGCATTGGTTCCGATCCGCGTAGACGATGAAGGCTTCATCGAGGAATCCCTTTACGCTGCCGGCACGGTGTCATAATTGAGCCGCGCAGTGCGTTGTCGTCAAGCCGCGCAATCGGTTGAAGCGATGTCTTCGACTGGCTCCTGCGTCGAAAGGGAATGCATTGGTTCCTATCGGCACAAAGTCTTCACTGCATCAATTTTGATGGTTCTGGACAGCAGAAATCTCCTTTCAAGGGTCCAGGACTGAATTGGCAACAACATTCGGCAGGGCAGAACTCACAGATGGCAGAGTCAAGGTGCTGCTGCAGGGTTGAAGGAAGTCTTTGACGGCCCGAGACATCAGAACAGTGGGCAAGCCAGCTACCCCTTGGAGTCACTCTGGGTTCAAAAAAGAAGGGTCCAGTCCTCGTCCTCAGCAGGGCAGCACATCAAAGCAGAAAAGCAGTTCTTCCAGAGCAGCAGTCAAGCAGAGTTGCAATCTTTGTGGCACAACAGTCTTTACTCCTGGCAAAGTTCTTCACAGGTACAGTAGTGTAGTGTCTCGGTAGGGTGAGAGTCCCAGTACTTATACCCAGTTGTGCCTTTTAAGTAGGGGGGCCTTCCAAGCAGACACTTTTATTGCACAGGTCCCCTTTTCATCCCAGCCCTAGTTCTAGACTATCAGTAGGGGGTAATCAGCCCTTTGTGTGGGAAACAGGACACTGCCTATTCAGGTGTAAATGACAGCTCCCCCACGCTCTTCCTGCCCAGGAAGAGCTAGCAGAATGCAGATGAGTTCTCTGTCACACCCACTCTTACTGTGTTTGTGGCTATCTAGAGAGAATGCACAAAGTGTAGCTGTCATTCACACCAGATGTGCAGTTCTAAGGCCAACAAAAAGTTACAGCAAAAAGGAGGTAGATATAGACGCATCTATCAGAACAAGGCTAAGACCAAGTACCCATAAGAGTATCAGTTAAGCCTCCATTAAATGGATATAAAGGCCCAGGCTGCAGGACTTCTGTAAGGAGATTCATTTTAACCTCAACAACAGGCAAGTGTAGAACCAGGACATCAGTCGCACGCCCAATTACAGCAAAGGAAGCACTCTCTTCTGTTGTAGGTCCAATAGAGACAACAACTCAGTATCAGGGGAAGTATAAAGTCCACTGGCCTTCTGTAGGTCCATATATAAACTGTCATCATCAAAATGCGTAGGTAAATCATCCACATCGTCACCACTGACATCTTCGGGAGGTAAACTATTAAAAATGATTTATAGAATTAAAAGGAATTTAGTTATTTTTAATAAAATACATTGCTACATTTTATAAATTCAAAATAGGCTAACAAATATTTTATAATTACATAATAAATGTGCACTATTTGTATATTTTTAACATTATTATATTTAGCTATTTCAAATAATTTAATGTAGTATTATTTCATATGTGGTTTTATTTTAAGTACGTACCTCCATTATTTTCTATGGTAGGTCGTTGCAGTACCAGTGGTTGGCCATGTGTAGTGCTGGACTTACTACTGGTTACATCTGGCTTGACAGTGCAGCTGTCACTAGACAATTATGTGACAATCACTAGGAAAGGGGCTTTATCTCTGCCCACACCTTTTGCCTTGGGAGTCGTTATTGCGACCGGACGCACCTCTATTGTAGTGCGTACGGCTTGGTGGATAATCTCCACTACGAACTGCATCTCGTATCGTGTTTTGCATATTTATTCTGATCACTGCATTCTGAACACGTCTTCATGCTCAACAGCAACTTATCGCCATTTTGAAAATTTGCCTTTATCCGTTCTTCATTGCTTGGACTGCTATTTACATAGTCCTATACGGATGCCATATACTGGCACTGGTTTTGGAATCGCACCTCGACCATTGGTGCACATCTTTGGATTGGCACAGGCGATTGACACCCTAGCTGCCCTGAAGAAGTCCAAGGTTTAAATGGACGAAACGCGTTGGCTGATGGTTTTTTATGAATGGAATAGAACATAATAAAAGGAAGAAACAATAACTCATGGACTGTATAGACACTGTTATTCACAAGGAATTGTCATATTGGATTGTGATATTTTGACATTGTTTCAATTTATAGGTTTGTCTTTTTGTGGTGCAGCTCCAATTGTGTTTTGCAAGTCCCTAGTACAGTGCACGGTGTGCGCCCAGGGCCTGTAAATCAAATGCTGCTAGTGGGCCTGCAGCACCGATTGTGCCACCCAAATGAGCAGCCTGTAAATGTAACTCAGACCTGCCACTGCAGTGTCTGTGCGCAGTTTAGTACTGCCATGCCGACCTGGCAAGTGCAACCACTTGCCAGGCCCTAACTTTCCCTTTACTTGCATATGAGCCACCCCTAAGGTAGGCCCAAGGTACCCCTGTGGGCAGGGTGCAGTGCATGTGAAAGGTAGGACATGCCCTGATGTGTGTGGCATGTCCTGATAGTGAAATACTGCCAATTTCGTTTTTCACTATTGAAAGGCTATCTGTCCCATGGGATAGAATGGGAGTTTATTTATAACATCTTATAAATATAACTTCCCATTGGGACAAGATGAGAAGATAAAGTTTAGTATGCCTGAACTCAGAATATAAAGTTGCATCTTTTAGTAAGGATGATTTTTACATTCTGTGTTTGAAAACACCACTTTTAGAAAATAGGCATTTTCTTGCTTAGCCATCCTGTGTGCCTCTGCTAGGTTTGTGTATTGACTGTCTGGCTTTAGAGTGACAGGGGCTGGGATGTGCATTCTGTTCAGACATCCACGGGGGGGATGAGGTATGTCCTGCTTTTCCAGGGTGAGTCAGGGCTGGGCTCACTAGACCTGGGCTGCATTCGGAGTAGGGGGGGGGAGATTTCTTTCACACCTGAATGGGCCTGGTCTGCCTTGGACAATGCTGTCTCCACCTCCTGCCAGGAAGCTGCACCAGAGAAGACAGAACTGGTTTTGGCTGGGCAAAGAACTTCTCTGCCACCAGAGAACAAAGGAATTTCTGCTACAAAAAGTGGGGCCCAGACCCCAGACTTTTAGATTACTTCTGGGATTCAAGAGGTACCTTTGCCAAGGAGAAGAGATATAGAAACGGAGAAGTACTGCCCCTTGCTGTGTGCGGTCTGGGGTTGGCCTGCAGTGGCTGTTTCTGCCAAGGAAAGGACAAGGACTTTGCTGTGTCCCCTGCTTGAGGAAGATCTCCAAGGGCTTGAAGTAGAGCTTGCCTTCTGTTTTGAAGTATCAGGGATACAAAAACTTTATCCCCAGCTCCCCTGAACTTCCTTGCTAGGAGTTCTGACCTGCCAAGAGGTGCCTGTTGCTGTTCTGGGCTTCTGGAGGTTGCTTCTGCTGTTGGGAACTGGAAAAGTAACGCAACCTGTTTCCGACGCATCGCTGAAGAAACCGATGCAGCGCCTGCCCGCAGCTCGAGAAATCACCACACGCCGCATCAAGTGCACCGATCTACGAAGTCCAAGATTACCGCACCGATGACACAGACCCGGCTGTGTGGCTGCAACAACGAACGTATCGTGGGACCGCAGCTGGAGAAACCGACGCATTCCTGATCCTCACACATCGCATCTGGCAAGAATGCCGGGGCCGCAGTAAGAAACCGACGCATCACCTCCCAGCACAGTAAGAAACCAAAACATCACCTCCCCATCAGTAAGGAACCGACGCATCACCTCCCCTGCGTGGCAGTAAGGCACCGACGTATCACCTCCCCTGAAGTAAGGAACCGACGCATCACCTTCCCTTGGCGCAAGGAACCGACGCATCACCTTCCCTGCGACAGATTTTGTTTGTGCGCGTGACGCATCCAAGGTATTTTATGTGAAACGTGTCGCATCTGCAATTTGCTTTGAACAGAACAGTTTCTACTTGTTTGGTTTAGATAAATATTACTTATTTTTCTAAACTGGTGTGGTGTCCATTTGTAGTGTCTTCACTGTATTACTGTATGTCTGCACAACTGCTTTACACACTGCCTCCGAGATAAGCCTGTCTGCTCGTGCCAAGCTACCAAGAGGGTGAGCAGGGGTTATTTTAGAAGTGTATCCCCCTTACCCTGACTAGGAAGAAGGGTCCCTACTTGGACAAATGTGCAAACCATTGCCAACTAGAGACCCCATTTCTAACACACATTATTACAGAATTCTTTTAAAAAGAATTCTATTATAAGTGTGCTTGAGTTTGAACACTAACATTTAGAACATATGAGGGCAAAAGCACTGTATATTAAGTTATGTATTGGTATACTTCCTCTAATTTCATTTACTCGGTGTACGGGCCAGTCACTCTAGAAGTCTGGTAAGTGTGTCGACTGCTGAATCAGAATCTCATTTCTTGTTTACCTAGCCCATGTATGAAATGCTCAGAAAAAATGTTTGTCCCACATTCTGCATTGCTTTGGTAAGGGTAATGAAAATTTGCCTAGCTTTAGTACAGGTAAGTTTCAATTCTATTAAAGACACGGAGGTCTTCCTTCGCTTTAGTTTAACAGCAGCCATTTTAAACCTGAACAAACTACTTTTCCCATGAACAAGGAAAAGATATAAGTCCAAGTCCAGAAGTCCTTCCTCTCTGCTTGTAGCCTGGTCCCAACGTGGTCCTTCCTCTCTGTACACTTCTCTTTCTTCACGCGAACATGCCTTTATCGAACTTCATGCGTCGTTTAGTACCATCATTCCCTGCAACAACAGTCAGCATCAGAGACCATTCAAAGTATGACTAAATTATAAGTACACCGGCTGAACAAACACAACCTGCTAAGCAAACTTGTCCATAACATCACAATTTTACAATGGAACTGTATTCTCCATCTTAATCTTGAAAAAAAAGTACTTACAACAAAACGGTGAGGGTCCGCGTCCGTAATGGTCACCGGGTGGGATAATCCTCGCCTCTGTGTCCTTAATAGAATTGAAACTTATCTGTACTAAAGCTAGGCACATTTTAATTTTATGTCAGGACTGGAGGCTCAGATTACGCTAGTTCAAAGCTTGCCCACCACCAACTAGGCCACTTTCTACACCAACTTAAAATAAAACCTCTTAAAGGTAGAATGCGAGGACTAGTCAGCAGCGCGCATAAGGTCCTCCAAACTAGCTCATAACGAAAAACGCCTTTGAAGCCATGGCCCCTCTCGCTGAATGGGCTCCAAACACCTTAGTACTAATACTCGCTTGCTGTATTACCCAACGAACCCATCTGGCGATGGTTGGCAAAGAAACCGCTTTGTACGGTTTTCTTAATACAATAAGCAGTTGTCTCTCACCCGGAGGGCGGACTTCATCAGTCAAAGTTTCATACGTTCTGAGGCACTGTACCACACAGCTTGGGAGATTCTAGGAATGCTGGGTATGAAATAATCCTAGTATTGCACTTGGTCCTTCTACTGACCGTAAATGAAACCCCTTCTGGGGAGAAGACCCTGCCCGAGATATCATGGGCTCTTACATCTGATACACTTCTGCAAGAAACCAGACAAAACAGCATAGCCAATCTGGCTGAAATCTCCCGCCGTGACAAAAAGCTATTCGGCTGCCAGGACAAGAAAAGATTGAGCACCAGAGTAAAGTCCCAAAGGGCGAAATAAGGTGGTTCCGGACGAAGGGAAAGGCGAATGCCCCTGAGAAGCCTACATACAAACAGGTGTTCCCCCACCGGAGCCCCATCAATGTGGCCATGGTCTGCAGAGAATGTAGAAAGTAATTTGTTTATAGAGCGGTAAGCCAAGCCATCTTCTGCGAGACCCGCCAGGAAATAAAGGCTCTGGACTACATCAGCACCCATGGATCGACACCCCGTCGCATACACCAACTGTGCCATCTGTTCTAGTAAGATCGGTACCTCTTGGCCATACTGTCGGCCCATGCTCTGGAGAGCAATAACACAGCTTGTCCTGAAAGACCTGGTAGCGAAAAGCGTTGCCTAAAATCCACCAGGCCCTAAGCCACAGCGTCCCCTCCATCACCAGATGGTACAGAATGAGATCAGGATTCAACAGAATGTGAGGAAAGTGGGGGAGTTGGATTGGAGAATCCCAGGAAAGTTCCAGAAGAACTGGAAACCACACTTGAGATCTCCAAACCGGAGTTAATACAACCTCTGCCTGCTGGCGGCGCACTTGGGCAGACAGCCGCGTGATCATACAGAATGGAGGAAATGCATAACCTCGTTGCAGACTGCAGTCCTGGAGGAATGCCTCCGTCGCCTCCGCTTGCGGATCTGGTCTCCAACTGAAGAACCTTGGTAACTGATGATCCAGACCCGACGCAAATAGGTCGGCCGACAAGGGACCACCACCTCTCCGACAACTGGGAGAAAACGTGCAGGTCTAATTTCCATAGACTGGAGTCCAGGAGGTGCCGGAAGTGCCCGGCCGCCATCTAGTTCACCTAACCCAGGAGATACTTGTCTGTGACTGACACCTAGTTCTCAAGACAAAAGTTTTAGAAATCTTTGGCCAAGTTCACCAGGGTGCATGATCTAGTACCGCCCAGGTGATTGATATACCCGACTGCGGAAATGTTGTCCATCTTGAGAAGGACGCATGATTGCACCCTATCCTTCGTCCAGTACTGAACAGCGAACGACCCTGCCAAGAGCTCCAAGCAATTGATATGCAAGGACTGCTCTTGTGTGGACCAACCTACTCCTGTGGAGAACTCCCCACATCTAGTGCCCCAGCCGGAACGGCTGGCGTCTGACTCGATCACAATGACTGGGGCAGAACCGAAGATGGCTTTCCGTTCCAAGCCTCCATGTGGGGAAGCCACCAAACCATCTCTTCTTTGGCCTCCTTCGTAAGCGGCACAGACTGCGAGTACGGCAGTCCATTCCGGAGATGGTGGGCTTTGAGGCGCTGCATCGGCCGATAATGTAAGGGGCCCGGAAAGATGGCCTGAATTGAGAACGAGAGAAGGCCCACTAGGCAAGCTGATGGAGGAATGTATAGATTTGGCCAAGGTTTGACATAGTCGTGCCTGATCTTTGCCATTTTACGGGCTGGAAGGCTCAGAAAAGAGGAGACGGAGCCTATCGTGAATCGCAGAAAGGTCGCACATTGAACAGGTGTCAGAAGGGATTTCTTCTTGTTTATCACGAATCCCAACCCCTGCAACAAGTTTACCGGTATCTGCAATTGCATAGTCAGCATTGTGGGACATTGAGCTAGGAAAAGCATATCGTCCAGATAACTATCATCCTGATGTCTTGCGCTCTCAGGAATTCCACAGCCGGCATGAGGGCCTTCGCGAAACACCACGGAGCTGAGGATAGCCTGAAAGGGAGAGTTGAGTGGTGAACTCAAAGACCTGGCTGCCCTACCTGAACTGCAAGAAACAACGGTGAGGGGGAAAGATAGGGACCATGAAATAGTCGTCCGTCAGGTCCAACCGGACCATTAAGTCAAGAGGTCTCAACACGTCCCTGAGTAGGTGAATACCTTCCATTCTAAAATGACGATATACCAACCACAAGTCCTTCAGGTTGATCACTGGCCTCCGTCCCCAGTCGGCTTTGTTGACCAGGAAAATGTTGCTGATGAAACCAGTACGGTGTTTCACCTCCTCGTCTATCAATTTCGCATCTCGCCGGGAAAATGAAAGGGGGCAGGGCGGACCACCTGGAAGCCCTGTACCGTCTGTAGCACCCAAGCCTCGCTAGTGATAGAATCCCAAGCTGGGAGTTAAACCGCTAGGTGGCCCCTCCACTCGCAGGCGAGCAGATAATAGAACACTCACCTTTTCTAGAACTATTTGATTGACTTCTGTAGCCTTCACAGCCTCAGAACCCCTGTCCTCTTGTAGGGTAGAATGTGTTGAAGTGTGCACAGTTTTGGTATTGCCCACGCCCGGAGCCTTGTCAGGTTTGGAATAGGAGTAACAGCCGGTCGAGCAGCCCCTGCCACGACCAGCCCCTTGGAAAATATGAGAGGTAAATAACCTTCTGATGTTGGACTGGGCCTTGTCAAAGGATGTGAACGTCGCCACGAACTTGACAAAAGGGTCTCCAAACAGTGTCCCCTGGGCCACAGCTCCAGCCTCCGAAGAAGCGAAGTCTGCTAACTTGGGGTCTGCGTTTATTAGAAGGGATTGACGCCGCTCTGTGGAGAGCACGCAGTTTGCATTATCTAAAAATACAATGGCGCGCTGCACCCACCGTGACAACACCTCTGGAGAAATCAATGATCCCGAGGCGTTAGCCGCTTCGGCCATATCGAGGATCTTGGTCATAGGCCCGACCGCGTCAGAAGCTTGTCTTGGCCCGAACGCCAAGAGTGGGCCAATACCCTTCTTAGTGTCATTCATAAACTTTGCCAGAAACGTAGCCATTTTTGAGTCGATATCTGGCGTAAGGGCCACCTTACCATCCAAAAGGGGGCGAGGGCATTCAACCCGGAGACGTTTGCGGGCATCCTTTCCCATAGGCTTGCGCAGACGACCCTCCACTTTTGTCTGTGGGGATCCAGTCCACAGACTTTGGGTGGATGATATCATCTGGGTCTAACCTATCTGAAGCACCATTCAGCGCCGGGGTGGAATCGGGAAGCCACGATCTAGAGGGGCCCGCATCGTCATCGGTATCCCCAGTGGAATACCTGTGTCCTGGGGTGTCGGGGAATCCAGGAAACTCTCTGGGGAACCAACCAGGTCCTGTTGTGGGGGAGCTTGCACCAAAAATGCTGGCTTTAGGTGCGCAAACGCATCCACATCCACCCCAGAGTCACACTTCCGCTTCGAGGGGGACGGGACCCTTCCTCCTGGGTCGTTTGCGGGGGCTTCGGCAGTTCTGCCAAGGGGTTAGCCCATTTGGTGCCCTCTCTGCTCCAAAGGCTCCATGGCCTGATTGACTGCTCTATATATGGAATGCTCCACTGCCTGATAAAACTCTTCATCCCATTAGAGGAAGAACAAAGAGTCCTCCTCCTGGTATTGATCTCATTCTGACTGCATGGCAGTTATGGTACAGCTATAGGGAAAAAAATGTGTGGTGCGCACACGTGATACAGAAGGCAAACTCACTGCAAATGCTGGGGAGCACAGAGTATGGCACGCAGAGCATGTACAGTTTTAAGCCTGGGAAGGGCCCAGGCTGATATGGGTGGGCCAGAGACACAATTTGTGGGCTGAGCCCTTGGCACACTCTCGCCCTTGGTTAATATGGGGCTAGTGCCACCCGAGACCATGTCCTAAACGCACCGCTTTTAGCTGCTCATACTGACCCTGCAGGGCAAGGAAACCCAACATACAGACACCAGAGGGCGTAAATAGAATGGGGAATACAGACCCTGAAAAGGTGTCACTCTGGAAGCAAAGGACAAGGCTGGGCTTCTCTTTAGGGCAGGGCGCGCGTGAGTCTGAAGAGAACCTCATGCTGAACAGAGCCACCCAGAGAGGTGCCACAGCGCCCTAAGGCAGTGGGAGGACCTCCCCTCAACATATATAGTGGGCAAAACGTTGTGTAAGGCACACAAAAGCGTCCGGCGACCAAAGGGGAATCTGTAAAGGAATCCGATTACAGCAAAGGAGAAATGTACCTCCGTACGCCGTCAATCAATGCAATAAAACACATTGTCATGCAGGAGAAACAGAAAACAGACTTAACTTACTGCTGAACAGCGAAGAAATAGGAGTGAACAGAGATGAAGGACCACATTGGGACCAGGCTACAAGCAGAGAGGAAGGACTTGTGGACTTGGAATTCTGTCTTTTTCTTGGTGTTCATGGGAAAAGTAGTTTGTTGTGGTTTAAAATGGCTGCTGTTAAAATAAAGCGAAGGAAGAAAAGCATAATTCGATCCTCCAGTCCTGACAAAGAATTAAAAGAATATGCTAACATGGTAAAAGCGGACACTTCTACACAAACTGCCTTTGCCATCTTGCATTTTCTGTTCGAAGTTTGGGTGATCTGTTGTTCCAAAATTAAGCCGGGGGCCTAACGCAGGCCACTGCAGCTTCTGCATGGCATAGGTAAACCCAATCCTTCAGAAGGACCCTATTCAGCCCAAGGCCAATGAATATCTGAGAAACTCAGGAGCCTCTTCATTACATTTTGGGTGCGGGGGGGTGCATCATTGTGCATTACACCACCAAATTAAGCTTGTGTTTTATTATGTGTAATAGTATTATGGATATTTTAGCCAAAATAGCATTATTATTAGTGACAAGAAGCTCAATTGGTATTTATTTTTTAGGTCAAGTCTAGGCAGCACATGCGCTCTCTCTCGACATTCAGTAAGGGGGTTTATAGCCCGCCTCTAGCTTCTGACTACCTTTTGTCAGAGTCCTTAAAAAAACGCTGCTTCTAATTGGATAATGGTTTCTACTTGTCCCACCTTTTTTCTCAATTGTTCACTCCCATGGATCGCCCCAGGACTCGTCTTCTTCCACTTGTCCTATTTTACTTTAGGCTCAGGATGTTTTTTTTGTTTTGACTAGCTCTTCACATATGCAAACGCTTGCTCCCTCTCCGAGGGCTGCAGCTGCTTCCTCCCCCCTCCTTCTGTTTGTTTGGTTTGCCTCGGTTCATGCATCAGCACAATGCCCGGTTCACATACGCTGCGCTTCATGTTCAGTGCAAAAAGAACAATTGATGGACAGAATGCTGATCAATGTCAAACATTCACCCCAGTACAGAGATCTGGGCCTAAATCCATCGCTTTTTTGCTCCCCATGCCATTCCAGTTTAAACCCAGCCATATGCAAATCAGTCTTGACCCTGTTCCCCATGGGAACAGTCCCGCCCTAACTGCCAGGCCAGGTTCTCCCTGGACCGGGAACAAGCATCCTGGGACCCGTTTCAGGGTTTCACCCCTCATCAGCCAGGCTAGCTTGACTCCAGTGGCATGGAGAGCACGGGACCCACGTCTGGGCATACTCGGCCCACTCGGGGTGCCAAATGCAAAAAGAACAATTGATGGACAGAATGCTGTTTAGGACGGCATTTACATTTTCCAAACAGAAGTGTGTTTGTGTGTAAACAAACTTTTATGTTTTATTAGCACAATTCATGCTTTCAGGACTGACTGGGATTCCAGCACCACGGCAAGAGTGCCGTACCGGAAACTACTCCCCGACACTCCTGAAGGCATTTTATGATAAAGGCAGTCGGCACCCACTGTGCTGCGCTCCCCGCGACTGCGTCCCTGGAACTGTTGTGTTTTGGATTGCTGTTGCGTCCAGCTGTAGCGGAGGCGCTGCAGCGCTCATGTTTGCCAAGGCGATGTGGCTGGGAACAACACGAAACCTTTTAAATGGCTGCACGCTCAAGTCTTGCACATCTTGCTCGAGTTAACCTTTCTCAAAGGTCTCTGTGACTTTAATGAAGTCTCACACACTCCTGATCACAATAAGTCAGATAAAAAAATTACTTGGGGTCCAAATGATTCGACTCCCTTGATCTGAAGCCAATTGGCCTCGATATATTGTATTCTAGCCGGTGTAGTTTGATGGGTAGACAACCCAGCCTGTTTCTGCTGCAATAAGGTTCTCCTCTTAATGCATGTAGATTGGGAGAAAACTAGAAAACGCACCAAAAATGGCATTTTAAATTGGAAGTTTCATGGGGAGGGGGGCATGCCTTCTGCAGAGCCGCCAGTTGTGAGCTCGGAGAGGTACAGTATATTACATACAACCAGGGCAGGCTTAAGCGTGGTGGCAGCAGCAATGCGAGTGTATATTGCATCACTTTTCCAGTTTTGTACTAGTTTTGTAACAAACCATATGGGCACAGAGCTCTGACCACCCACTCCACTTGCATGCCAATGCCGCGATTTATTTTGTGGCTAAAGGGCGCACAGATGTATTTATAATCAGTACTAGATTTTTTTGTAACTGGGAAACAAACTTTTGTACATAAGTATGAGCTGATAAGTTTTCTCTCATCAAGAATGTAAATACAGTGAGGACTCAGGTGTGGAAGACTGTATTGCAGTCAGTGACCATACCGATGTTTCAGTAAATATTTGAATGCATTCCCCTTTCAGGAACCATCCAATAGTTCTACTGGATTTGGTCTAGAAAAATGACAATGGCCCCGTCTTTAAACACACATTTGAAGATGTTTTTTTCAAAGAATTTTTTAAAAAATTCGGTTGTAATGCGTATTTTGTGAAAATGGGGTGTATTAAGTAGATTTTGGCGTTTGTCGTCGTCTAGGTATTTTTCCTCCAGCGCGTAATGACAGCACAAAGTGGCTCATTTTTAACTTGGTGGAATTTTACTCCAGATTAACAGAGTTTGTGCAAGATTACAGTGAAACACATGTATTCTTCAGATGACCAAAGCTGAACGTGTTAACTTAAGCAGGTGATTGCAATTCAGCAAGTACTCGGACTAAGCTTACCGTAAACGGCTCAGTGAGTCATCAAGTGGCCTGAGCCTGACTCACCAATAAAGTGTATGGTAATGTAGCTCAGTGGGTTCATGTGTACACTTCAGAGAAATTCTGTCTTAAGTGCAGGCTCAAAATCCGTGTAGGGTAAGGAAGCAGGGGTGCTTGGGCTGCGAAGTATGTGTGTCGCCAGGATGGTGAAGATTTCAGGCCTAGAAAGGATATTCATGGGGCTAATGCACCTGCTTTGCACATATCAACTTCTCCCGCTATTCTCGGGCTCCCGTATCAAAAGTATGTGTGCTGCGAAAATCTCTAATGTGTTGGTTTAAGTCCTTGTAAATCAGCTCAGTGGGTCAATGAACCTGTTGCAGAGATTATATTTTTATGGGTAGGTCACAAATGCCAGTGCCAGAAAATAGTTGAGCAGGGGGTGTCTGCTGTGACAGTCTTTACTAAATCTGCATTTCAGAGACTTGACTAAAATGCACGCTCACTTTTATCACTTTAAGGGCAATACAATGAAAGTTTATCAGTTGGTTAAGAGTGACAGTGGTTAACAGAGCAGCAATAAAGTGGCTTACTTGGCTAGACATATATCGGACACCAATTTATAAAAATACAGTATATTTTTATTAATTGTTAGAGACCTTTATTAGACCTGGCATACTTGGTTTCGTTTCCCCTGTGTTTATGCCTCTACCGCCTGTATTTTTAGGTCTCGCCTACGCAGCGCGCATGCGCTGAATAGGAAAAAGACCTTTAGCCGTCGATTCCCTTTTTCGCACAAAAACGTGCACGCGTTCCATTGCCTTCAATGGCAACGCGTGCACGTTTGGCGATTCCCTTGCGGGAGCGAGCAGCTGGCGCCATATGTTATCAATTATCGCGCCTTGCTGCTCGCTCCCGCAAGGGAATCGCTCAGGCCCCCTCCTCTCTCCCCTCCCCCTGCTGCCGCGTAGCGGGTCATTAAGTGCATCGCGATCACTTTCGCGGCCAATGCTTGTTGTTAAAATCCATTCAAGATCTTTCACGACGTGCCCCCACAGCGAGAAGGTTCGAGAACCAGACCACGGAGGGAGGCAGCTTCCCTCACCTCACTGACGTTGGTCTTATCTAGGATTGCAGAGTCTGCACACGGAACGCTGGCTTCGAGAAAAAATACGGTATAAATACCCATAGACAACGGTGGATTAACAATGGGCATCCCGGACTCTGGCATCTATCTCCCAGGCACCCGAACATGAACCACCGTCCTGCCACCCAGGCATGTAGTGGGCTTTAAATAGCCGCTCATATCTCTGCTTCTCCCCCGCCAGGAGCCGCAGAAGACATGGCTGCCTGCCTGGGAGAGAAGTTGCCGCCTCTGCCCTTCATTTCATATTAAACGATAACACCTTCCCCTTTTACGGTAAGTGTGCTTGAGTTCTAATTTTCTGTTTCCAGAACCCGTGAAACTGTCTTGTTTTCAAGCAAGGTGGAGGCTAAAGGGTATTTATTTTCGGTTAATCTATCCCTGCTTTTCACGTGTCCTTCTGCAGTCGCGGTGCCTCCTCCGGGTGGAGGGTGTCAATTGAGGACACAGGGCAGGTTAGCCGAGGTAAACACCGAGGTGCAGGCGGAACACCAATTGAACTGGGGGCACAGTGGGTTCCTCGCAATCCCGGGTTCCAGTGCCACTGCACTGTGACCTGCTGCACATTTGAGGGCTACCTACTCCCCTGGTCGGTGAGAAGTAAAGACCTTGGGACAAATGCATTATTCCTGTGGTGATTTCATCAGGAGTCTCTTGCCTGCCAGTTCGCCACATTGAAATGGTAGTCATGCGTACTTGTGTGACCTGAACTTACTAGTCCTAAAAATAGCAGCTCGCGATTCATACCGTAAGAACTCGTGTTTTATCTAGTGCTTTGCCCTCAGTTTTGAAGCTTCGTAGCACTGTGGAATTAGGGTGTAGTCTACTCACCAACTCAATGGCCCTTGTTTTATCTAGGTCAGTAGGATTCGGACAGGTGACCTGCAATCACTGCTGCAGTATTTGCATTAGCCAGCTGAGCTATTTCGTCGGCAATCGTGCTGTGGCTTGCTTTTTTTTTTTTTTTTTTTACTTTAATGGGTTTTGAATAACACGAGATGCATTTGTAGCACGTTTATAGATTCTGTAATGATATTTATCTCGATATTTAATCACTCACAATATGCACAGACTTCCATTCACACGTGCTTTTCTCTCTCTTGCTCTTTTTCTCTCTCCTTGGTCTCTCATTTGTTCTTTCGCTCTCACTTTTAAGCGTTCTCGCTCCCTGTACTCCTAGATGTCTTTCACTCTCTTTCCCTCTTACTCGCTTTAGTGCTCTTTTTTTGTCTCTCACTCTCTTCCTTTCTCCCACCTTCTCTCAATTCTCTTAATTTTTCTCTTTCTGTCGTGCTTTCTAGCTCTGTCTCTCTCACTCTGTCACAACTTTACATTTTTATTCTTTTTATTTTCTTGCTCTCCTTTTTTACTCTGTACTTCTTCCCAACTTTCATTTCTCTCTCATTAGCTCTATCTCTGTGTATCCTCTCTCTCGATTTCTCTTGCTCTCCCTCTAGCTCTCTCAGCTTCTTCATCTTTCTCTGTCTACCTGTCAATCTATCTTTCTCTCACTCTGACGCTCAATCTACCTCTCTCCACTAATCTTTCTCCTTCTGCTTTGCTCTCACATATTGTTATTTCTGTCACACACTCTACATTTCCACCACTCACTTGTATTTCAGTTTCAACACACAAGCTTCATGAACTTCACCTTTCTTTCACTATACTGCTCCCACTGCTTAACTTCTCCCTTTGTCTTTGTTTCATTTTCTCTTCATGCTTCATTCTTCCTCTTCATGTTTTTTTCCTCCCTCTTTGTGCTCTCTACTTGCTATCTCTCTGCCCCTTTTATTATTCTCTTACATATTTGTCCATATTTCTTCTCTTCCACTTTTCACGGTTTAAGCTTCTCAGTTTATATTTTTCCTCTTCAGAGATATTTAGATTTTTTTTAAAATACTACTACATTGAATTTCAATTGGACAAAGAGGAATGAATCCTAGCAGGGAGGTGCACTTGGAGCAAGTAAAGAACCAATTTTTGTCTTTATGCACATCAAAAGAAAACCTGTAATTTTAATTGGCACAAAGAAATGGCACTATGGGTTTTGATTTGACAGTCCTGACACTCAAGCGCACTCCTTTGTAGGCGGATATGCACATGTGATCAGACAAAATGCTGTTACTCAAATTTATGACAAAGCCGAAGGGTGATGTGGGCAGACCCACTGCTCATTACTGTATGATGTGGTCGGCAGAATCACAATGTGAATAACATCGGAACACACCACAGAATGAAGAGGGCTGACCCAACACACCTCTATATATATATATATGTTTTAATTTCTAATTTATGATTATTTGGTAACAGGAACATGGAGAGATAGCTAATGCAAAAGGTGTCTCCTGGAGGCCAGAACTAAAAACACAGGGAACCTCAGTTAATTATAATAAATTAAACAAGCATTAGCATAGCCAATAGGTCTCGCCTTTGGGACCTTATAAGTGTTTAGCCATGCAACAGTTGATGTTGTTGCACCAAGGATATTGTGCTGCATAACTAAATACTTATAAGGTCCCAAAAGCAAGACCTATTGGCTATGCCAATGCTTGTTTATGTTATGATGGACTTCGTTTTTGCTAGTTTATGTACTCTGGGCAATTTACCAAAGCTGATCAGTGCTAAAGTGCAAGTGTTCTCCTTGACTGGCATATTTGATTTACTGTTAAGTCCCTAGTAAAGTGCACTGTGTGTGCCCAGGGCCTGCAAGTCAAATGCTACTAGTGGGCATGCAGAACTGATTGTGCCACCCACATGAGTTGCCCTGTAAATGTGTCTCAGGCCTGCCATTGCAGGGCAAAGCGGGGGGAACAGGGAAATGCAGGGGGAACATGGCAGTCAGCTAGCTTAGCGGGTCGGGTGCTCCACCCACGGGAGCATAGGGACGTCGCAGGGAAGCATGCTACAACCTGGTTTTTCCCATTTTGAGGGGTGATTGTGCCTTACCGGTCAGATCTTTGCTGGTGCCTTTTCTATAGGGCCGGTTCTTCAGAGGCTGATGTGCGGGCGTTCTGTGCTGCAGTGGTCTTGGGCAGCCAGCGTGCTCCAGAGCATCAGAGTGGCTCGGCGTGTCTCTTTGCGGCACGGGAGCAATCTGGGCAGAGCCAGCACAAGCCACGACAAACAGGTGGCTGAGGGAAGGTCGCAACCCGGTAGGCAAGGGTTAAACTGGGCTCGTGGAATCGCCTCTACTGAAGAGAAGGGAGAATGACTACCTGAACCAGCAGCTACAGAGCCTATGGAAGCTGAAAAACGCAAGGTGGAGGGTAAGGCTACATGTGGAGAGTCAGGAGCAGCCTTAGAATAACAGAAAGGCTCAGATACGGACAAGCAGGCTTTAGGGGAAGAGACACTTGGCAGAGATACAGATTGGGGTCAAAGACCATATTACAGGGCGGGGCTGACCCCCGAGTTGCGGCTGGTAGAGGGGAGAATAGTCTGCATGTTAAGCACCCAACAGGGCTCAGTCCATGACGCATTAGGAAGCCCACTCAAAGACAAAGCCCTACCAAGGAAGGAACCGGAGTCACGAGATAGAATCAGTGATACAGTCGCTAGAAGCTTCAGAGTAAATACTTAATTGAGTGCATATTTTAAGGTAAACGCGATGAGTAGTGCAGGGACCTCAGGGGGTGAGAAGGCACAGAGCCAGGATAAGGGGTTGGGGGGGGGGGAGGGGGGGTGTAGTGCAGATAAGGTCAGACAGCAGGTGAAGCAGGATCCCCAATGATGCACCCAGACATACCTACTACAAAAAGAATTACACCATTGGAGGGAATGAGTGCGCTACAAAGTAACAAGGATAGAAGCAAAGGTATAAGTGCAAGGATGGAGGAGTCAGATACCTTCGCCAACCTTCAGTGCTGGAGCACACATCAGCCGGTGGGAGGCTGATCAGGAGATGTTCAGTCAGTTGTCACAAGAGATCATGGGATGCTTTCCAACTTCTGAAGCAAATTAGAGAGAAATACAGGCTAGGTGCCTGAGTTTGGAAGAGAAGAGGCTAAGTCTTGCTTAGCCGACGGATGCATTAGAAAGCAGGGTTCAGGAGCTAAACAACTGCGATCGTAAACACGCAGAAGGTAGCTTGGTTGAGATATAGGTAAAAGGAGCTAACAGAAAAGCTAGAAAGAATTGAGAACAACTCAAGGTGGAACAACATTAGACTTCTGGATATTAAGAAAGGTGCAGAATGGCTTGATGTTAAGCTGTTCATGGTGGATCTTCTGACCAAAGCCCTCCCTCAGGTGACTTCTTCCATAGATTTAGAAGCAGAAATCCAAAGAGTACATCGCAACCCTTTTAAATTGAACCCAGGACGTAAAAGGCTCAGGAAGATCCTGGTTAGCTTTCAGTCATATGTAGCCAAAGAGAAAATTCTGGGCGTGGCATTGAAAGAAAAGTTCCTGTGGGTTAAGGATCTTGAATTTAAAATCATTTCCCACAACACTGAAGATAGACAGTGGGAGCTAGGTAAACGCATGGAGGACCTTAGAAGAATGGGGGCAGTGGTGCAGTTAAGGTTTTCAGCAATCCTTAAAGTCATGTGGGCCAATAAAATGCACAATTATTTGGCACTGGAAAAGGTGGACAACTTTATAGCCCAGAATGCGACTGGGGGCAAGTAAGAGGTGCTCATATAAGCAGTATTTTAAGGTGAAAACCAAAGTTTTCTGTTTTGATCCCCGTGGATGGAAGTTTGAATTGACATAGAATGCGAGGAGGCAGCAGTGGGAGGGTTCCCTAGGGGAGGGGGGAGCACACAAGGTGGGGAACATAGGGCGAAAACAAACAAAATGTCCTTGTATAGGTTAGTCAAGGTCACAATTGTGGGGGAGAAATTGGTAAAGGATTATGGGGGCAGGGGTGATCTGTGGGGGAACAATTCCCTTTCAATTTTGTGCTGAAACATGAATGGGCTGCGAGTCAGAAGAAGGCAGCGCCTGGTGCTTCAATATTTGAGGGAGTGTATGAATCCAGTTATTTTGCTGCAGGAGACCCATTTACTGCAGTCCGAGTGCATGAACCTCTTCACAAAACAAAGGTGGGTGGAGAAAGTAGTGGCCACAGATCAGCAACATTGCACAAAGGGAATAGCCATTCTGATTAAGATTAATGCTGGGGTGGAAGTGGTGAGATAGGCAGACGAAGGGGGAGAGGGGGGGTGGATAGTGGCAGAGATTAAGGTCCGGCATAGCCTGTATACCTTACCTAATTACTATGGCCCTAGATAGGTCCTCGGTACGTATGCAGGCTAGTTCAGCAAAGGTTAGAGCTTATCTTCTGTCAATGCTAGAAAATCTGAACCTCTGTGAGGCGAGATACATAATTTTGACTAAATAAATACTTTTAAATGCAACCACAAACAAGCAGTGGACAACAAAAAGTTTGTAATAGTTAGTTCAGCAAATCCAGCCCGGCTTGGGCAACCAACTCTAACAGGACAGAGGTCTAGGAAGCCAGAGAAGATACTTTGAACAGTTACCTGGCCACCAGAGCGCTTTTACTTTAAGTTCCACACTTTAGAGGGCAACTGCCATAGACTATAATGGAGTGGTCCCTATGCTGAGCATACAGGCGGAAAAATGCTCAAGGATACTCCGGTTGAGGTGCAGTCGACATGGGTGCCTTTGTGGTGAGTCCTTGGTCCACGGGTGGTGTGGGGCGACTTTGGCCACAGAGGTCAGGGTCCCACAAAGTCCTCTTGTTTGCAGTAGCTGGCCAGTCTATGCTGAGCTACTGGTCTCTTTACACCAAACTTGGGGCGAAATCCTTTGTCAGGGGCTGGTGTCCCTCTTGGGTGACGAATCCAGACTCTGATGACACTCCCTGGTCCAGCAGACTCAGGTGCAACTTTTGACTGCTGAGGATCGTTCACTTTGTGCACCCGGTGGCAGGCAGCAGCAAAGCTTCTGTGGTGGCTACCAACTTGCCGGTTTGGGCTTCTTCAGCTCGTGTCCCAAGAACTGGTTCCAGGGGATCAGCTAACTGATTCTTGGAGAGTCTGCTTCGATCTGAAGCCGGGAATCAACTTTTCCCTGAGCCAGGAGCCCTAGGCACAGTCCAAACTTTACAAGTCCAAAGTGCACCAGGTACAGTCCTTCAGATGGTGGAGCCTCTCTCCGTGCAGTTTCAAGGGCAGCAGGGCGGTCCTTCTTCAGTCCTTTCTTCAAATCCTGTGTGTCCTGAGGGGCAGAGTGCCATATTTATCCCAGGAAAGTGCCCAGAGGAGACAATGCAGTCACTAGCCACTGGGTCCCCTCATCTCTGGTGACGTGTTTCCTGAAATGTGCGGCACCTATCAATCGCAGAGTGCACTATTCTAGCCACTCTCAAAATGTCGGGACCTCACTTTGATCGTCAGGAGCTTGGTAGCCCACCCTAGAGTTGTGGCTACCTAAAGGCTACATGTCCACTGATAAAACGGTTTAGGGGCGGGTTTTCCCTCTCTGTCCTTATCTATAACTTGTCTACATGCGCAAAAGGGAGCCTGCTGCGGAGTGTTGTCACTATCGGCCCATCAAAGGCGGCTTCCTCTTTGAAGCTCGCCTCTTGGGCTAACACCTCAAGTATCCTTCCTGGGGTGTCCTTTACCAATTTGTCTGATTCAGTTACACCAGATGCTTGCCACGAACCACAATTGAGTGGAAGCGGAAAGTGATGAGATGGGGAAGTGACGAGATGAGACTCTCTGGATCGGTGTGCCATGCGGCTCGGTCTTGTGAGGCCTCGGAGCCAGTTCTCTCACTGGCGTTTAAGCTTGCACCAGCCTGTGTCAGCCTCCCCGCAGCAGAAGACATCTGCAAGACTTCGGTAGTGAGGCTCCGGCAGTGAGGTTTCAGGTGCGGGTCATCCCGCTTTTGCTTGTGCTCCAGTGGGCCCCCTTGCAGTGGAGAACGTCAACAACAACCACTGCCAACGTGGCTTGGGCTGCGAGGCAAAGCGGTAGGACAACATCGCGGCCTTGGTGCGGGACCTTCCTACTATGCTCTGACTCGCTCCGGTCCGTACTGCCTCCCCCGCTGCTGAAACTAATGCCGTTTGGCTCAAGTGGGTAGAACCAGAGGAGAGCGGTTTGTGAACCGGCGTGGATCCTGGGGCATCAAGAAGGTAGCGCAGCCTGAAGTAACCAGAGCTGGATGACATACACGAGTCCAGGCGAAAGGTGGACACAGGTAAGGCTAGTACCACGGTAACCTCCGTCCGATAGGTGCAGAACAGCTGGCAGAAGGCCGGTGCGGCTTGCTCCTTTGGAGGTCCGCACCTGCTGTCTACTTAAGCGCCAGGGCTCAGTGCAAAAATCTTACGAACTCTTGTTGTTAAAACACTCTTGCCTATAAAATTCTTCTTAACTAACAACTTTGCTGGGGTAGAGATTCGTGTGAGACTCCGCGTGCTCAAGCAATCACTTTTTGTTAGAGCGCAGGGTGTGCAGTGTTACCACCAAGCCCCAGGCAGAATATAAGGTGGAAAAATAAGGAAGGTATCCATTACATGCCTGCCACCATAACCTTCTAGCACCTTTAGATATTCAGTATAACGTGGTTGCCAGCTCCACCATGCAATCAGGAAGGACAAGAGGGGTTCCAATAATTGCCTGGCGTTGACAAAAGCGATCTAACGGGCTGATTTCAAACAAAATGGCACACGAGCAAATAGAGGCTGTAATGTAACTAGAAGGGGGATTTTCTTCGACTACATTAGAGGTCTCGACCATCAGCCTAAAAGCACAGGGGAAAAAGCTGACGAAATTGGGTTTTCTAAAGAATCCAGTGGATGCTTTATTTACATATCACAAAGATGCAAGTGAACTGCAAAACCAGTTACACCCATTTTTGCCTGGTTTTTCAAACCTAGCATCTAAAGCTCAGAAGATACCCTTAGAGACTGTCATCCCTGAAGAAATTAAAACAAAAAAACCTGTCTTTCAGTGGGAGGACTGGGCAAAAAGGAGTCTCCAAGCTATGGAGATAAGACAAACTCAGGTGCTCAGCTCAACAAAAAGTCACAAAGACAGAGATTACGCAGCCTGAGCTGGATAAAACGCCTGAGGGTGAGGATCTCAATCCTAATGGGCTAGTGATAGCTAAATGTATAATAGAGCCAAACATTGTCTCGACAAAGGGAAAGGTCATACAGGTAGTGGCTGAGGTGCACCCGCCTTTGACTTACAAAGACAACAGCTTTAAGTCTCAACTATTAGGCCCGGATAGCAATGATCCTATCCAGGGAACTGAACAGCAAACAGCTATGGGTGTTTCTCTAATAGGACAGCCAGATTCCATTACAGCTTGGGTGGAAGAGGCTCAGTTGGACGAGATCTTTCCACCCTCACAGTTGGAGCCTCAGGTGAAGCCTGTGTTGATTCAGGATGAAGGAATGCCTTAGGCCGGTTGCCCTATATTGGTGACCCTAGACATCTCTCTACAAGCTGATGCATCGGACAGCCAATCCCCTGGCCGGGGAGGAAACAACAGCAACACCTGGGACATTCTGCTCTGTTCATTCCAAGCTGTCGTCGACGCCTTAGCTTACCAGTCTAGAAAGTTGGACATCCAGGTGGACTTACTGAACACAATGGCTCTTTATATCACCACAATTGATAAAAAAATCTGCGCATTAAATTCGCTGGTCCAGAGGGTACAAGCGGACACTCAACATGTTCCTTCATACATCTGCAGTCCAGTCTTATACAAACTGGCATTGCTTCCAGAAATTTTAGAATCTGTGTTGAATGACATTAAAGTGCAGCTAAAGGCAGTCCCAAAAGCAGTGGACACACCTACGCCAATTAACTTTGACAATTGTGCTCCTAACAATAAAGTTTTTTTGCCAAAAAAATAACACAACCTGGAAAGGCCACAGTGGAGCTGAGAGATTTAGAACGGGGTCAGCAGGGTAGTGGACTAGTAACTAGTAGGCACCCCATGAGTACTGAAAGTTGTGTTATCCCCCGCTTCGAGAGCCAGCAACCCATATAACACACACTTCACTAAGGTCTGCTCCACTCAAGGACATCGCACAGCCATCTAAAAGATAGCGCAAGAGGCTTAGGAAAGCCTACAATAAAATGTCTTATTCGGGTAAAGGTGAATCACAAACTGGACTGACCGGTCAAGTCTATCCCATCTTAAAAAAACACAAGAGCGGGGGCGAGGCTTCGACGCCAACTAAGATGGCGGCGTAACTCCAGAGCTCCGCGCCGACGCCTCGATTGGAGCTCCGGGAATTGCAATAATTGGACCGCTTCGAGCCTCAGGATGTGAGTTTACAAGCTGTGTTCCGACTAGGAACCTTTCTGACGTTTTTGCTGCCTTTTTCCTCTAATTTTCGGCACATTAATGCAGCGAGTTGTTTTTTCTCTTCATTGCGACCGCCATTTTGAATTTGGAACGTCGTTATGCTGGTTTTTCTTCTAAGTTGCTTCCTAGGATTGCCTGATATCTGCCACCCTGATTAGGCATCTTAGCTCTCTCTACTACTTATTCTAATGTTTTTTCAGCATTTTTTGAGGTGTTGTTGAGAGAGTTTTATCATTGGCAGACATTTTGTGACTCCTTCGTTTCTCCTCTCACAGCCATTATCTAAATTTCAGAAACACGCTAAATGACTTTCATACTGGATAAACAGCATAATTGTTCTGAAGCTTCTGATTAATTCATGGGAAATGGTGTGAGTTATACGTTTTCGGCAGCCTATATGAGTTTTCTTCATCGCTCTTCATGGCTTCTCTGTATGGAATGATGGTCTTCTGAATCTCGTCTTTGGAGTGTTCTACCTGCAGCTTTTCTGTCAGCGGTTTAAATCCTGTGAATACTTTTATTGTCGCAATTGGCTTGGACACTGAGAAGCTAATATTATTCATTAAAATTCTTCTGTCTCTTTTATGGGGAGACTAAGATACCTCAAGCTTAACGAGTCTTCTAAACCTACTGTACAATCAGATTTTGACTCTGTTCTCAACGATATGGAGAACGTTTCTTCTCAGAAATCTGACCACCCTTCAGGCATTATCCCAAAATCTCATCTTTCAAGCAAATTACCCGCAATTTCTACAAAACGACCGAAAAAAGATCCTCCTTCTCCAGTAAACTCATCCTCAGCATCTATGGATATAATCCTTGAGGAAATCCGTGTCTTGAAGCCCTTCATGGAAGAAACCACCAAAACTCTACAACATTTGGATGACAAATGGTCTTTGTTAGAGTCCCGAATGCTTATTGTAGAACAAAAAACAGACTCTCTTCAGACCTCCTGCTCTCGTATTTCTCTCCTAGAATATGAAATAGCTCTACTTAAAAAGCAGTCGGAGGAATTGGAAAATCGTAATCGCAGAAGCAATCTACAAATTTATGGTCTTCCTGAAAATATCAAAGGATCCAACCCAACCGTTTTCTTTCAAACATTCTTGCCTAAGCTATTGGAACGGTCTTCGACTAATTTCTTCAACATCCAAAGGGCTCATAGACTGGGCCCTAAGATTTCTACTAAACCTAGTGGAGTCAATGTTTTTCTTACAATATACTGACCTTTTGCAAGTACTGTCTGCAGTCAAGTCCAAAAAACAGATCTTTTGGGAAGGTCATCCACTATTTTTCTCTCAGGATGTCGCCAAGGTTACTGCTGACCGTCGTAAGAAATCTCTAGATCTTCGTCCACAACTCCGCTCTTTAAATGCCAGATATGGACTAATCCACCCATGCATCTTCAAGGTTACGTATAAGGAAAAGACTTCCACATTCGACGATCCAGCCGTTTTGCAGGAGTTTCTTCGTCAGCATGGAGCTGTGGCTATGGACACTTCAGGACCCAGTTGATTTGTTACTTTGATTTGTCTCGTCCTGCTGTTTTTTGCTATTGTCACTTTTTGTTTGCTGTTACTCCTTTATTTTTGTAATGTACTCAGTAGTGGCGTGTTTTATCTGTTTTAATTATTTTCTCTCTTTATACAGATGTAGTTCTCGTCCATCGACGTCTCCTTCCTTTGTGGTCCCTTATTATGTTTGATGTCTTAATCCTGGTCCTTCTTCCAGCGCTCGGTGGAGTTCCGGAGAGGTCGTCATCTTTCGGTCTTTTCATCCCCCAATTCGTCTTGTGTTGTAGGTATGTCGTTCAGTCGTCACTTCTATGACATATATGGTCTTTTTCTTCTATTATGTGACTTGTACTGTCTTTTCGTTTTTTGTCATGCTCCTCTTCTCTCTCAATTTTTCTGCACTTTTATTCCTTTCCTCTTCTTTCCTACTGTTGCTCTCCCTTTCCTTTCTTTCCCTCCTACCCTACATAATCAACACTTATCTATATACTTTTTTTCTTTCGCTTTTTCTCAATTTTAAGGTTGATTATTGCACTGTTTGCCTAGTGATTGTTTATTTTATTGCTTTCTGGTCAAATTCAGAGTTACTACATGGAATGTTAAGGGATTAGGCAATCCCATTAAAAGACGAGTGCTGTCACATTTAGCCAAGTTTAAAACTGACATTGCACTTCTCCAAGAATCACACCTATCCGACATTGAAGTTTCCAAGTTAAAGAAATGCTGGGTGGGCAATATATTTTCTTCTCCGGCTTTGGGTAAGAAAAATAGTGTTTTGATTCTCTGCCATAAAAGATTTCATGTTTCAGTTGTTCACCAAGAATCTGACTCTGATGGTCGCTGGGTTATTGTTAAATTACTTATAGATAAAGTACCGTTAATTATCTTTAATGTATACGGCCCTGTTTCTGTTGACAAAACATTCTGGACACAGATTTCTGATAAATTAATTTCGTTTGGTGATGATTATATTGTTTTTGGTGGCGATTGCAATCAAATTCATGACCCCATATTGGATAGACATTCCCCAGTCAATTTTTTAAATACTAAAATGCATACTCAATTTACCTCCACTATACGTCGTAAATCTCTAGTTGACATCTGGAGACTTTGTCACCCAGATCTTCGAGAATATACTTACTTTTCACCCCCACACCAATCACAATCCCGCATGGACTATCTCTTTTTGAGTCAATCCCTAGCTCAACATGTTCTTCACTCTGAGATAGGTTCTATTTTAATATCCGATCACGACCCCGTTTTTGTTGACTTTGATTTAATACCTTTTGTCCCACATGCTGGTAGATGGCGTTTTAATAATTCGTTGCTTACTGACCCTAATTTCTCCAGCCAGTTCAGCTCTTTTGCTTCCGAATTCTTTACTATTAATACCACCCCAGAATCCTCCTCTGTTATGATTTGGGACTCTTTCAAGGCGGCCGCAAGAGGTTTCATAATGAATTTTGTCTCACAAAAGAAAAAAAGTTTTGAAAAACAAAATATTCAATTACTCACAAAAATTAAGCATCTAGAATACGCTTATTATCACTCCAAATTTGAACCTTCTTTAAAAGAGCTTATTGACGCCAAGATCTCTTTTAATAAAATTTCCACGGAGGCTGCCTCCTCCTACCTTCTGAAAAGTAGTTCTCGCTATTACGGAGGTCAGAATAAGTTGGGGAAATTACTGGCTAACTACTTAACAACAAGACGAGACAGGACAAGAATAGAATCTTTACAAACTATAACTGGGGATACTCTTTTTAAAGACGATGATATCTTAAATGAATTTGTCTCTTTTTATAAAAATCTTTATACTCCTGAGTCCCATCCTCTTCAGTCAGATCTATCCTCTTATTTTCATTCTATTAATTCTCCTCCTTCTCAACATGTTGACTTTGATTCTTTAGAAACCGATATAACTTTGGCAGAAATTTCCCACGCTGCTTCGGTATTACGACGAGGTAAAGCTCCTGGCCCTGATGGGTTCACTGTTGAATTTTACGAACATTTTTCTAAACTCCTTCTTCCAAAACTCCTTTTATTTAACTCTTTTATTACTAATGGCTCGTCTCAGGGCACCTTTCAAGATGCTATGATCTGTTTAATCCCAAAAGACAACAAAGATCCCTCTATGTAAAAACTATCGTCCCATTTCCCTAGTTAATACAGATTATAAGATCTTTGCAAACATTTTGGCATTACGCATTGACCCTATTCTTCCTGAGCTTATCGGACCAGAACAATCCGGCTTTGTAAAGGGTCGACTGACCTCTGACAATTCTAGAGTCTTTTTTAATGTCCTTAGCAAGGCTTCTTCCCTGGATTACCCTCTTGCCGCTATAGCTTTAGATGCTGAAAAGGCATTTGACAGGATTGGTTGAGATTTTATGTTTTCTGCCTTACGATGGATAGGTTTTCCTCCCAAATTGATTTCCTTACTATACTCTGGCCCTAGGGCTTCTATTTTCGCTAATGGCAAATCCTCTGATTATTTTTCGCTCTCTAGAGGGGTAAGACAGGGATGCCCCTTTCACCTTTGTTGTTTGTAGTTGCTTTGGAACCCTTCTAGAACTAAAATTAGACAAGACGCTCAGATCACAGGTTTCCAACTTGGCGCTAATCAAATTAAAATGTCTGTTTATGCAGATGATATACTTATGTATTGTTCCAATCCGGACACTTCTCTTCCCCCTTTTCTCCATCAAGTAGATATTTTTTCTCGGTTGTCAGGGTATCGCCTTAACCGGGAAAAATGTGAAGTTTTACCCCTTAATGTTCTATGTCTGAAACACTATTTTCTCCATACAGGTTTTTCCTGGCAACCCTCTAAGTTAAAATATTTAGGTCTATGGTTTTCCTCGACTATCTCGGAGACTCTCAAATTAAATTTTGATCACATTAGCAAAACTTTAAATGAAAATATTACAAGATGGCACCCTCTTTTTCTTTCTTGGTGGGGAAGATTGGATTCGATTAAGATGATGCTAACCCCCTTGATTTTATATACTCTCTCTATGATTCCAGTACATATTCCGGGATATTATTTCAAGAAAATTGATTCGCTTCTACTAAAGTTTTGTCTGGAAAGACAAACCCCCTCGAATAGCTTTGTCCTACTTAAAAAAAGACAAACTTAATGGAGGCCTTAAATTCCCCGATTTTAAATCTTATCACTATGCCTTCTCCTTGAAACAAGCTTCTCGTTGGATTTCCTCCAATCACTCTACTCATCCCCCGGTGTGGCTGTCTATAGAAAAATTTATTTTCTCCTCTTTTGATTTTCAAGAAACTCTTGCCTTCACTAGTAACATTTCCTCTATACGCTCCTCCGTTATTTCTCACACTCGTAAACTTTTAGCTCCTTTGTTACCATCGTCTTATCCTTCTTTTACCTCGCTATCTCAACAGCCCATTTGGTATAACAAACTTTTACGTATTAAAAATCGCTCCATTTACTGGAAGTCGTGGCGATCCAAGGGTTTGATATGGATTTCTCATCTTTTGAATAATAATGATCCTTTATCTTTTACGGAACTCCAATCTAAATTTTCACTTCCCAACTCTTTTAAAGCACAATATAATCTCCTTCTTCCTTCTCTTAATCAATATCTTCTTACGCTTCCTGCTATCCCCATTCTTCCTAATTCGTGTCCAGCACTTTTTCCTTTATTGGATACCTCTCCTTCGGCGTCTTCTATTTACAAAAGTTTATTAATGCCTTTGGATCTGTGCAAGTCAAAGACTGAACTGGCGTGGGAAAAAGATTTAGCACAGTGCTGGACTGCTTCCTTGTGGGATAAATTGTGGATGAAACTCCATAAGACATCAAGAGCTGCTAATACTACCCAAACTCTTTATTTTGTTTATCAACGTCTACTATATTCCCCTACCACATTAGTTTCTTTCTCACCTAACACTCCTTCCTCCTGCTGGTCCTGTCCAAATGCTGATTTAAAACACAAGCTTTTTGATTGCCCCTGCATTTCTCAATTTTGGCAATTAGTTTGGTCCCAAATCAATAAGATTTTTAAAATTAATGTTCCCTTTTCCCTATCCTATATTTTCTTAGGTTCATTGTCGCCTCAATCACCATCAAATTTTAAGTTATTAGATTTATTATTAGCCATAGCTTTGCACTTAACCTCAAACTGGAAGCAAGCGGAAAAAGTTATTTTTAAAGCCTGGTGGAATGCCATTTGTTTCCACCATAGACTAGATACCAATTATGTCACCCCTATCTCTCTAGCAATTAAAAGAGATCTGTTATGGCTTCCTCTTACTACATACCTTTCTAGTTCCGCTTCCTCGAATACTTCTATTGTTAATGTTGTAAATACTTCAGACGATGTCCAGAAACCGCCGTAAATATACCTTGTTGTCTTTTTCTTAAAATGTTAGGTTATTATTGTGTTTCGCCTACTTAACTATTTTGCAATATGTTTTTCACTGAATTATTTCATATATATATATATATATATATATACAGTGTTTATTCTCATATTTTGTTTTTCCTCTCAACCTTTGAATGACATAATATATCGCTCCCCCCCCTTCCCCCTTTCCCCTCTTACTTATAGTTATGTTTATTGTAACCATTATATTTCCTTTCTTTTTATATAGCTTTGTTGCTTAACCAAGATCTACTTTATTTACTATATTGTTCTTTTTCCTATGGTTTTCAATAAACTCAAACTTAGTGAAAGGACAATCTCCTACAAAGATGACAAGACAAAAATTAAAGTACGAATTCATCAGACAGAACCTGTAGCCCCTTTAATGTCTAAGATCTTGAAACCCTCTATATTGCTGCCCATTGTACAGCAGACATCTAAAGATAAAAAAGTATCTCCGACAATCACTTGTCCACCTGACAATCTTTGCAACGCAACATTTATACCAAAATGCAAGTCAAGAGGTCACTTTGATAAAATCAACAGGGGGTCAATGCTACGCATGGCTCAAGAAATTCCATCTCTACGCCATATTGTGTCATCTGACATTCATGTAATCACTTCTTTAAATGCTCCAATTTCTAATGGGGAAGCTCAGATGACAATTACCTGGGCAACGGCTTTGCTAGCAGAACAA
Organism: Calotriton arnoldi; assembly: GCA_963921515.1. Taxonomy (NCBI): domain Eukaryota; kingdom Metazoa; phylum Chordata; class Amphibia; order Caudata; family Salamandridae; genus Calotriton; species Calotriton arnoldi. The sequence goes on from CAWUFW010003058.1 coordinate 463,787, forward strand.
ATATGGGCAGAAAAGCAGGTTTTTTAAAACTGGGGAATAGAAATTACACGCAAAAAGGATGAAGCATATCCTCAGATTCTTCAGCCTGAAAGGCATGGGGCCCGTGCGGTAGCAGGGGGAGGGGGTGACCGGGGTTTACATGGCCAGAGTAAAAGTTTGACTACTCCCTTGGTTGGGTCATCTCCAGCCTACCGCAGTATCAATACTAAAAGGGGCCAGGAGGCAATCGATCACGCTGCCCAGTGCCCCTGATGACGTTTTAAACAACCAAAGCATAGAGGACCGATTAGTAATTCAAGACCAACACGTAAACTCAGACTGGTCCTGGCTTCCGGGAGCACTTTTTCTACACCACAAAAAAACATGTATAAGTGATCTAGAAATCACATATCTGTTAGCCAATCGCAGGAGTCCCTCTTCTTATGTGTTTGGAATATAGAGGGCCTCCTGGGAGAAATGGATGATGATGAATTTTTTAACTTTATCAGATCATTTCATATGGTGATTCTGCAAGAAACATGGGCCCAGGAAGCGATAGATTTTGCAGCATATTTGGGTTTTATAAACACAATCCTCAGCACACGTCTTTTAAGTAATATGCAATTATCCAATTTGTTTTAGTCAAGCATAAATGATAGAGAAATTTTCGAGCTTGGTTTCTTTTCTTTATTCTCTTTGTTCTTGCATCAGCCAACACGTGTTTCGTCGCACAAAGGAATTTTGTCCCGCGACTTTCTCAAGGCTGTATATACAAAACAAACAAGCCCTTTTTTAAAATTACACAAAACGGGTGTATTTAATACACCCATCAAACCTCACCCGTGTGCATAGCGGTATTCTATACGAATTTCTGCGCTAGGATTGTGTTTATGTTGGTTTCGACCACGTGTTTGGGGAGACTGGTGGTTCTTCTCACCTTTCAGCACCGTCCATATAAATTTCTCAGAAATCGAAATAGAGTAAGTGCTACTCATTCTTGGAGCGCCATTTTACCTATAACCATACATGACTGCACCGTCGTGAATATTTGGGTTTTAGTAAACCGGCGATTAAAACAAAAACAATGGGACGCGCCGCTGGAGGTTTGGCCTTGTGTGCATCAGTGGAATTAGATGTCAGAATAGAAGAAATGAACATTGACCATCCTAATCTGTAAGCAGTAAAAGTTTGGGTCAATTCACCAAGTGCGTTCTCTTTATTGATTATTAATGTTTATCTCCAGCCACAACTGGGCCGTAAAGAAGAAACTATCGAGATTTTACTGGGCTACATATACATTCAACGTACATCTAAACCGGAGACTCATTCTCCGGACTGGTGATTTCAATATGAATTTATTCCAGATGATGCCCAGGGATCAGGTAATGAAAACTATTGACCAGATTTAGCATATTCCACCAACGCAATCCTGTAAACAGCAAGCAGATGCACGTGTTCAGCAATTTACAAGCAATATGAAGCACTTGGGCCTGAGAGTTTTGAACAGCCGGGTGGCACCGGACATCCCAGCTCACGCAATGCATTACTCTGCAAACTTCCCGGCAGTTATACATTACACTTTAGTCTGTCTGTCCTTATTCCACACAGTGACAAATTATGAATTGGGAAATAGGCTAGAAAGTGTTCACCGACCACAAGTCATCTGACAATCTAAAAGTCTCATTGCACGAACATCCTCCACTGGAAATCGATCACTTTACAACGTCTAATTATAAAAAGCTGCGATGGTCGGCAACGTGCATTGACAGTGTGGAACAACAAGCCAGAATCCAATGGGAAAATTAAGCGAATCAATCCTTAACCCCTTGGATCATTGGGAGCAATTTTTAAAGCTTTTACTAGATAAGCAAGTTGGCCATCACAGGGCCAGTCTTACAACTAATCTGGTGACTTTCCAGCCAAGGAAAACATCAGCCCAACTTACAATAGCAAAAGAGAAGCTGAATTACGCCATGAGGATCTCAAGAAATAACTGGAACTCAAGTATACGGAGTGAGGTTTTACCAAAATTAAGAACGCTATTTAAAAAAAGCTGTTTGGACTAGAGCAAAAACAGAAGCAGACTAGTATTGGGGTAAAATCCTTCTAGCTTCGAAACGTAAAGATGCCAGAAAATTCTGGAAACTAGCGAATAAACCAAACCGCTGGAAAACTCACTTTCCATCATCGAGTATTTCAGAAACTACGTGGTCAAATCATCTGGCAGAAATGCATGGGGGCATGATCACAAAGATACCCACAAAGGTGGATAATCAAACTGCGGGAGAAGTCCAGTTTAAATCTTTTTCACCTGGTACACTGGAAAAAATAATCAGTAAAAGTTGTTGAGATGGGGCCCTGGGACCAAATGGTCTCCCGCAAGCACTCTACAAACAGAATTCGCAATTCTAGGGCAGATAAGTTGGTCACTTTATTCAATCTTGTCCTCCTCACTCAAGAAATACCCAATAGCTGGTGGAGATCAATTTTGGCCCCTATACACAAAGCCGGTAAAACCGCTCTACCCTCCAATTACAGGTTGATAGCCTTAATGGATGGTGAGGCAAAGTTTTTTGCCAAAATGCCTCCCAACAGATCTTATGGCCTGGGAGGAATTCAACGCCCTGCTACTGAAAAACCAGACTGGTTTCATAAAGGGAATTGGCACATCCACTAACATTCAGATGCTGGCTCCAACAATAGAACAAGCAATGCGGCGCTCCGTTAAATTTGTGTTATGTTGACTTTCGTTCAGCATTTGATGCTGTACAGAGAAATATCCTTTGGGTAAAATTGGTGAACTGGGGAATTTCTCCCTCTCTTCTCAGGGTGATCCAACTTCTGTACACAAATACCTGGACCAGAGTCAGACTGGGCTGCTGTTCAACAGTTTAAAAAAAAAAATCCTACACTGAACGGTTTAAAACAAGCTGTGTCCTGGCCCCTCTCGTTCAATTTGTACCTTGCAGATATTACCCTGGCTTGAAACAGAATTAATGATTCCCATCTATTGTATGCCGATGATATCGTTTTGACTAGTTATACAAAGGTAAGGCTAGGGCGTTTAATTAACAAAACTGTACAGTATGCTGCTGATCATGAGCCAAAAGTCAATCCAAGTAAAATTAAAACCGTGCTAGTCTCAAGGGGAACAGGTTCCCGTCTAACATTTTGTATAGAAGGGACAGTGTTTGAATCAGTATCAGAGTATAGATATTTGGGAGTGATATTTGACTGTAGAGGTACATTCAAGAATCAGCTTGCTGCAATTTCAAGAAGGAACAATGCACTAGTTGTTGCATTTGCCGCACTACAGAACACCTTAAAAGACTTGTCCCTTACGCCGCTTTTACAAGTAATGGCAGGCAAACACGCCCCTTCCTTGATGTACGGAGTGGAGATATTAAGAGGGAAAGCTGATAAAATCATAGATAGCCTCATTTTAGGAACCTTTCGTCATCTTTTTAATCTACCTCAGCAGGCCTCGTCAGCTCAAATTCATTTAGAAATCGGCCTTAGGAGTCAAAACATAAGTAGCCTAGGAGCATACTTGAAATTTTGTCACAAATTTAAAAAATGACACAAGATCCACACTTAGTACAACAGTATGGGAGGCTATAAATGACCCTAGAAATGTTAAAGCACACAATTATTTTAAACTGGTTGCTTCTACTTTTAAGACAGAGGCACTATGGGCTCTTTCCCTTTCACAACCTGTATTTAATAAAGTCATTAACGATCTTAGTAAAAAGGCCATATCCCTGATGGACAGAGGCGTTAGCAAAAAGAGCCCACGCATGGATGGTTATTGCAACGTATGGCCTATTATAATCTCAGAATTACTTGAGTGGCCTGAACGGATTAGAAATAAAATTAAAGCTCTTATGATTTCAGCTTGATAACTTTCAATTTCGCTGTAATTTACCAGGCTGGAAACGGTTGAGCAATGAACTGTCATGCCGTCTTTGTAATTAGGGTAGAGAAGACATCTGTCATATTGTCTGCTGTTACCCAGCTCGAACGAATGAACGAAAAAGCTTGTTGAGACAGTATTTTAATCAGAATACTATACGTACATGTCAACAAGCAGTTATAGCTGGTCTTCAGGGAGAGGATTTATTTTTTTCTGGGAGATTCCTAAAATGTATGTCTATAGCTGAGGGGAAACTTGAAAAGTGTGAACAGTAATACCCGCCGACAGGGACATTAATTGGCTGCATGAGGTACAAACACTAGTGTTTTTTTCTCCCTCTAATGGACTTTTCCCGACCTATGAATAACTGGGAAGGGTTTTCATTAAAACATAGTATTAAGTTGAGAAATAAATGGATAAATCATATTCCTTCGTTTACTCCAGGGTAGTAACCATTAAGTATAAAGGTATCGGACCATGGATAATAAGGTTACTGAAATATGGGTAATAAGGCTAGCGTATGGTTGTTTATTCTAACTATGTTGGTTTACTCTATGACCATTAAATAGTAATCAGACACCTGAGGTATCTTATAGGGCATGTGGCACTTTATTGAATATCTTGCACACAAATGATGAATGGTTTAACTAATAGTTTAAATAGGACACCATGGGCGCAAGGGGCATATTAAGTGCAATAAGATCTATAAGATGAAATCCTTGTAGATTGAGTTTTAAATTAATTTTTCCTTCTGAAGCTTTGGAAAGGTTATGAAGGTTTCAATCGTATTTTAAGAGGTTTGTTTTAAAATGATATCTACGTACAATGGGTTTTAACTGTGTCAGAATGTAAGTTTTAACCTACTGAACAATAAATTCATTCATTCAGGTCACACCTCACTCTGTGGCTACTAAATTTTTTCCTAAGCCTGGGAGTCGTTCCACACGTCTCCCCAGGTGGGCAGAAAGCTGTCTGAGTGCCAGGGCCTGTATGAGGCCACTGGACCAGCTGAGGCACAGAGTGGCAACTTTTTTAAAGTTGTTTAACTTTAATAGTGACATTAACTTCAACCTGAGCATCAGGTCGGATTTAACGTCATGATTAATTTGATACCTTCCAGTTCCCAGTAGGGTTGTCCCTTTCAGAAGTTAGTCTACCTGGGATGCCAACCAGTAACCCTGTGTTAGAAAATGAGGCTACTAACTTTCCTCAGCAAAACAACTTTAAGGGTTTTGCTGCTAAGAAATATATAAAATATATGTCTTACTTAACAATATATAATTCCCGGCCTTAGGGCTCCATAGGCCTTTCTTAAGGGAGACTTATGTCTAGGGTTACGGGATGTGGTGGTTTTGCCATGGATTCTAAATGGCAAAGTCGAGCTAGCAGTGTAAACACTGCCCTTCCAGTCTGCAGTGGCAGGCTGGGAGTCATTTTGTCCTTCATCACACTCAGGGTGGCACAAACAGTGCCGATGCCCTGGGTGGATGCTCTGTCTTACATGCCCTGTGTACCACATACTAGGGACTTATAAGGCAGCCCTTGCCAATTGGGCATAGCCAATCTGACAGATACTTTGTAAGGGGTCAGAACACTGGCACTGAGGTCTGGTTAGCAGGACTCAGTGTCCTCTTCGAGTCGAAAAACCAGCAGCATCAGTCCACAAATGTGGGTCTGAACATGCAAACTGAGGCATTTCCTTACAGGGGACAAGGCACTTCACAAATGCAGTTAACATTTTTCGTTACATTTAGGCAGTTCATAAATAAACAAGTTACTTATCTGGGGTAACGCCTTATCTGGGAAAGACTATCTAGCCGCAGATTCCTTATCTTAGAATATTCTCCAGGTCTCAGACTGGATCCAGAATGTTTTGAGCAGTCCTGTTGCACACTGGTAGGTAATACGAGAAAACAGCGGTTCCTGTGGAATAGTATGGTCATATATAAATGCAGAAATGCGTAATCGCGATACAAGGGTTTGGGGTGATATCAGAAAGAAAAAACCACATACACCAATGGTTTTGTTGACATATGTATGTATTACTCAAATTAATAAACTGAAATAGGCAGTTGTGCGAAGTGTCCCAAGTGTAACATGAACCTAAAAAATACGTGACAATTTGTGACAATATTTACAAGGTTTCAAGGATTCTTTCTACAGAAAGTGACCATTACTGAATTTATACAAAAATACACAGCAACTATATACAATCATAAGTGCTGAATCAGTGGTTCGCTTTCATCTTTACTGTCGACGGCGTTTCGACCCTTTACAGAATGTAGGGTCTCATCAGGACCTATAGTTATACGGACATCTGGACGTTCAATTGCTCAGCTGAGTGAGGGGAGTGTGCCAACCGTGGGTATGGTGAAAAAGGAAACGTACTCACAGGGAGACCCAGCAGGGTTCCCTGGTGAGGGTGTGGGCTGGCAATCAAAGAATAAGACAGCGCTGATGCTGGTGATATATCTCGGCGGGTATGAGCCGGAATCGGTGTAGGAACTCAAATTGTGGCTTGTAGTCCACTGGCGATATGAAAATGCAAGTAGATCTGCGGCAGGTAGTCCGCATCACTTTTAGGCTATTGCAAAGATCCCTAGATAGGGATAGAATTCTACCCGGCTGGGTCTCCCTGTGAGTACCTTTCCTTTTTCACCATACCCACGGTTGGCACACTCCCCTCACTCAGCTGAGCAATTGAACGTCCAGATGTCCCTATAACTATAAGTCCTGATGAGACCCTACATTCTGTAAAGGGTCGAAACGCCGTCGACAGTAAAGATGAAAGCGAACCACTGATTCAGCACTTATGATTGTATATAGTTGCTGTGTATTTTTGTATAAATTCAGTAATGGTCACTTTCTGTAGAAAGAATCCTTGAAACCTTGTAAATATTGTCACAAATTGTCACGTATTTTTAGGTTCATGTTACACTTGGGACACTTCGCACAACTGCCTATTTCAGTTTATTAATTTGAGTAATACATACATAGGTCAACAAAACCATTGGTGTATGTGGTTTTTCTTTCTGATATCACCCCAAACCCTTGTATCGCGATTACGCATTTCTGCATTTATATATGACTATACTATTCCACAGGAACCGCTGTTTTCTCGTATTGCTTAATCACCCTGGTTCCATAGTGAGTAGGGTTCCCTTGTTCTCTTTTTTCCACACTGGTAGGTGGCGTCGTTTGGCTCCCCATGTCGCTGTCAGTGCTAGAAGTGACAAGCGCGGTGCAAATATTCTGACCCCAATCCAGCACGCTGGCCTCAGTTCATGACTATTTAATACCATGCCAGAAGAACAAAGCCATACTGAGGTAATGTGACCAGTGTGCCAAATTGAGGTCCTGAAGGATCACTTGGCGGTGAAATATAAAGCTTGCAGAATGAGGAAGATTGGCAAGGAATCTGCAGCTACATATTCTCTACAAATAAGTTGTTACCGAAGGTAAGTAACTTGTTTATCTGATAGATACTTCTTGGTGCAGGTTCCTTAACTTAGAATAGATACCATAGAAATCTCTTCCCAGAGGTGGGAATCTATTAAACCAAATAGTTCTGGAGGACTGAACAGGCGAATTGCCTATCACGGCAAGCTTGACTTTCCAGGAAGTAATGCTTGGAAAAGGTGTGCAGTGATGCAGCACAGCTGCTCGACAGCTGTCCAGGACTGGAACTTTTCGAGCTAGTGCAGTGGTCGCAGCTTTGGCTCTGGTGGAGTGAGCCTGCAAGCCCTCAGGGGGTTGCTTCTTGGCCTTTGCCTCGCATATTTTTATAAAAAGGACAATCCACATAGAGATGGTTCTCTTGTGTTCTTCCTTTCCTTACTTAGCATCCACAAATCCAATAAAGTATTGATCGTCCACTCGGAATTCTCTGGTACGATCAATGTAGAACGAGAACGCTCCTTTTGGATCCAGGCACTGGAGTCTCTGCTCTTCCTTGGTAGCATGAGAGGGGAGAAATAAAAGTAGGCAGCATGATGCTTTGCAAGGAGAGAAAAGATGTGACCAGCCTGGGTAAGGAGACTGAATGGGTCTTACGGACCAGCTTGTTCAGAAAAATGGTAGTATACAGGGGTTGAGAGAAAGCGCCTGCAATTCGCTAACCTTCCTGGCAGATGTTAAGGCCACTAGGAAAACTGTTTTGATTGTAAGCAGTCTGTGAGGGCAGCTGTGCATGGGCTCAAAGGGTGAACACATTAAAAAGCTGAACTAAATTAAGATCCCATTGGGGCATAATGAAAGGTTTAACAGGAAACGTGCTGCAAATGTTTCCGAAAATGAGTCACAACGGGTGACTTGAAGAAGCAGGGCTGACCTACGACGGCGAGAAAGCAGAGCTGGGCGAAAGATACCCTTTAACTGTGCCCAAAGAAAGGCCTTGTCAGGCAACCGATAACGCAAACAAAAGGACTTCAGACAAGGGTGCAGACAGAGGATCAAAGGACTTGGCATCACACTAAACCATAAATTTGTCCCATTGGCAGGCACATACCATTTTCGGGATCTGTTGAAAAGGTAGAGAGTAACCCAATTGAACAATCTGAGGCACCCATTTGTCCAATAGAATCTCCCACCATTGGGACAGGTGGTGCTAAATCCTGCCACCAACCGGGTACCCATAATGGTGTGAGGGCGTATTAAAGGGCCTTTGAGGCTGCCGTTAGGGAAGAGCAGATTGGGTAAACCTCTGGCCTTGGTTCTCACGAGGCTTGTGGGAACCACGTATGCAGCCAAGAAAGGACTGAGGTGGCTACTGTCTGTGGTGGCTAGGGGGAAAAGGATCCGGCTAAAACCTCTACTGTAGCCACAGAAGGAGCGGAATGCCGCTGTTACAGGGCCATGGTGAGCCCCAACAACCTAACCGTGGCCCTACTATCCTTGAAACATTAGAGTGCCAAATCAGCCTTGCCGCCAAAAAGGGGAGTGCCGAAGTGGATGTCCATAAAGGATGCCTTGACATCCTCTGAATTGCCAGTAGTCCTCAGCCAGGCGTGACGTGGAAGCAATGGCTCCGCCGAGCGAGTCGGTCGTATCCAATCTGCAACTATTTGTGAACTTTGCTGCATCCCTCCCGTCAGCATTAGCGTGGGAGAGTATGGCTCGAGCCTCCTCTGAGATCATGGGCAGCACTTGCACAACCATATCCCATACAGTATGGGAAAGCAACCCCAATAAGAACACACAGTGTTCACTGTCCACAATGCAAGGCTGGTGGAAGAGAAAAACCTTTTTCCAAAGGTATCCAGCCTCTTGAATTCCCCGTCTGGATGGGGGTAGGGAATGTACCAGGATTAATTTTGGAGCTTGAAGTCCTGGACCACCAGGCTCTCTGGAGTGGGATGTTGGGTGAGGGAGGCTGGGCCCCCGGGAGCAGGGCGATGGTCCTGTGCACAGGAGTGCCTGTCCAGGGCTTGGTCCAGGCCCCGAGCAGGAACTCAATGAAGGCTTCAATGAAGGGAAGAAGGGGCTCTGAGGGGGACAACCCACGTTTAAGCACCTCTGTCAAGACGTTGGTCTTGTCCTCTACCGAGGTATGCACCAGGGATAAGACCTCAGACACCATCTGGACCACAATCGCAAAGGAGGCCCCTGCCTCTGTAGCCACAATGGGAGGAGTGAGGAGGCCAGTGTCTTGTGAGAAGACAAGACCACCGCCATCAGCCAGGTCCTCATACCAGATGTCAGCCATGGTCTCTCCTAGGGAGTCATAATAACCATAGGGATCCTCGGATCCCCTCCTTTTGTGTTCCTCAGTGGGCCCTTCAGGAAAATAGGGCTTCATCTCTTATTCAGGCCGTGCAGGTATGGTTGGCACTAGAATGGGTGTTAGGGGACGCCGGTCTCGCTCCGTATCGGAGTCAGGAATCACAATGGATGCAGCGCTGCTGATGGGTGTCTGTAGTACCGGGAACAGTGCCCGTGGAAAGGTCTCCGGAGAATTTCACAAACTCGTGGCCAGTCTGGATCCACCAACCGATTCTGAGGGCCCAATTGGCACGGAGGGTGAACCAGCTGGTGGAACCCCAGCTGGAGCTCCTCGCGAACCCATGGGGTCCGAAGGTAATCTAGAGGGGTCTGGCCACACAAAAACGAGGCTCACGGCCTCATAAAATTATTTTCGTTGATCGGGGTTCGCACCAGTTCCAGGAAACTTGGGGACGCACGGAGCGGACCAAGGCTCAGGCATGGGCTACGTAGGGATGGCCTAGCTGCGGGGCCTGGACTTGTGGCGTCCTTTCTGCGCCTCATTCAATGAATCGGACCAGGGTGGAGAAGTTGGAAAACAATTTGACTTCTTGGACTTTTTAAATAGGATTTACCTGAAGTTCGAGATCATGTCAATGATCGGCGTAAGAAACTACTAGAGCGGTCCCGGTACCTCCAGCACGAACAGGACTTGGAGGAGAGTCATGTGGGGAGCGGCCAGAAACTTCACGGCCCACTCATGGATGGCCTTTGAATTCATGGTCCTGCTATCCGGGCTGGCCTTGGAGTCATGATCCCTTCTTCAGGCTCCACAGACACACCAAGTGGGGGTCTGTCACAAACATTTATCTGTGACAAGCACCAGAAGTTTTGACTAGGCTGTTTTCTGCGTAGAAGGGCAAAAAAACAAGTTACTTACCTGCACACTGTGGTTCTCCAGTATTGATATCTTATATAGATTCACATGCTTGAATCTTCCACGCCGTCATGGTGGGAGTCCCAGGGTAACAGTAGAAATAGTAGTACTGAATACATTACATAGACCTCCATCGAGAGAAAATTCAATTGAGCACTCTATCAACCTCATTTTATAACATCCAAAGTTCAGCCAATCACAGCAGAGACCTCAGAGTAACCCTCTCCACAGAGCCACCACACCTCAGATTTCGAGCACGTGTGTGTATATATATATATATATATATATTACTCTGAGGTAAAATGGTGAGCCTAACCAGGGAGGAGGGCGGGTCGCATGTGAATCTATAAAAGATATCAATACTGGAGAACCACAGTGTACAGGTAAGTAACTTGTTTTTTCTCCAGTATTGTATCTTTTATAGATTCACATGCTTGAATCAGATTAAAGAGCATTATATTGAAAAATAGAAGTAACAATGAAGGCGGGAAGGCAAACAATCCCCCCATGACAGTACCAAGAGAGAGGTATACTGTCTTTTTAAAAGGGACACATTGCAGCATTGTTTTTGTACAGGGACAACTATAAGATTGGCCTTTGGAAAACATGGCTGATAGATGGAGTAAACGTGAATCATTGCTAAAGGATATGTTCAGTGACGACGTAGGAATGCAAGAAGGAGCAGGATGTAGTCAGATGTCAAAGCATTGAATACACAAAAACAGCAACTGAGAGAACTGGAACAAGCCAGGGTAATGGAAGTAAACAAATGGTGGGAGAGTGTCACCCTGAAGAAATACATCGAATGCAAGCGCATTCCAAGGGGGCTACTAATTTTTGTCCTACCAACTCTGTGACCTGGACCCAGATCTATTACTTAAATGGCAAAGTGACACCACAGAATGTTCTATGAAATTAATAGAGACTCTAATAATCCATGCAGAGAGGAGACTGAAAGCAGCAATGGAAAAAGTTGCAGCTTTGGAAATGTCCCTGGAAAAATTCTTTGAAACTAATGAAGGCAAGAAGGCTTCAGAGGAACTTGAGAATAGATTGGATAAACATGAAAAGGAGATCCAGTTGAAAAAGGTGAAGAAATTCAACAGAGACAGAGTTGACTACGCCACTGGTAGAGTTTATACATTTGCACGTCGTTACGACTCAAATTTTAAGAAACAAACTATGGAACAGATCCAAGCACAGGAACAACACAGAATCTCAAGTGTTGAAAGCTCTGAGGTCAGCTCGGGGGACGAGGGAACCCAGATGGTCAGACCGAGAATGGATTTTCCGTCGGAAATGCGGCTGCTGCGCATGACGACGAGGGGAAGAGGAAAAGGCTTCTCCCCCCCCCCCACATCTGGAACAGAGGAACAAAAAGAACAAGGCGCAGCAGGAAAAAGCAGAGGAAGAGGAAAGAAAGGGAAATAATCAAGAGCACCAACCCTGAATTGCAAAAGGAAGATAATCTAGTGATTAATTTATCCAACAAGAACCTTAATGAAAAACACACGAGACTACTAAATAAGTGACTGACATTCTGCCCAGACTCAGGCGATCTTGCATCAGCTCGGGTGGACCTTTATAAATTTTGCAGAAAACTAAAATTGAGAACGTTTTTTGCTAATAGGCCCAATCCAGTGCCCAGGACCCCACACAGAACATTTCAAACAAATCTTATGGGAGAAGACATCGAACCCCTGAGAGCAATACAAGATCTAATTACCGACAATGCATCACATATGTCCATGCCTGAGGAGGCAAATTCCTCCGATCTATGTACAGCCATGGGTATTGACATAAATATGTCCGTGAGCAGTGGACGTAAAGGTAAATCTAGATTTTGCCCACAGTTACCTCCAGGTAACAGGGTGGACGTCTTTCAGGAACTGGTGGCAGAAGACCTGAGGGACATCTACATCAAAGAAAAAGAACATAGAGACCACAAGAACTCTAATATGAAAAAGGAAGATTGGTGGGCACTCACAGACCTACGGCAGTACATGAATATCGTCCTTAAACAGTCCGACAAGGGCGGTAATATCGTGGTGATGGATTGGAATAAATATCAACAAGAGATCATAAGACAGTTGGGGGATTCGACCAACTATGAGAGACTGAAGAACAATCCGATCCACGATATTAAGTCCATCTTCCATGCAAAGTTACATCAATGGCATGAAGGCCTGATAGATGACGGCGAATTACAGTATCTGAAAGTAGACCATCCAATCATGCCAACACTCTATGTACTGCCGAAGGTGCATAAGAGTCTTGAAAACCCTCCTGGCCGCCCCATTGTCCGCTCGTGTGGCTCTCTACTTGAAAACACCTCAAGGTTCATAGACCTTTTTATCTTCCCCTATGTTGCAAATCTACCATCGTACATCCGTGACTCTATGGATTTTCTGAACCGGATCAACAACACACCATGGAAACCAAGTTACATCATGGTCACTGTCGACGTAGTCTCATTGTACACCTCAATAATCCAGGAGGATGGTCTCAAGCATGCGAGTATTTTTTAAGATCTAGACTAGGTCCCTCAACCTACTGAGTCACACGAAAATGCTTCTCGAAATGATGTCCTTTTGTCTTACCAACAATGTTTTTATTTTTGATGGAAAGTTCTACAGGCAGAATCAAGGGACTGCCATGGGGATATCATTCGCTTCAACCTATGTGAACTTAACTATGGGCTTTTGGGAGGCAGAATGTTTGTGGTCAGAAAATAACACCAACTTGGAGAGGGTGGTGCTATGGGTCCGTTATATCGACGATCTCTTCCTCATATGGGAGGGAGAAGACGATTTGAAGGATTTTTTGTCATCACCCAATGATAATTCTCTCAATCTACAGTTTACATACACATACAGCAGGACCTCTGTAGATTATCTTGATAAACGGGTCTACATTGAGAACGAACGGATATGCACCACCCTCTTCCGAAAGACCACATCCTGTAACAGCATTCTATCAGCGAATAGTGCACACCCAAAAGCCCTAAAATGGAGCATCCCGTATGGAGAGTTCCTGCGGGCTCGCAGGAATTGCTCTGAGGAAGAAGAGTACACGACACAAGTAGACCTAATGTTCGACCGTTTTCTGCGGAGAGGATATCCAGTCATGGTTTTTGAAAATGCACGATTAAGGGCTACAAACACTAAGAGGGAGGACTTACTACTACCCAAATGCACTAAGACATCAACTGAATCCACTGCTGAAACAACAAGGTTCATTACAGATTTCAATGTTTCCAATATCAGAGTAAAACAGGCATTAAACAAACACTGGAATATTTTTAAAAAGGATCAAGATCTTAAACCAGTTATTGCACAACATGCGAACATCACTTACAGAAAGGTTCCGTCATTGGGCGACCTGTTAACACAGAGTTATTTTACCAACAAAAATGCCCAAAAAGTACTTGGTTATCGCACAAGGGGTTTGTCAAATGCCATAAGTGCAAAGCCTGTAATTATGGACGGAATATGGTGGAAATAACTATCCAAGGTTTTAAAAAGCTCATCAAAGACAGGATCACATGCGAGACCACGCATGTGGTATACTTGCTGGAGTGTGGATGCGGACGTTATGTTGGGAGTACCGCGAATAAACTTAAGTTACGCATCCTCCAGCATCTACGGGCTGTGACCAATAAAGATTTCACATATGTAATGGCCAAGCACATATGGAAGGAGCATGATGGCATTTTTGATACGAATCACCTGTTTTATTCCGGCATCGAGCATATCCCAGTAAAGATCAGGGGAGGGGATAGAGAACTAGCCCTGAGGCGTGCCGAATCGCGATGGATTGTGAATTTGAGCACAGAAATTCCTTGGGGCTTGAATACGGATGCAGAACTTTATACCTTTCTGTAAGACTATGGTGTTTGAAAACTGTTTTTACTGGATCATGAACCAAGGATAACAGTGGTTTTTATTCTCTCTCTTCTGTACAGATTTATGAGATTTTTGTGTTTTTATCAATACCAATGCTAAAATTGTATTTCTGAAATAATGTTTGATTACGGACAATACTTGTTTATTGATATCTTAAGATTGCACATGTCACTTTTTATACAACAGAATAGTGTTGCACTTTAATTAGTTTTGAGGAAATTATATTGATCAACTTAGGTACATAGATTCAAGGAAATTGCTTTAGCAAGGAGATTGAACCTGGGGCAAACGTCCCTGGTAGTTTTTTTGAAAGTATGCATTATGCACTTTAATGGAAACCGGAACCTAGAGTTAGTGTTTCTTCTTGGTAGTCTAAAGCAATTTTTGGAGTATTGCACCATGCACTTTATTCAGAATACTTAATGTAACATGTGACACTTCATGAGAAGTAATTTATATCATGAAGTAGATCAACTTAGGTATATAGATTTAAGAAAAATGCTTTAGCAAGGAGATTGAACCTGGGGCAAGCGTTCCTGGTAGTTTTTTTAAAAGTTTTTTTTTTTAAAGTATGCACTATGCACTTTAATGGAAACCGGAGCCTAGAGTTAGTGTTTCTTCTTGGTAGTCTAAAGCAATTTTTGGAGTATTGCACCATGCACTTTATTCAGAATACTTAATGCGAACATGTGACACTTCATGAGCAGTAATTTATATCATGAAGTAGATTTTTTCTTTATATAGTGAATTAAAACAAAAAGAGGAATAGAGAATTAGTAGGTATTTCTATATTTAGCGATTAAAACATGCACTGTGCACTTTGTTACATGTTAAAGATGTGTTGGATATTAACCACACATAGTTCATCATGACCCTGAACTAACTTGTTATTCTGATTATGTCATTTTTATGTATTGTAATAGTTGATCAATTTAGGAGTACACTATGAGGATGTATGAAACATCGCCAATGTGGTGGTGTTGTATATATATTAAGAAGTGATTTTCTTGTGCTCAATGTATATCTAGCATATCTAGGGAAAAGTGTCAATTAATATATGGAGTAACAATATCATCAGTGGAAAATTAGTTATGTATAATTTGAAGGAGCACCTTACGTTATGTTATGTTAATAAAAATTTCTATAGCGCACGTACACCCAGAGGTTTCATGGCGCTTAACTTGGTCAGTGTCACGGCGGAGGCGGATTATGCATAAGCCTGCTCAAACAGCCATGTCTTGAGCATTTTTCTGAACCCCAAAAGATTATTGCAAGATCTAATCGCTAGTGGAAGAGAGTTCCAGAATTTGGGGGCCAGATAGGAGAACCTACACCCTCCCTGGCGTTTGAGCTTATAGGTAGGGGTAGTTAGCAACTGAAGATGTGCTGAACGCAGATTACGGGTGGGAACATGCCTTGATATCATGCAACTGATGAATTTAGGGCTCCTGCAGTGAAGGGCCTTGAAAATTAAGCACCCTGTCTTAAAGGCTGCCCGCTGGATGATAGGGAGCCAATGAAGTTTTGAAAGTAAGGGGCTGGCAGATTGCCATTTTGGCCGTTTGTGGATAAGTCTCGCAGCTTGGTTTTGTACCAGCTGGAGACGTTTTAAGTAAGAACAATGGAAGGCCGAGGTAAATAGAGTTAGAGAAATCAAGACGAGAGAGAACCAAGGCAGTGACAACCTGTATAAGGGCGGTATGAGTAAGCAAGTGGGCAAGCTTCCTAATTTTGCGTAATTGGAAGAAACATGAGGAGACCACTGCCCCTATTTGACCTCTAAATGAGAGATCAGCATTTATGGTGATTCCTAGACTTTTTACAGAGGAGGACGGGATGGGGGGGGGGGGGTCCCAATTCAGTTGGCCAATAGTGTGGGCCCCAAAAGATCTGGCCTTTTCCGGGCAGGACTAGTTCGGTCTTGCCCGGATTAAGTTTAAGATGGTTATGGTTCATCCAACTCTGGATATAGAGCATGGTGTCTTGAAATTCCTGAATTGAGTCAGGGGAGTTGTCGATGGTGAAGACAAGCTGAAGATCATCAGCATAGTTGAAAGTAGTTAACTTCCTGTTCCTTAGAGAGTGAATCAAGGGCAGGAGGTAAAGATTAAACAGGTGGGGGGACAATGATGATCCTTGTGGGACCCCATACGTGATAGCGGTCTTGGGGGCAGTAAAAGGAGCAAGGCGTACTGCTTGGGTGCGGCCCTCGAGAAATGACTTGATCCAGTTGAGAGCTGCACCTTGTATGCCAGCCTGTCTGACACGGTCCAACAAAATTTTGTGGTCGACCGTGTCAAACGCGGCCGACAGATCCAGGAGCACCAAGGCCTGAGGGGTACCCTTGTCTGCGTTAGCTTGCAAGGCGTCTAGAACCACGAGGATTACAGTCTCAGTAGAGTGGGCGGGCCGGAAGCCTGCTTGGTGAGAGTCCAGGTGTTCGGAATGTTCGATAAAATTGGATAGACACCTGGCAACATGGGCCTCCAATATCTTAGCCAAGAAGGGGAGCAGAGAGATGGGGCGGTAGTTTGATGGATTAAGGGGGTCGGCTCCAGGTTTCTTTAGGAGAGGGACCACAATTGCATTCTTGAATGCGTTCGGGACTCTGCCCTGCCCAAGGGACTCGTTTAAAAAGGGCAGTACGGTGTGTGGTAAGGCAGAGAAAATATCCTTTAGAATATAAGGGGGGCAGCAATCTCTAGGAGAGCCTGATTTAACTCGGACCAATAAGTCTGAGAAGGTCTCTAGGCAAATAGCGGGAAAATGATCCATGGTAGCTGTATTGATCATACTATCGGAGTGCTCCACGTGTCCGGAAGGGAGAATGCTGGCTTTAATGCTGGAGATTTTGTCCACGAAATAGTCGTTCATGGAGTTGCATAGATCTTGGGTGGGAGTCTGTTTGGGGATGATTCGCTCAGCATTGCAAAGATCGTTGACTATCATGAAGATTTCCTTCGACCTGTTTTGAGAGCTAAAATTCTAGCCGAGAAGTGGGCGGCCTTGGCTGCAGTTATTGCGTTTTTATACGCTTTACGAGCCTTAACGTACTGAGTTTTTTCTTCAAGAGAATAACTAGCTCTCCATCTCCTTTCTTTTTGGGGGCGAGCTAGTTTTTTCTTTTTTAGCTCCGCTGAGAACCATTTCTGAGCATCAGCTGGACGTGCACGATTGAGTTTAGTGAGCGGGGCATGTGAATTACTTGCAGCGAGTAGCCAGGTAGAGATATTCTCTTCCATGGAGTTAATATCAGAGTCAAAGGCAGGTGATAAACTAGCCAAGGTGTCAATAAAATCTTGTTTAATCAAGGCCCTCCACTTCCTAATCATGCCGCCCTCAGCCTTTGGGGTCTTGATATTAAGGGGGATCGTTGCCGTAAATGTTATCAAGTGGTGGTCGGACCATATGCAAGGTGAAATAGTGGGCCCCGACAAGGTCAGGTTGGTTGACCAGAGCTGATCCAATGTGTGCCCTTTGATATGAGTGGGCGAGGATATGTGCTGTGTGAGATTAAGATTGGAGAGTAAGTCAGATAATTCTGTACTTTACGAGGCAAAATGAATTCTATTCATATATTTCTGCATGCTGCTCAACATACTTTTCATGAAATTTGTTTGGGATAGCAATATGATGAATGTATTAATCTTATTTGTGGTTGTGTCCCCTTTAAAAGTAATACCTGTTTTTAATTGGTGGTGGTGAAAGGGAATGTTTTCCCTTTAAATGGACACTCAGCACAACACTCTATGACCCAGAAGAAGGCGCTAGCCGAAACGCGTAGGTCATTTTTCCAGTTGTATGCACTCTTGCACTTTGCTTGTGATGGCCCCGTGAGTAATGGAGGCTGTTTGAAAAATAAAAACTAAGTTACCTCATTACAAAGGATTTGGTGGTGCTGTTCCTCTGCTTGCCCTCGAGACGCGCTGGATATCGAAGGGCGGTATGCATGGCGGCTAAGATGGAAATATATATATATTCACTGAAAAAACCATAGGTTTTAGGGACAGTTATAGTTACTTGGACATTGCACTCGTACAAAACCCGTGAAATTCCCCCGTTATAGTTAGTTCAGCTAACTATAACTCGCGCCCCGCAATGCACTGCTGATGACGTCACATATTACATCACTCATGACATGGTCAGTGACATCACTGATGACATCACTGATGACATCTCAAATGACATCACTGATGACATCATCCAGTGACTGTGTGTTTCTGTAAAGTTTAAATATTTTTAATATATATAGGAAAAGACGTATTGAAGAATGAGTGGTTGTGTAAGTGTCTGTATGGATGATTTAGTAGGTGCGTGACTGACTGTATAAGTGAGTGATTTAACGTATCGTACTGAATGCATGGGTTAGTGACTAAACTGGGTGAATGTCTGTATCCGTCTGTCTGTTGCTGTGTAAGTGGCTGCATGTGTTTGTGAATAGCTACATGAGTGTCTATTTGAGTTATTGAATGCTTGTGTGAGTATCTGTATGGGTGCCTGAGTGTTTGTGTGGGAGGGTGTGTGCGACTCTGTGCATAGATGTGTGAGTGGGTGATTCACTGGGTGGATGGTTTCAAGAATGCATCTGTGATAGACTTTATGGGTGGGTAAGTGTGTGTAAGAGTGTGTTAGTGAGTGAATGTATGTCCCAGTGGTACATGTGTGAGTAACTACATATGTGAAAGGCAGTATATATGTGTGTTGGAGTATATAAATAGCTATAAGCGAGAGTGACTGATTGTGATAGTGGCTGTATGGATGAGTGTGTGCTTGTATCAGTGATTGTATAAGAGCGTAAGAATGTGCTAGTATTTGTATGAGTAAGTGGGGTGGTGTGTGTATAACTGTATAGGTGAGTAAATGGTAGTGTGTTTAATTATTTGCATGACTGACTAGGTGTGTGAGTACCTCTATGGATGAGTGGCGGTGTTTGAGTGTCTATATAGGAGTATGAGTGCATATGATAGTCCTGTACTGAGTGACCGTAAGTATGAGTGACTGTACGGGTGAGTGAGTGGATGTGTGTGTGTAGACCTAAGAATCAGTGAGTGGGTATGTAGTTATTGGTGTTGGAGTGTCTATGGTTTTGCGAATGGCAGTCTGTAATTTAGCGTGGGTGTATCAAAGGTTATATTAGGGTGTGAGGAGGTGCATCAGATTATCACGTGGATGATGTCATCAGTGATGTCATTTGAGATGTCATCAGTGATGTCATCAGTGATGTCACTGACCATGTCATGAGTGATGTAATATGTGACGTCATCAGCAGTGCATTGCGGGCGCGAGTTATAGTTAGCTGAACTAACTATAACGGGGGAATTTCACGGGTTTTGTACGAGTGCAATGTCCAAGTAACTATAACTGTCCCTAAAACCTATGGTTTTTTCAGTGAATTTCAAAGGTTTTTTAAATGCTAATTTGTAACTATAACGTGTCTGAAACCTATGGTTTTTTCAGTGAATTTCAAAGGTTTTTAAATGCTAATTTGTAACTATAACGTGTCTGAAACCTATGGTTTTTTCAGTGAATTTCAAAGGTTTTTTAAATGCTAATTTCTAACTATAACTTGCCTGAAACCTACGTTTTTTTAGTGAATTTCAAAGGTTTTGTAAATGACAATTTTTAAATGTATTAATTGTTATTTTAATTTTTTTCATACTGATTTACTACATTTTTTGAAACATTTTTTTTTTACATATTTTATTTTTTAAATTACATTGTAATTACATTATACATTACATTACAAAAAATACTTTCTCTTAATGAATTACTTTAGTTTAAATACTTTGCAGATAGGCAATAGACTTTTAAGTACAGTAGTTACAGTTGTTGCAATGGGCAACACATTTTAAAACACAATGCAACATTCTGCTCAATGTGAATTTCTAGTTAAATGCAATTAGTTACTTTATGGATTACTTTTCTAACCACAGGACTGGATCCTAGATTCAGTCCTGGTACATCTCCTGTAAACAGTTGAGTAAAAGCGTTTTGGTTACAGTCGTGATTTTTAAGGAATATTATTGTATTTTAAAAGTTGTCACTTAGAAACTTTTCTCATAGAATCACCAATGTTATCCTATGGAAGGAAATTCACTTAGCAGGTAAAAACTGTTATCGTTACTTTTTCTTACTCAGTGTTGGATCCTGGATCCAGCACTGGTGCATCTCCTGTAAACAGTTGAAAGAATGCGTTTAAGTCATACAGGCGATTTTTAAGGAATATTTGTAGTTTGTGAAAATCAACACTTTGAAACTTTTTTGCTGAAAACCAGTCAATGTTAGCCTATGAAGGAAATTCAAGTTACCGGTAAGTACGGTTAAAATTACTTTTGAGGATCAGTACTGGGCTGAAACATGCAGCACTGAGGTCTCTCCTGATAACAGGTGAGTAAATCGGAATTCGTATTTCGGCTGATTTTAGAGGAATATTTTAAAGTTCCAAAACTCCACACTTAGAAGAATTTCCAAGTGAAACCAGTCAATGTTAGCCTACGGAAGGAAATTCAAGTTACTGGTAAGTACGGTTAAAATTACTTTTCAGGACCAGTACTGGGCTGAAAGATGCAGCACTGAGGTCTCTCCTGATAACAGGTGAGTAAATCAGAATTCGGATTTCGGCTGATTTTAGAGGAATATTTGTATGTTTCAAAAATCAACACTTAGAAGAATTTCCAAGTGAAACCAGTCAATGTTAGCCTATGAAGGAAATTCAAGTTACCGGTAAGTACGGTTAAAATTACTTTTCAGGATCAGTACTGGGCTGAAAGATGCAGCACTGAGGTCTCTCCTGATAACAGGTGAGTAAATCGGAATTCGTATTTCGGCTGATTTTAGAGGAATATTTTAAAGTTCCAAAACTCCACACTTAGAAGAATTTCCAAGTGAAACCAGTCAATGTTAGCCTATGAAGGAAATTCAAGTTACCGGTAAGTACGGTTAAAATTACTTTTCAGGATCAGTACTGGGCTGAAAGATGCAGCACTGAGGTCTCTCCTGATAACAGGTGAGTAAATCGGAATTCCTATTTCGGCTGATTTTAGAGGAATATTTGCACAATGGTGAAGGGAGGGGGCGGGGCCTGAGGTGACATCTTTGCAAACGCGCCCGTGGCGCGTTTTAAGTTGGGGATTAAGTTCCCTTGAATCCTGAGGGTCCCTAGGGGCCAACTAGACCACCAGGAACCTCCAATATGCGCCAGGAGGCTGCGTTGCAGAGAGTGTAGAGAGGCCACACCCTTTTACACCTCTCTGCAACGCAGCTCTGTGGCGCTTTCTGGATGTACCTGTTGGGCTAGTTGGCCCCAGGGACCCTCAGGATTGAAGGGGATTTAATTCCCCATCTTAAAACGCGCCACGGGGCCTGTTTGCACACATGTCACCTGAAGCCCCGCCCCTCCCTTCACCACTGTGCAAACGCGCCCGTGGCGCGTTTAAGTTGGGGGATTAAGTCCCCTTGAATCCTGAGGGTCCCCGGAGTCCAACTAGCCCACCATATACCTCAAAAGCGCCACAGAGCTGCGCTGCAGAGAGGTGTAAAAGGGGTGTGGCCTCTACACCTCTCTGCAACGCAGCCCCTGGCGCATACTGGAGGTTCCTGGTGGGCTAGTTGGCCCCCAGGGACCCCCAGTATTCAAGGGGTCGTTTCCCCTCTGCAAACGCGCCAGGGGCGCGTTTGCAGAGTGGTGAAGGAAGGGGGCGGGGCCTGCGGGCCGATCGTTTAAAAAAAAAAAAAAAAAATGTTGTCCCCTGAAGGGGGCTGTGTGGCCCCCTTCCTTTTTCCTGTTTTTATGCCCTGGGGACCCCATCCCCCAGGGCCTTACCCCTTTTTTTTAATTTTTAATTTAAAAAAAAAAAAACGGGAAGGGGGCCGCGTGGCCCCCCTTCCCTGGGCCTGTATTGGCCCCGGGGACCCCATCCCCGGGGCATGGCCTCGTTTTTATTTATATTCTTTGGAGGGGGCTGCGTGGCCCCCTCCTCTGGCCATTTAAGGCCCCGGGACCCCATCCCCGGGGCCGGCCATTCCGTTTTTTTTTTTTTTTTAATTTATTTTTGGGGGAGGGGGCCGGGTGGCCCCTCCCGGGCCACTACTTGCCCCGGGGACCCCATCCCCCGGGGCCTGGCCTCTCGTTGGGGACTGTGGGGGGTCCCCAATCCCCCCACAGTCCCGCCGGCTCCCCACGTCCCTTGGGAGCCGGCATTGCACTTTACACATGGGGAGCAGCTAACATGCTGCTCCCCATGTGTAAAGCAGTCGGCTTTGGATATTGGAAGAGAGAGCAGGTTTCCTGCTCTCTCTTCCAATATCCAAAGCAGTTTGCAATGACAGGACGGAGCCGCGAGGCTCCCGTCCTGTCATTGCAAACAGCAGTGTCCCGGGGTAGGCACCCCGGGACACTGCAGGAGCCGGCCCTGGGGGTGGTGGTCCCCAGGGCCATCAAGGGCTCCAGGAGGGGGCCGCGCAGCCCCCTCCCATTCAGTACACAGCCCCGGGAGGTGGTGGTCCCGGGGCTCTGGGAGTCCGTAACGGACCCCCATATTAAAATGTTTAGTGCCCCGGGAGGTGGTGGTCCCGGGCGTGTGGGGGCTGGAGCCCCCACACAGGTTTAATAATTTTTTAAAAAAGCCCCGGGGAGGTGGTGGTCCCCGGAGCTGCGGGAGGGCTCAGAGCCCTCCCGCACCATTTCTTGAAAAAGCCCCGGGGGTGGCGGTCCCCGGGGCTTGGGGGCCCTTTGAGGCCCCCACACATTGAATTATCCCTCCACCATGCCCCCGGGACTTGGGCCACCCGGGGCCAATTACCATCGAAGCGCGGAGACCGCGCTTCGATTTTTTTCTCGGCAGGATTCGTGCACCCTGATCGCATCCTGCCGATTTTTAAAAAAATTTTTTTTTTCCCAGGGGTCCTTGTGGGACCCCTGAGCAAACCTAGGGGTCAGGGTGTTTCTACCCTGCCCCCTTTGTGCGCTTTGCGCACTTGTTTCTGTCCCTCGGTTCTACCGAGGGACAAAATGGCTGCCAACATTTCCTGAATCGGAATGTTGACAGCCAGCTGACAGCCAATTAACATGCAGCTCGTGATCGGGAGGGTACGCGGACCCTACTCGTCCCTAGATATCACTAACTTTTACTTTTCATTTTCTCAGCAACTACTGAACGGATTTACACCATTTAACAAAAGGGTTCTTTCTGAACCAAGAACTACCTCTTTGCCAAATTTGGTGTAATTCCGTTCAGCAGTTCAGGCTGTAGCCGTGTCTAAAGTTTCCTATGGGAAAATGCATGGGGAAAACGCGTTTTGGGACCCCCTTTTTCTCGGCCCCCGCTTGACGTATCACCCCAAGACTTTCAGGGTAGGAGCGGACCGGAGCGCCCCACGAAGTTTGAAAATTTCGCGAAGATACGTCAACCGGCAAGAGAGTTATTTCAAATAGAATGTCGCGGATTTCCTATGGATAATAGGTTGTAACTATAACTATCTACTGGCGACCGCCAGTAGATAATATATATATAAATATATATTACTCTGAGGTAAAATGGTGAGCCTAACCAGGGAGGAGGGCGGGTCGCATGTGAATCTATAAAAGATATCAATACTGGAGAACCACAGTGTACAGGTAAGTAACTTGTTTTTTCTCCAGTATTGTATCTTTTATAGATTCACATGCTTGAATCAGATTAAAGAGCATTATATTGAAAAATAGAAGTAAAAATGAGGCGGGAAGGCAAACAATCCCCTCCCCATGACAGTACACCAAGAGAGAATATATATATATATATATAAATAACCAGAATTCTCTTAATGCAAGTAGAAAATAGCAATCAAATGGGTATACAAGAATAAACACAATAAGTAAAGAAAGAAATCAGGACGGCACAAGCCTCCTACCTTAGGCAAAGAGATGACGAAGAGCTGCTTGTCCCACGGCTATATCTGCCTTCCGCCAACCATCTAGGCAGTAATGCTTTGTGAACGTTTGCGTCCTCGCCCACGTTGCTGCCCTGCATATGTCAGGGAGAGAAACCCCTGCAAACAGGGCTGAAGAAGTTGCAACCTTTCTCGTTGAATGGGCCTGCACCCTTGCAGGCAATGGATGTCCAGCCCTCTCATGGCAGAAGGCAATAGCTGAAGTGACCCAGCGAGCAATACTGGCCCTAGTTAAGGCGAGTCCCTCTCTGGGTGCAGATTGGAGAGGTGTGGTGCAGCGGCCAGGGCAGCTGACTTCGGAGCACAGGGCTCACGGTTCGATCCCCGGATCCGGCGGCAGCTCAGCACCATGTGACTCTGGGCAATAGCGCACTTAATTTCCACCACGGCCCCCAGCGCCTTGAGACCTGAAAGGGTGAGTAGTTCGCACTTTACAAATACAGATTTACATTTACATACGAAACCAACAACTGAGAAGACTTACAATAGGATTTTGTCCTTTGCAGGTAAAATTTCAAACAGCGTTTGATGTCCAGAGAATGGCGAGTTTTCCGCCACCGAGGACGGATTTGGAAAAAATGTAGGCAGAATTATAGGCTTGTTGAGGTGATAAGACGATGGTACTTTTGGTATGAAAGAAGGATTTGCACGTAGAATAACTCTGTCTGCTAAAAACGGAAGAAAAAGTTCCTTTATAGAGAATGCCTGGATCTCGCTGATACGTCTGGCTGACGTAATGGCCAAGAGAAAGGCCACCTTCCAGGAGAGAAATTTTAAGTCACATTTGTGTATAGGCTCAAATGGAGAATGCATTAGTTGTGACAGGACCGTGTTTAATTGCCACAGCACTGGAGGGGATTTTACCGTCGGATAGGTCCTGAATAAGCCTTTCAGAAATTCCTTAATACGTCTATGAGACCACAATGAAGATTGATCCAGACATCGTCTGTATCTAGAAATCGCAGCAAGGTGGATCTTAATGGACGAATGCGAGAGTCCCGCCTTGGCTAGTTGTAAGAGATATGGTAATACTTGTTCCGGTGTGGATGAAAGAGGATGTAAAGAATGAACGCTGCACCACACACAGAACCTTTTCCATTTTGCAGAGTAACATTTGAGCATGGAAGGAGCTTGAGAATTTTGTAAAATTGCTTTGCAATCATTGGGTACGTTCAAATTCAATGAAGTGAGGAGCCAAGCTGACAAGTGAAGAGAGGGAATTTGCGGATAAATCACTTGCCCCTTGTCCATGTAAAGAATATCCTCCTTTGGAGGAAAGAGAATCGGAGTGCACTCTGATAGGCGAAGTAGCTCTGTGTACCAAAATTGCCTTGCCCACCCGGGAGCGATGAGAATTATGCGGCACGGCTCCCGTTTTATTTTTGGGAGAACTCGAGGAATGAGAGGAAACGGGGGGGAAGGCGTAGGCAAATTTCTCTGTCCAAGAGAGCAGAAAATCGTCGCCCCACGATCCCAGCTGAGGAGTCCTGCTTGCGTAAAAGGTGCACTTTTTGTTGAGGTACGTTGTGAACAGATCTAATGTTGGAAAGCCCCAAGATCGGAAGACCATCTGTAACATCTGGTCGTTGAGCTCCCATTCGTGGCACTGTTTGGACACCCTGCTGAGAGAGTCGGCCCACTGATTGTGGACTCCTGGCACATGCTCCACTCGAAGTGAAATTTGATTGATGAGAAGCCATTCCCAAATCTCCTGCGCTTGAAGAGAGAGAGCCTGAGATCTTGTGCCACCCTGTTTCTGGAGATAAAACATGGTGGTGGTGGTGTCCGTCCGGACCAGAACTGGAGATCCCTGAATCCAAGGCAAGAATGCTTTGAGGCCCAAGAACACCGCTCTTAACTTTACAAGGTTCATGTGGCATTTCGATTCCTGTTTGGACCATTTTCCGTGCACTTGAAGCTCTTGAAGGCGAGCTCCCCAGCCCTCCAAGGACGCATCCGACGTCATCACAAACTGAGGATTTGAGTGAATGAAGGACAGGCCCCGAGTCAGGTTTTTCTCGATCTTCCACCAAGACATTGCAGCTTTCATAGCCGTTGAGATTTGAATCATGTCGTTGAATGACCCCTTGGATTGAACCCATTGAGTGTCCAGTTGCTCCTGCAGTGGACGCATACGAAGACGGCAATTGGGAATTAGTTGAATGCATGAGGACATCATCCCCAGAATAGATTTGTACTTTGACAGAAACAGACCTTTTTGACGATAGAAGGCGTGTCATTCCCTGGAGACACGAGATCCTTTCGGGAGTCGGAAAAGCTTTGCCGAGATTTGGATCGATGCGAGCTCCTAGGAAAGTCAGAGAATTGGAAGGAATGAAAGAAGACTTTTCTAGATTGAGGTGGAGACCCAGAGACTGGAAAAGATTCCGGCAAGTTTGAGTGGAGATCCTGGCTGCCTGAAACGAAGGTACTTTTATTAGCCAATCGTCCAGGTAGGGGAACACCTGGTGACTTGAGCGTCTCAGAAAGGCAGCTATTGGTGCCATGCATTTGGTGAAGACCCTGGGGGCCGACTTCAAACCGAAGGGAAGCACTCTGAACTGATAAAGGCACCCGCCACTTCGAACCTGAGATATCTTCGATGCTTGGGATGAATGGGGATGTGAAAATAAGCATCGAGAGATAACAGATAATCCCCTTTTTCCATAAGAAGAAGGATTTCCTGCAGAGACAACATCTTGAAAGATTGTTTTTTGATGAATTTGTTCAATAACCGGAGGTCCAAGAACTGCCTCCATTTCCCGGTCTTCTTTTTGATTAAGAAAAGGGAATAAAACCCCTGATTGTGCTGACGTAAGGGTACCTTTTCTATGGCGTGTTTGTAAAGAAGAGTTTTTATTTCCCTCTTGAGATCTGGCAGATGACGATGTAGTACCTTCGGAGGAGTAGTTGGAGGATACTGAACAAACTCTAGGGTATGACCGTGACGGAAGACATCCAAAACCCATCTGTCCGACGAGATGGATGTCCAATTTTGTAAGAATTTTGAGCAGGTTGGTCCGAATTGTTGTGGAACTGTAGTGGCGGGGGCCTGGAGAGACTCATTGCCTCTTGTTTGAATCCTGTTGTCTTCCGGCAGATTGCTGCCTTTTACGACCAGTGGGCCGTGAATAGGACGATGCAGTGCCGGACCTGAAAGGTTGATTGTACGCCTGATAGGTTGTTTGAGGGTAATGTTGAAACCGCTGTTGGAACTGCGGTCTGGATGCGTACTGCCCTCGAACTCTGCCCCGAAAGGACTGGAAACGACGCATTGCCAGGGATTTAGCCGTATCGGTGTCCTTCTTTATAGACTGAAGGGCCTCATCTATATGACTTCCAAATAGGCATTTGCCGTCAAAAGTCATATTTAGCACCTTAGCCTGAACCTCAGGACAGAAGCTAGTTGCCTTGAGCCACCCCTGACGCATCAGCACCGCTGCTCCTGCCATTTGCCGAAATGAAGTAGAAGAGATATCCGTAGCGATCTCTATAATTTCAGTGGAAGCTCTTTCTCCCTCTGATAAGATATCCCTTGCTTTCTTTTTCTGATCTTCAGGAAGATGTTCTAAGAGCGAAGAGATATCCGACCACATCTGTCAATCGTACCTTTCCAGAATGGCCATATCGTTGGAGGCTCTTATAGAGGTGGCCGCCAGGTCGGAAAACCTCTTCCCGATGTTGTCCAGCCGACGTCTGAGATGCCGGGTTTTTAGTACTTTTGTGCAGCCTGCATGATTACTGAATCCGGTCTAGGATGACCGATTAGGCATGTGGGTGAATTATCCGGGGCTTTGTACTTCTTATCCAGCTTCGGAATTACCACTGGGGTAGAAGCTGGTGTCCGCATCAGTTTTAGACCCTCCTGCCATAAGTAATCCACTATGTGAATTGCCCTAATGGATCGTTGAGTGCCTGGCTTAAAGTCATATAAGAAACACTAAGTTTGTTTAACTGGCATAGGTAGATCAAAGCGCCTCGATGCACGCTCTAAAAGGTCATGAAAGCTCCCGATGTCAGCAGGAGGAGAGTCTGCAGGGGGAGGGATAGGAGATGACGGTGTGGGAACTACGTAATCATCCCATTCTTCCTGGGTGTCAACATCAGTGTGCATCTCTCCTTCCTCGATCTGTTGTTGGTCCACATTTTGTGCATCATCAGGAATAACAATAGGAGGAGGCAAAACCTTTTCCCTCGTGGATCTAGGAGTTACTTGTTCTGCATGCTCTACCGGAGCCTGCTGAGGCGGTGGAGGATGTTGCAGAGCATTTGTCTCAGGAAAGCGCCTGTAGCAGTCATTTAGCATGGGACGTAAGTCTGTTACCAATGACACTGGAACGTTAAAAGATGGCTCCCTAAAATGGCGAGGATCCTCTTCCTCATAGGGATAATGCTCCTGAAAAGATTCTGGCTGCTGAACAGTAGCCGAGTGAGTGAAAGAACACTCTCCTGCAAGGTATGAGGATGGATTAATGTCCTCTAAGTCCTCATCATCCTCAAAGTCCTGACATTTAACTTTTAGTTGGGAAGGACTATATGCAGGGCCAAACGTGCTGTCATCCTCAGACTCCTGGAAGTCAAGCAAACGTGTAGGAGGCAACGGAGAAATTTTAGAAAAATCCTGAACTTTTGAAAGTCCCAAATGGATTTTTTCTCCCGTCGACGCTGACGCCACCACAGTCGGCGGAAAGGAGGGCAGCGTCGTCGGAGTGGTCGTAGACGGAGAAATTCTCATTGACGGAGGAAGGCTCGATGACGAAGGTCTCATCGTCGGAGATGGTCTCGTCGACGCTGACGCCGCCGTCAGAGTTGACTGTGGGCCCATCGACGTAGTGGTTGTCGACGTTGTCGCCGTAGAAGCGGTCGACGGCAAAGAAATCACCTCAGGTCTGACAGAAATAGCTCTCGTCGACGACACCGTCGACGGACGAAAAGGAAGATCTCTCACAGCGGTAAAAGAAGCAGAAACTGGAGCAGAAGATGATTTTAAAGTTCCTTCTACCTGCTTTCTGTGGCGTTTCTCCTCAGATCTTTCCTGCTCCTGTGATTTCGATCTCTTGGAGTCCCCTTGGTGAGAAGAGGAGCTACCTTCTTTTCCTGGAGGAAGAATGGAGCTTTTCCTCAGTGTCAGACCCAGATTCAGAAATTGCTTTTTTCTTCTGGTGCCAAAGGAGCAGTCTTTCCTTCCCTATCCTTGAGGGTTTTGGCCGAGAAGGTGCGGCAGTATTTGCATTCCCTGGGCTTATGGTCAGGGTAGAGACATTCCTTGTGGGGTTCTTCTGAGAAAAGTCTACATTTACCACAAGTCTTACAGGGCCTAAACAACCCTTTTTTATCTGGCATTGTGAAAGTCACAGAAAGGAATACCTTGAGCTGAAAGCTGGAGGTCAAAAGTTGAAAAGCCAACTGTCACTGAGAAGAGCTCAGAGAGACTCCCAATCACACGACGTGCGGTTAGAAATCTGAGGTGTGGTGGCTCTGTGGAGAGGGTTACTCTGAGGTCTTTGCTGTGATTGGCTGAACTTTGGATGTTATAAAAGGAGGTTGATAGAGTGCTCAATTGAATTTTCTCTCTATGGAGGTCTATGTAATGTATTCAGTACTACTATTTCTACTGTTACCATGGGACTCCCACCATGACGACGGGGAAGATTCAAGCATGTGAATCTATAAAAGATACAATACTGGAGAAGTAAGTATGGAGTGGTAAGTATGGAGTGGTAAGTAAACGCAGGGCACGAGTATTATGAAAGGAAGTTAATTAATAAAGAAGATCTCTGCAAGTAAAGCCAAATTTCCGGGGAAGAGGGTGGGCACATGAGAATCTACAGCACTACACACTACAATCAAATGCTTACAGGGTATGTAGCACTTTCTGATCGTAGCATATTCTGCTATAGATACACATGCTCTGCATACACAGAAAATCAGCACTCAGCGAAAAGTGAGGGCTAGCATGTGGATGATACAGATGTCTGAAACAGGAATGGCCAATGGGGCTGCCCAGGTCACCGGAGGAATGTGGAGATCCTTCTGGTGACTGTGGAGGAGGCAGCTGAGGTGCTAAAATTGGACATAGAGGTGGTGGTGGTGGAGGAGGAGGAGGAGGTGGGTGTGGTAGAGGTAAAAAAAACAACAAAAAAAGCAAAACCCTTTTCAATCACTTCATGAACGGAATCGGACAGGAGTCATGTGGCGATCTGTCAGCAGCTTCATGGCCCACTCACGGATGGCCTTTGGATTCATGGTGGTACTGGAATCCGGGCAGGTCTTGGGGTCATTATACCTCTCCAAGCTCCACAGACAAACCAAGTAGGGGTCTGTCACAAACACTAGTCTGTGGCAAGCAACACAAGTTATGAAACCAGTTGGTTTCTTGGGAGACATTCTCCAAAAAACAGAGTGTAAAAAAAAGGAACACTAGTCGAGCGAACTCAACAAGTTGGGTGAAAAAGTCAGTCAAAAAGCGACTCAGGGGAGCGCAATCCAGTTCCGCTCTGATGGTGGGGAAAAGAAGAAACTGAGGTGAGCGCGCTGGGGTGGCGACTATTTAGGCACCGTGCAAGTCACTTCCGGAACGACGGCATTCACGACGATGAGCGTAGCCAAACAACACCACCTATCGGCACACAAGAGGACTGCTGCAAAATATCTGGATCCAGTCTGACGCAGGAAGAAAATTCTAAGGTAAAGAATTTGCAGCTAGAAGTCTCTATAAGACAACACTAGATTAGTCACCTGACTACTGTGAGAATGTTCTCAGAGTCATTCAGTAATTTCCTATAATATCTCAATAATGTTGTCAAAGACAAAGTCAGTGTGTCCCCATTTTTTCCCTAAGCACAGAGCACGAAAGGAAAGCAGCTTTTATATTGCTTAGTTTTGTATATAGAGTGGCTTCATCACACTGCTGTAACACTTTGTTCGTTTCCAGGCACAAATTGCTACTGGCAGACTCAGCAACATCTCAAGGAAAGGAAAATTTTACTTACCCTGTAAGCATCTGTTCGTAGAGTGTAGTACTGGAGATTCACATGCTTTGCTTGCTCCTGCCATATAGTGTTGGGCTTG
This sequence comes from Calotriton arnoldi, assembly GCA_963921515.1. NCBI lineage: Eukaryota > Metazoa > Chordata > Amphibia > Caudata > Salamandridae > Calotriton > Calotriton arnoldi. The sequence goes on from CAWUFW010003058.1 coordinate 495,219, forward strand.
ACCGATTCCAAGTTGTTTTCTTCGAGGAAAGGCTTTTGAGTCACAGGATGCACTGTCACTTCAACTCAAGTAGGCAAACAGCATGGGAACTGACTCCATGTTAGGCTGTTTTCTGCACAGAAGGGGAGAATAAGTATGGAGGGACAAGTGAACGCAGTGCACAAGTATCATGGAAGGAAGTTAATTAATGAAGAGCTCTGCCGGTAGAGCCATACTTCCGGAGAGGAGGGTGGGCATGAGAATCTACAGCGCTACACACTACGAACAAATGCTTACAGGGTATGTAACATTTTCTGATCGTAGCATATTTTTCTGCAAATGCGCTGCATACAAAGAAAAGCAGCACTCCTGTAGAACCGAGGGCTAGCGTGTGGATGACGCAGATGTCTGAAACAGGAATGGCCAAAGGGGCTGCCTGGGTTACCAGAGGAATGTGGCTATCCTTTTGGTGACTGTGGAGGAGGGCAGCTGAGGTGCTGAAATTGGACAAAGAGGTGGTGGTGGAGGAGGTGGGTGTGGTGGAGGTAAAAAAAAAACCTGTACAATCACTTGGAAAATTAAGTATTCAAAATAGTTTATTTGGAAGAAAGAAATTGTGCAAATGTCTTGTTTACTTACTTTAAATATGCCTTCAATTTCCGCTGCAGACTGCTGAAGCTCAGGGAATCTGTCTCTACCCAGTCTCTTCTGCAACCCGCCAACACCAGAGGAAATGATCTGCAGTTTGGGACAATTTAAAAGCTTGGCAAATACATAAGTGACTGAATGCTGAAGAGTCTGCCAACAATGCCCAATCATGTGTGGGCTGGAGAGTGACCGTACAAGCCACAAGGACTGCTTTGTGATGCTGCCAGGTCAGAGGAAAATACCAGACCAGCGTGGGTTGATTAAGAACAGTTTATACTGTACCAGACAGATTTAGTGGGCTTATACCAAGATGTAGTGAGATGATAGGGTAAACCTGATGCATCCACAATGACTCTGAAAACAGAGTCTAATCCACCTCCCACAAACAAATACTTATGTTGGAGACGAGTTGCCACCATTTTCTGAGGTTGTTCAACATTTTCTTAAAGAGTTGCTTCACAGGTTCTTCTCAATACTACACTATGATAAAGTACCGATTAGGACCCCTGGGCAACAAAATATGGTGCAGTTTTGAGGCTGACAGTTGAACGTGTGTTAAACTGTATAGCCTGAGGGAAGCCACATCCTAGACTAATGTCTGAAGAGCCTCCCAAGTTGATTGTGGATTCTAGCCCTAAGCTTCCAACCAGGGCTATGTAGTCCCTTTAATTAGCCTCTTTAGGTGTTGTTCCTTCTTTGGCCATCACAAAAGTTAAGGGCTAAGAAATCACAGAGACAGAATACCGGCATGGAGGAAGCTGTTGAGAAGTTCTTTTTTAAAGGTGCTCTCAACTTTATAGCTGATCATGTCTTACTCTCCCTGTGCAAGTGTTACACAAGGTTATAGGATGAGTGCTTCTATACTCCCTTCCTGCTTGCAGCACTTAGATAGAGTCTGTTGTCACTGATCACGTACCTCTACATTTGGTGGGAAATGTGGTGGCTTGAGCGGCACAGCAGTCTGTGCACTGAGATAGACTGGGGTCCATCCCACAAAGGGCAATGGGCTATTTGCTGCCAGCTCATGCCTTTCTCCCTCAAAGGCTGGCTTGAGGGTGGGTCAATACATGCCCTTTAGTGTGTCACAGAAGCTGGTCTAGGCTTATTACCCAAGAAGTAAGGATTTAGTAATGTTTTAGTTAGGGTGCAGCATACTTCTCTATAGTGATTTAGTTAATTTCTAAGGCATTAGAGTTACATGAAAAGCCAAATCACTACCCATCCACAATCTACCTCAAAATAAAGAAAAATGTGGTAACTACCAAAGGTGCATCCACTATGGTCTTCGATGCCTGCACCACCCTAGTGCCCCTGGGGGCACCAGAAAGAGTGAGGGGGAACCGCCACAATGTGCATCGCTGCCGCTGGGGAACTGCAAGTTCCAGAATCGCCCCTTCCCCCTCTCCACACCTGCACCTGATCTGCCCCAGTACAAAAGGAGTGCTGCGGCCCGCAGCACAGCAGCTGAAATTAAATTGCAGTGAGCAACATCTCGGGGGCAGGAACTTTCATTGTGCATCCACTATGGTCTTCGTTGCCTGCACCACCCTAGTGCACCTGGGGGCGCCAGAAAAAGTGAGGGGGAACCGCCACAATGTGCATCGCTGCCGCTGTGGAACTGCAAGTCCCAGAATCCCCCCCTTCTCCACACCTACACCTGATCTGTCCCAGTAGAAAAAGGAGTGCTTCGACCCCGCAGCACAGGAGCTGAAATTAAATTGCTGTGAGCAACATCTCGGGGGCAGGGATCTTCCTTGTGCAGCCACATAGGTCTAAGCTGCCTACACCACCCTAGTGCCACTGGGGGTGGCCGAAGGAGTGAGGGGGAGCTGCAGCGATCTGTATTGCTGCCGCTGGGGAACTGCAAGTCCCAGAATCCCCTACTTCTCCACACCTGCATCTGATCTGCCCCAGTTCAAAAGGAGTGCTGCAGCCCTGCAGTGTGGGACGCGTGCAGGCCGCACCCAGGCCAGAAGAGTCTGGGCTGGGCCTTCCCCCTTGGTCTTGCTGGAAAGTCAAGTACTCTTGCCATCTGAAGTCATTTATTGTGTACCTGTCCTAAGGTACGTTTTCCCTTCACAAGTGCGATTAATGCATATGACTTCTGCTTTATTGCTCCGCATTGCCCTTCTGGTTCGCCCACTTGCGATCTTCTTATTCCCTTTGCTACCTAAACTCATAAAGTTGTAAGAATTCTATGCTGGTTTTCATCCGGAAGCCACTAGGGACCCACAGTTTGTATGTTTTAAAATGTTTGTGCATGCCTGTTTAGCTCCTGCCCGACTCCCTTTCCTTTGCTTTTCTTGTTGCTGTTTACTTTGCTGCTGTTATTGCGGTATTGCAATGGGCAAAAGGAAAGCCCAGGATGGGGTCCATGGCCTTTCATTAACCAAAAAAAAGTCCTCAGGAGCGTCTATCAGTAATGTCATGGACAGAACTTATTCTCTGTGATCGGAATGCCAAGTGATTGTCCACTCCCCACCCCCTCCTATACCTACCACCTCTGATGTTTGAACCTTAGTACCAACGGAGGCTTCATCCTCTCCCTCTATTAAAACTATTAAAGCGCATTACTCAATTGTTTTTAGCAAATCTCGCCGGTGTACCCGCTCCCGCATTCGCACTGGCGTAGATACTAGCAGTAGAGGAAGTAGTGTAGAGTAAAAAACCCATATTTTAGAGCAGTCCCTAAGCCACGAGGTGGCAGATCAGATTGAATGCAGCAATAGGTATGACATCCTCTCTGGTGCGGACATTAGTGCAGAGGAGAGAAACACGTTTGTGTTGGACATCCTAAATAAGGAAGCCCTGTCCTTGTTCTATAGCCTAAGGGACCTTAAGGAGGCGGTAGCGGCCCTGAAAAGGGTTGCTGATGATCTAGAGTAGAGGGCAACCAAAGATCTCAACCCGAGCCCAGTAACCCAGGCAAAGGCATCGGTAGGGAGATGTGAGGGGACCATGTTTGCCAATAGTCAGCAGGAGGCCCCCTTTCCCACCTAAGCAAAAAGTATGTGTGCCGGCTACTGGCAAAAGTAATTGGACACCCCCTGCTCCTGGCCCGCCAGCATGTCAACTTTCCTTCAACCATGCTGTCGGCCCAACTTGGCTAAGAGATAGAACTTTCACACAACAAGCTGGCTCTCATGGTAGGGATTTGAGAAAAGTATTGGACAGAGGCGAGGTGGTGCTATATGAGGGCAATCTCCTTGATAAGAAGTTCTCTCATTTCCATTTAAGAGGGAAGGTCAAAAATAGTTTTTATATTAAGAATCATGCACAGAGGAATGAAGCTGTGATTTTTCTTGCGCAGGTTCCCAAACTCCCTATTGACAAATGGGAAGATCACGATTCACTTAAAAATAAAGTCATACATAGGTTCAGGGAGACCCGTCATTACTACTCGATCATAAGAGACAACATTGATCAGGTTAAAAGGTTAACTACTCCTGGGTAGATGTTTGATAGGGTGAAAGTACATTTTGCTCACAAAGCCATAGTAGAGGGCCTTATGTCCATAGACGTTCGTACAATTCCGCTTGCCAGTACATCCATCACGATCAAGTATTGTGAAATCTTGTACGAGAAACCCTCCTCCCCCCCTCCCCCGTAGTTCTGCTTGTAGAGAAGGGGATGTTATGGCCAGTGTAATAATTAGCACACAGGATGGACTCCAGGAAGAGGTTGAAGGCAATTTGGAGGAGAATGGGGTGATAGCTGGGACGGTCACTCGGGATCTTTCACCCGAATACCTAGTTTCCTCTCCGGACAACCAACAGGTAGCTGAGGATTCAAATATGAAGCTGCCTACTCCACTTGTTACCCAAGGGAATGACAGTGGGGGCCTGAGGGGGGAGGTTAGTGCAAGTGGGGTCGACACCAAGGTGGTTGGTAGGGGTGCACCAATGAACCAGAGTTCGAAACCCACTTCTATTTTAGTGCCCGTAGCACAGTTAAAGGTTTTGGTGTGGAATGTTGCCGGGATTGCCCGAATGCTCCTAGAACAAAAATGGGGACATTTTATATAGATTCCCACGATGTGTGTTTGATGCAAGAAACATGGAGTCCGACCCACCCTACAAAGGAACGAATACACCTCTTATTGCAAGAATGCGGTGAAGACAGGGAAAGGGAGACCATTGGGTGGCCTAGTTATCTAGGTAAAAGTCGCACTCCAATAAAACTGTCCGAGTTGATTCCCCTGATATTCTAGCAATTGATCTTGCCCTTCCCTCTGGCTTGAAAATTAGGGTCTTTAATGTGCATAATAGAGTGGGACTTACTAAGGAGGAAACGAGCACCATAGTGGCCCTTGCCCAAGTTCTCATGGATTACACTGGGAGCAACCCCCTATTGGTAGCAGGGGATTTTAACTGTACATTTGAGCCCTTTGCATCTACTCCATCAGATTTGACAGCTGAACGGGACAGAACCTGGAAATCCCATCGCTAGAGTTACCTATGGTCAGATGGACCAAAAAAAGGAACCCAGGTATGGACCCTATCACTTCAGCATGATTTAAGAGCTACTAATGGTAGGACAAACTCTGATCGTAAAGGTGCAATGACCTATAATAGACCTGGCCATTCAAGCAGGATTGACTGTTTGGTTGAGTATAGAATTTGGCCTGCTGTGTTAAGACATGAAGGTGGTCGAAAGATTTGATAGTGACCACAATGACCTGAGCCTAACCTTCTCTAATTTGAGAGAGACAAAAGCTGTTTGCACGGGCCCTAGAGATCTGGATATGCTCTCCCAAGCCAATAATTTAAGAACAATAAAATGTGATTGGGTGGAAAAAATCCCTTTGCCCTCAAAATTAAGAGCAAGGTATCAAAGAGGCGCCCGTGCTATTGAATCTCTCTAATGAAGACAGGTAGAGAAAATGTATTCTTTGCATGAGGCTCTTTATACGCAGATCAGGGAAACTCTGACGCAATAAAAAAAGGTGGGGATAAAGGGGCCCAACCCAACAGTGTGGTATAACCAGGATTGTAGGAAGGCCACGGGCGAGCTCCTCCAAGCAGCGAAATCCAAGTCACACCATGGCTTGGTGGGGCGCAAGGCTAAGTACGAACAGACAGTGGACCATGCCAAGAGGCAATGGGAATGCTCGCCATGGTCTTCCCTGCATAGAGGCCTGTTAGCCAGGAATTGTAAATTGTTTTAGAAGAAAGCTTCACTTTGTCTGAATGGTTACAGAACTGCTCTGGAATTTTCTGTTCAGCCGGACGAGTGGGTGTCCCACTTTGGAGGTTTGCATGCTTGTGGAAATTTTGATGAAGAGGAGGATAGCAGCCTTATCGGATAAGCTTTCAATCATTAATCCTGAAACACTTGTAATTTCCTTTAAGAAAATTCCAGCTGCAGTTTGCTCCTGTATCCCAGCTAGAGCCCCCAGCCCGGACAGAATCCCAAATGATTTATACAGAGAAGTTCCAGTAGTACGGGGTACCTATATTAATTTGCTATCCAATGTTATTCTTTTGAGTGGGGAGATTCCCACTTTTTGGAAATCAACTGAGATCATATCTATTTATAAAGGAGGGGAACAGGACAAAGCCGAGTAGCTATAGACCAATTAGTCTAACAGATTTGCTGCAGAAAATATTCTGCAAACAAATTCTGGCCTACGTCCAGGAGTGGATCTCAGAAGGGAACATTCTGTCTGATTTTCATGCTGGGTTTCGTGCCAAGATCAGCACACTGGACCAGGTCTTTCGTTTCATCTGTAATTATTGTAAAGAAGTATTAATAAAAGAGGGCAAGCTCTATGTAGCGTTCGAGGACCTGCGTACCGCTTTTGATCTGGCCCCAAGGGGTAAGCTTTGGAAGGTGTTGGCCGAGATGGGGATCCCACTAAACGTATTAGATACTCTGATTGGATTACACAAAGCCAACAAGGCTATGGTTAGGTGGGGTGAGGAGGGGCAGCTAACGATTAGGCGTTGAGTTAGACAGGGGTGCGTTTTAGCACTCACTTTTTATAAATGGAGCAGTAGGGCACCTGGATAAGGATGGGTGCGATGCCCCTAGAGTCGGCGAGAGAAGGGCCCTGACCCTTCTCTTTGCCGATATGTTGTTATCCAACTCTCCTCAAGGTCTCCAGCAATTATTGAATGATTTGAACTATTTTTGTGATGAGTGAGGATTGGAGTTAAATGATTCAAAAACAAAATATATGGTGTTTTCCAATGGCACTCAGAAGACATCCAAGAGATGCATGTCTGTTGGGGATCGCCCTACTGAACTGGTTACCACCTTTGACCATCTAGGGATATGCTTAACCCCAAACTTGAGCTGGGCCCCACATCTTGAGAAAGTTCATCTCATGCTCATCCAACAAACCTCCCAATTAATAAAGATTAACAAAAGAACTGTGTCAGGCAAAGTGGCCCCAGCACTAGAAATTTATAACACTAAAACCTTATGCTCAGTTATTTACGGAGCAGAATTGTGGGGTAGTGGGAATACTAATTGCCTTCCTGTGACTGAACACCGTTTTGTAAGATCTCTCCTCAACCTTCCAGCAAGCTTCCCCCGGATTCCAATTTTCCTCGACTTGGCTCAAAGGAAGATTGCCTACAAAATGGAATGTAGGCTCCTTATGTTCTGCCATTGATTGTGGTCCACAGAAGCACTTTCCCCCTACCGAGAGGGCCTACTGGACCTCCTGGGATCTCAAAGGGTTAGCAAGATCTCATGGTTCTGTTCACTTAGGGGACGCTTGCGGAAATTGGGTCTTTAATCTTATTGGACCAATCCAGAGAAGATGTACCAGATTACAAGCGATAGGGTTAAGGAAGTTTACTAGGAATTTACTATGGCAGAGTGTCTCCAATGCTAGGGGTTCGCTTACTCAGCAGTTTGTTGCTTTTAAAGCTTTCCCCCAATATGAAGATACAATCGATGAGATTGTCTCACCCCTGGCGTGGAAATAGTTTCTACAATTTAGGTACAAGTCATTCCATACCAAGGTTCTCTGTAGCAGATGGCAAAACAAAGATCTCCATGATGACATGTGCCCAGCATGCAAAGGAAGTCCCGAATCTCTCAACCATTTACTATCGTTTTTGTCCCTACAACAAAAAGTTGAGGGCCAAATGGGTCACTCTGCTATGTAGTTGCATTGGCTGTAGACATTTGGAAATGCTTAGAATACTTAGAACAGACACAAGGAGAATGTGGTATTTGGTTTAGCAAAATTCCTGATGGCCCTATGGATCAGAAGTTTTGAAGTGCACTGTGTGATATCTTTGCATGGCTGTTTTTAACGGATGTCTTTTTAGTATTGCCTCCCTTATCTCGATGTTATTATTTTTTGATTACTTAATCATTCGTATTGAAATGAATTGTCTACTTTTGGCACTTTTATGTATATATGTGATTACGGGATTTTATTAGATTGCTGTTCTTAATATGCAAATCGTACCCCCTTGCTAATAGTTTACCAGCTTCTGTGTTAGCTAGAAAGTAGCCTTATTTTAAATAATTATTTATGGTGTTGTATGTTTTTGTATGTATTCAGATGTACTTTAGAAGATCTTTGTGATAAAAAAAAACGTTTTATGATGGCTTGTGAGAAATCAAGTAAGTTTTGGATAAGTTTGTTGTTTGATTAAGGGCATGCACCAGTATTATTTTCCTACCTTTTTGGTTTTACTTCAATTTTTAAATTTCATTGTGTTTTTTTTTTTTTTTTTTTTTTAAGTATTTTTAAGGAAAAGGTTTGCACAATTTGGGGAGGGCATGGGCCTGGTTTAAAAATTTGTAAAGCACTTTTTCTCAATTTGCTTGAGTGTTGTTCAGTTTACTGTGGGGCCTAGACTGCCCATGGGCCACAGCCAGCCAACCATTACTAGGCATTGGGTATATATTAAACAACTGCTTTGTGGGTGGGTGTGGGTACACATACACTTGATTAAGGAATGGCCTTGTATTAAATGCAAAAGAAATATTTAAAAATATTTTATTTTTTTCTGGAACGTGTTAAAGTGTATTTGGGTGGGTTAATTTTTGATGCCTTGGGATGTTTGTGGTTCGTGAATTTTTAAAGTTGACAATTTTTGTTTTTGGCATTGCTGAATTAATGGTAGTATGTTCTTGTTTGTTTACCATGCCTCCTGTCTCTGCTAGCCAAGTGGCATTTTTTTGGGTGGCCGGTGGGTGTATGTTTGTCGAAGGCCACCATTTTTTCTTTTTTCTCTATGCCATGTGGCAGGGTGGCCATTTTGTGCAGCCAGTGTGCTTTTTGCCATAGGCCTGCATGTGCTCTTTGTTGTGCATGCATTTGCCCTTATTGGCCACGGGCCATGTTGCCGGGCATCCAATTTGTGTAGCCAACGTGCTTTGCTTTTGCCATAGATCACAAAGTGTTCTATGTTGTCCATGCCTTCGCCCTTGGTGGCCATATGCCAGGGCGGCCATTGTGGGTAGCCAGTGTGCACCCTTTCTTTCACTTTTCCAAGCCATTTCATAGGAACATGGATAGAACAGGCACATGCCATTTTGTTTTTTGTACATTTTTTCCCCTGACAGGAGTTTAATGTGCTTGAGGATGACTGTAGTATGTGTGTGCAGTGTTTTTTATGCATTTTGTCCATTTTCCTCAGTGCCTCTCTAGAGGAGACTCCAGCTACAATTATTTTTTATTACATGATTTTCCCTGCACCCCCTGCCTGCCATAGGCCATAAGCACACACCAACAATATTTGTTAAGGATTATAAAAAATTTCCCTGCACCCTCTGCCTGCCATAGGATCACATCAGCAAAAAAATGTTTTAAGAATTATTCAATTTTCCCCTGCACCCCATGCCTGCCATAGGCACACACCAGCAATTTTTTTTAAGGCGTATTTTATTTCCCAAGGCACCCCTTGCCTGCCATAGGTGTCTTTATAGACGTATGACAGCAATTTTCCCCTGCACCGCCTGCCTACAGTAGGCGCACATCAGCAATATTTTTTAAAGGATTATTCCATTTCCCCCTGTTTCCCGCCTGCCATAGGCGCACACTAGCAATAGTTTCTTTAAGGATTATTCAATTTTCCCCTGCACACCCTGCCTGCCATAGGTGTCTCATAGGCGCACACCAGCAACAATTTATTTAAGGACTTTTCCGTTTTCCTCCTGTACCCCCTAACTGCCATAGGAGTACACCAGCAATACTTCAAGGATTATTCCATTTCCCTCTGCATAGGTGGTTACTTGTGGAGAAGTGTGGCTCAATGGTTAGAGCGGCAGACCCTGATGCAGAGATCTGGCCCGGGACCAGGGTTCAATTCCCGCCTCGGCGGGTCTTGGGCTCAACGTCCTCGGACCTGATAATTCTCGCCTCGGTGCCTATTCTAATCATGGGTCCCACTCTGCAACTCTGGGCAATAGCTTGCTTAATCTCCACAACGGCCCCACCAGCGCTGGGATGCCTGGCTTCACCTTGGGGGTGCCCAGGAGTGGACATTTCACAGGGAAAAGCCAGGAAGGGTTCCACAGCGGTATGCGTACAGCGCCAGGAAGCCTCAGGGTATCAGTGCGCTTTACAAGTACAAATTCATTTCATTCATTTCATTTCATTACATAGGCGCACACCAGCAATATATATATATTTTTTAAGGATTATTCCATTTTCACCTGCACCACCTGCTTGCCAAAAGTCTCATAGGCCTTAGAGGCACAAAGAAAACTGTTCAATCTGTATTTTATTTAAATATTCTGTTATGGTTCAGAATGGATATACTTTTGTTAATTATTTGTGATGTGACCTCGCTAAATTATTATGTGTCTAGATTCAAACTCCAAATGTCACGTTTCACTAAATTATTTTCTTGTTTGTTTGCTTTTAGGTGCACAAGAGACATCACACACAGTACTGACAGACAGAAAGCTGTCAATTACACCATCTGAGTCCTCCTCTGCTTCCGCAGCTAAGTGGCAACGGCCAGCGCTAAGAAAGAACTTGAAGATGGCCCTTAAGAAGGGAGTTCCTGTTGAGAAAGTGGCCAGGAAGGAGGATATTGCCACTACTGGTGTGCCACCTTCAAACCTCTTCTGGAAACATGGTGGTGTACCTGCTGCACTCTCCTCTGGGTAGCAAAAGGTTTGGAGCAGCACCCCCACATCAACAGCACCACCTAAGGCTAAGACCAAGCCTCTCAGTGATGCAGCAACTGCAGTCATGGCGACAAGCAGGGAGTCTGAACTGGATTTGTCTCAGCTGCGAAGTACCCAATAATCGCAGGAAAGTGGACAACAGGAGCCATAGGCGGCAACAGTACTTCTTGAAGTAGGATTAGAACAGGCGGTTGAGCTTCCTGCTGAGCAAGATGTTGGTCTTCAACCACTGCCTTCATAATCTCCAGCAACAAAAAGAAAGGGTACTGTTAGACCTGACAGCTTTAGGGTGGTCTTCGCCTTAACTTTCTGCCTTCCCCCTCCACTTTTCAGACCTCGTTGGTGCTATTAGGACTCTGCACACTTTACGTGGGTTAACCATGGCTAAAGTACTGGTGCTCTCTCCCCTAAACAGAATTATTGGTTTATCCCCAATTGGCATACTTAGTTTGCTTCTAAGTCCCTAGTAAAGTGCTAATACATGTACCCAGGACCTGTAAATTGAATGCTACTAGTGGGCCTGTAGCACTGATTGTGTCATCCATTTAAGTAGCCCTTTAACCATGTCTCAGGCCTGCCATTGAGGAGCCTGTGTGCGCAGTTTACACTGCCATGACGACCAGGCAAAATGAACCTTTTGCCAGGTCCTAACCTTCCCTTTTTATACATTTAAGTCACCCCTAAGGTAGGCCCTGGACAACCCAGAGAGCAGGGTGCAATATATTTTGTACATTTAAGTTTTACATGTCTGGGTAGTGAAAAACTCTCCATTTAGTTTTTCATTACAGCAAGGTCCATCTCTCCAATAGGATAACATTGGAATTACCTTAATACATTTCATATTTGTAATTTCCAATAGGGATGACATAAACCCTTCAAATCTGGTGTCCGTGGAATCACAATTTAAAATCCAAACTTATGGTGAAGTCGGATTTAAATTGCAAGTCTGAAAATTCCACTTTTAGAAAGTTGCCATTTTCTTGCTTTACACACTTGGTGCCTGTAGCCAGTCTCTGATCACATGAATGGGTGTAGTTGGCAGTTGGGTGTTCTGTATTCCTCCTAGACAGCGACACACAATGGGAGCTTAGGTGTCTCTCAATAAGCCATCTCTGGCAGGACGGGAGGGAGGAGCTGGGCCCAGCCTCACTTACACCTGAATAGGATATGTCCTGTCCACACGCAAGGGGGTGCATACATCCCTGTAGTGAGTCTGGAGCCAAGGCAGGAAGAGGGGACATCTGTGCACTTCAAAGGCATGTCTCTGAAGTCTCCCCATTTCAAAGGCACCACTGGGTGTAAGTACTAGACCTCAGACACCACCACTTCAGTACAGTTCTGGACCTGTTGATATTCTACCAGGAAGAAGGACTGCTGTGCTGCTGAAGGACTGCCACTCTGCTGGACTGCTTTGCTGTGCTGGTCTGCTGCGTTCTTGCCTGGGTGAGAAGCACTGGACCTGCATACCTTGAACCCAGAGTGGCTCCAAGGGCTAGTTGTCTGGACTCCTGATCTGAAGCTTCAGGGACATAACAGGCTTCCAACTTACTTGCATCTGCACCTGGACTCCGCCATCTGCGAGTCTATCTTGCCAAGTGGTGCCACCCCAGTCCTGGACCCTTGAAAGTGGGCCCAAGGTGCTTGCCAGCGGAACAGATGCATTTTCTCTGCTGAGCGGTGCATCCCAGAGCCGAACCGGAGCATCGCCGCTGCTGCGTGGACTGGATCAGTTGCAAAAGACTTGCATCGCCTCCGCACCTGCATCTTGGGAGGAACGCATTGCCTTCGGAACCGCCAATGCGCAAGGCTTTCCCCGGCACAGCTCCTTGCCCCTCTCGTCATCGAAAGCCTCAACGACGAGACTCTGCATCGCAGCTTCACCACTCATCAGAACTGATGCATCGCCTCAACTGCACATTGCATCCCCGACACCGAACTTCGCATCACAAGCCCCGCTAACGGGAACCTGGACGTCAACGCAACAGGACCTCGCACCACAGCCTCTCTGCATCTTGGAACTGATGCACTGCCTCGGCTGCGAGACATCTTCGAAGCAGATCCAAGCAACACTCCGCAACCAGTATTTAAGGTACTCTATTCAGAGGGCCTAACTGGGTTCTTGTAGCTAGCCCGCGCTCCACTGCAGTCGGCCTAGACTTGTGACTGTGTCGGTCCGGCGTGACCATATATCCCCATTAGAGCTTTCTTCTTTTTAGGGCTATTTTCTCTAAAAACTTTTAAAATTCAATATCTCAAGTTGTACTAACTCGATTTTTGTCGTTTTGGTCTTGTTTTATTTATTAAAATCAGAGCTTTTGTTTTAAACTGGTGTGGAATCATTTTGAGTGGTGTTTCCAGTGTTTTACTGTTTGAAGTGTTGCACAAATACTTTACAAACTGCCTTTAAGTTAAGCCTTACTGCTCAGTGCCAAGCTACCATAGGGTGAGCACAGGTTAATTTTGAGTTTGCTTGTACCTTACCCTGACTAGGATTGTGGTTGCTGCTTGACCAAGGTTTGCGCCTCAGTCAACCAACAACCCAATTTCTAACACATACTCCACCGTCTTCTTTAAGTCACCATCTGATGATCTGGACATGGATTGGACCCCGTCTAAGTCCGAAACCCGCACGATAGACAAGGGAAAAGGAAAGTTCCTGAAATCATTAGAATTATACAAAGGTGACAATGATGATGACAAGCCAGTGACTATCAGTATGGAGGGCAGCTCAGAGATGACCCCTCCTATTCAACCTTCTCAGAGGGATGTGGTTCCACCACAACCACAAACATCACCAACTTCCATATTTGAAAAGACACCCTTCGAGACCTGCATCCCCCACTGCCACAGTTGAAGTACACCCTACAGACAGGCAAACGACACAGCCACCTACCTCCAGTCCTTTAGGCATTGGCAGTGGAACTCTAAAAAAGTTATCTTCCCCAGCTTCGAACTTCTTTACGATTAGCAAGCAGGAGCATACCATTGCAATATATTCCATTTGCCATAAGTGTGTTCGTCGAGATAAGTCATATTTGCACTACGGTACTGGGGCCAAATGTCCTATTGTAAAAAATATCACACAATCCGGTGGGAGGAGCACCTTAAAATAACAGGTGTTGGTAGTGGTGGTGATGAGAGAGGGGAAGCGGCTCAGTGCAAAGTGACAGAAGAAGAAGGTGGTCATGAGGAAGAAAAGGATGATGGCATTACACAAAGCAGCCCTGTCCCCTTTAGTGTGCCACCATCACCTGCATCAGCAACCTTCAAATAGCACAAGACTCAGATTCAGTCACCTCTGCCACAGACAGAGATCCTTCCAAGACACACATCGAGTCTACCACTTCACCTGTACAAGGGCATCACAAAAGATATTAATGCTACTATTATGGGCATGTTTAGGAAAGAGGGGCCCTACGAACACCACCCAACAGCACAATTGTACAATGGGAAGCTAGCTAAAATGTTAGCGCTGGATCTTTTCACTTTTTCTTTTGTGGAAGGAACAGAATTTTTAGAATTCGTAGCAGTCATCTGCCTGAAATGGAAGGTTCCCAGCAGGACCTATTTTGCCAGAGTTGCTGTTCCAGCGCTTCATCATGATGTGCTGTAATTGGTTAGCCAAGCTATGCAGCAGAGTGCTGTTCACACTATCCACCTGATGACACATGTGGATCAGTTGCCAAGCAACTGATTACATGCGTATCACTGCACGCTGGATCTCTTTTGTTGGGTGTAGGCAATATCTGTCTGCAGATCTCAGAGCTGAAGAAAGTTTTAAGGGCTCCTGGTGATATGCAACAGTAGATGTTACCCATGGAGAAATTCCATACAGCTGTAAACATATTGGAAGAGTTCAACACCAAGGTATTTGAATGGCTTTGACCCAGAGGTCTTAGAATTGGATTTGTTGCCACAGACAATGGCAGTAATATAGTCAAGGCCATGGCAGATGGTGGATACTTCAGGGTCCTGTGCTTGCATCAACCTGATTGTACAGGACTTTCTAAAAAAAGAAGACCTAGTCAGCAGCATACTGGCCATCTGCCGAAGAATCTGCACTAATTTCAGTCAGTCTTGTAAAGCCCGGAAGCAGCTGAGAATCATTCAGCATGCTAATAGAGTACCAGTTAAAGCCCTCAAACAGGAGGTGCCACCACGTTGGAACCATCTACTTCATGTTGCAACATCTGTTTAAGCACTACAGAACGATCACCAACTAAGTCCTTCAAAGGGGGGGGGGTGGGTGGGGGATGCAACTGGGAAAAGCATGGCAATGGAGATGGACAAATGGGGGACAGTCAAATGCCTGACACAAATGCTACTTCTTTTTGAGGTTTTCTCTTTGGAAGTCAGCAAGGACAGTACAAGGAGCCATGCAATCCCATTGAAAAAGGTGTCGCAAAGGTTCACCTAGGAGAATGAAGAAGCATACGAGTTGGTTTAGAGCTTAATCCTTCGCTTGGCTATTACTTTAAGGCTGCAAAGAGATCGTGTCCTACAAAGAATACATATGTGCCACAATGCTTGATCAACAGTACCAAAAAATACGCCCGTTTTCATTCCTTTTTCAGAAGGGGATCTTTCACTTTACAAGACTTGGATTGTTGATCAAGCAAGAGACCTAAAAGAAGAATGGCTGGAAGTTAGAGGTCCGGGCAGAAGTTCTGGTGTGCAAACTTCAACCTCAAGAGTGGGCAGTGCTGTTGTCTCACAGCCAACACCATCATCACTAGCAACAGAAGAATATGGCCCAACCTCTGCAATGGCTTGGTTTCAATTGGCAAGGCTTAAGTCAAGTGCAGAGGTGAAGGCAACAGAGGTCGAGCAAGTGACAGCAACAATGACCAATCAGAGGATGGTCCAAAACTATCTGGATGATCCATAAGAGGTTTAGCTGGATCAAAACACATTGGTCTATTGGTATGGGAAGATGGGACAATGTCCAGATCTCAGCAGGCTGGCAAAGTATCTGGCTTGTCCAGTAGCCAGCATGTCTTCAGAGTCTAAGATGCAACGAGCTAGCCTCTTTCTTCAACAACAAAGTTGAAAACATCAACTCACTACACAAGAGCTCTGCAGATGGCTCCGTAGAGAGGGAGGCAATTTCGGACTCGGAAAACCAACCCCATGGCTATCCTGCCCTCCCTGTTCTACAATTTTGGGTTCCTTCCCGGCAATTGACAAAGAGCTGACTAGAGTATTATTAGGCAAAATTAAGTCTGGCTCTCCACTTGATCCGCTCTTCCTCACATCTTACTTCAGGGTGGAGACCCCATCCTTTCCACGACGGCGGACCTCCTCTCCTGATCACTAAGCACAGGGATAGTTCCTAAAATGTGGAAACACGCCATCGTGAAGCCCCTACTTAAGAAACCCCAACTGGATCCACTGGTACTGGGGAATTTCCGCCCCATCTCATTACTACCTATTCTAGGTAAAGTGCTAGAAAAGCATGTTAATAGCATCCTTTCACAGTACCTGGAGGAAAACAACATCCTGCATCAATCACAAATGGGATTCCGCCCAGGACATAGCACAGAGTCAGCCCTCCTAATCATAACCAACAAACTAAAAATAATTTTAGACCAAGGGGGCTCCGCCGCCATTATCCTACTGGACCTAAGTGCGGCTTTTGATACTGTGGACCACAGTATTCTAATCCAGAGACTAGGCAACATCGGGGTCCAGGGTCAAGCCAAAAAATGGCTCATCTCTTTCCTCAGCGAAAGGTCGTTTCAATGCATGGAATCGGCTAATCTTTCCGATACCTTCCCGGCACCCCATGGAGTACCACAGGGTTCGGCCCTTAGTCCGACCCTGTTTAACGTCTACTTGACTCCTCTAGCACAAATTGTTCAGGAGTTTGGACTCACCATTGTGCCTTACGCTGATGATACACAACTGGTAGTCTCAGTATCGGAGGAAATTAACTCTAAACACCTTCAGCTGGTACCATGCCTGGAAAAAATAGCCACTTGGATGGCTAACTTCAATTTAAAACTGAACGGCGATAAAACAGACCTGATGTTCTTGGGCAACTGCCCAGGGCCCTGGTCTAAGATCAGCTGGCCAGAGGAGTGAGGCGCCCCCCCCCCACCATTCCACAGTCCTCCATAAAAAACCTGGGGATGTGGCTAGACCATACCCTCTCAATGGAAACTCAGGCCACTAAACTCTCTGCAGTTTGCTTTGACATTCTGCGAATGATCTGTACGATCATGAGTCTAATCCCAGAAAAGTCACACAGAACGGTGGTCCAGGCCTTAGTGACCTCAAGACTGGACTACGGTAATTCCCTGTATCTGGGCTCACCCAAATACGTGATCAACAGGCTGCAAGTAGTCCAGAATGCTGCGGCCAGGATGCTCCTGAAGATCCCAAGAGTCTGTAAAACTCTCGCTAAAAACCCTGCACTGGCTCCCGATCCAATCCAGGGTCAGGTTCAAAGCCCTATGTTTAGCTCACAGAGCCATGTGTGATAAAGGTCCAGCCCTGTTAAAAACCATGGTCACTCCCTAAGTTCCTAATAGATCTCTAAGGTCCTCATCGGACCTCCTCATGAACACTTTAAAGACAGCCAGATGGGGAGGGAGTTCCTTCTCATACCTTGTTCCAAAACTCTGGAATTCCATGACCAAGGAACTGAGACTAACCAAAGAGGAAAGAGGCTTCAGGAAAAAACTTAAGACGTGGCTATTTCCCTGAAGTTCTCCTATTCAAACTGTGCCTTCTCTCAACAGCGCTGAGAAGCCCCCGGGCAGCCATGCGCTCTACAAATTCCATAAATAAATAAATAAAATAAAAGTGCGTGTTCAGTGCCGTAGGCGCAGTTGTCACAGTCAGAAGGACAAGTCCCCCACCTCAAAACGTGGAGATTGACCATGATTCAAAATTAACAAACACCTCATACCACAAGTTTACACTGCTCCGGAAACAGCATAGGAGGAGAATAAGGGATATAGGTCAGACTCCAGTGCGTAAGCTGACCAACTTCTGGGCAAGCCCCCCCCTCCCCCCTCACGTTTGAGAACAAACTACTTCCCTGATAAGTAGGCCACAATAGAGCTTTTATACATTATCGAACAGCTTTTCTAAAATAAATAATAATAAAAAAGGATATAGAAAACCATTTATATATTTGGTATCTGACTTATGCAGCCCAATTTATTCACATCTATGGAGTAGCCCAGTCTGCACAGAAGAAGCCTCCCCATTCGCTTAAAGGATATGTAGACAATGCCTCACATCCCTATATTTTTTTTCATTTCCTAGCTGGGCAGCCAGTAAAGATCTTGAATTATACAACAATACCATTATTTGTTGTTTCCATGGGAAAAGCGAAGATACAACAGACAAATGTGCATCACCCTTGGAACAGGTAACTATTGTACCAATGAGTGATATATTGAGGTATTGACGATTCATGTAGTTCCTGGGAGGGTGCTTTAACTAATGTGTTAAACTTGATTTGTAATGCTTGGAGCCCAATGGATGATTCTGCCTGAACCATTAACTTGCTTTCACATTTCACTATAATTACTTACGTGGTCCACTCCTTTCTTGTACTTCTTTTTTTCAGGTTTTTCAGAAAACAGCCAGTTTAGTTAACAAAACTACACAAAATGCTCAAATTCCTTTGCTCTTCTTGGTCATCAACACTTCAGGTCGAACTTATTTGGGCTGAGACTGTGAGTGGGGATGGGATTACTCCAACAGTCAGAAGAAGGAAGTTATGAACAATGCTGATGTACTTCAGTGGGAAACAACGAGACTCAGAGGCCTACTCCTGTGGACTGGAGAGAGGTACATTGATTTGGAAAATGCTGAGCAGTGTGCTGGCTCAAATGTCAAATTCTAATTAAGTAGTTGTGGTCTCCGTGGGGGCGGCTGCCACTGGACATATCACATGATGGACGCACACAGCTGAACGTTATTGACAACTGACATTTGTGAGATTGATCAGCCAGGTGCATGTAGCTTATTGTCTGGAATTGGTGATAAAAGATTTTTCTCACTTCTCAGTCAATGGCACATGACTGTACCAGGCTATGCTCTGCCCTCTTGATCCTCATCCACCATGAAGCTTACCTTCTCCTTAACTCTACAATATTGGCATTTACTTTTTTGCATTCCACTTGCATTCTCTTCTTCTGCAAAAACGGTTCACAACACTTCTACTTACCAGACCGGTTCAGACCTGCACCCAAGACAGACATTCAGAGAGTGCATCAGCAACCTTCTCCTGTGCCCCGACTCAAGAGTTTTGTAAGTTTAGTTCTACTTTTTAAAAATAAATAGTTACTTGCTCCCCATATTTCTTAGAAGTTACTACTGCTGTGTGTATGACGTTTTTGTCATGGTGGTCTCAGCCTTGGATTAACCACCAACTCTGTGTTTTCTTTCCGTTTAGTTGCCTGTGACGAATAATTTTTCTGAATAGTCATACAGATGGAGTTCATCTCACAAGCACTATTCGTAATAGGTCGGAGTAGGACCTCACTTGTGAGATCTACCCTGTTAGCGCTAGCCCACTACTACCACCAGCATTAAGAAGGCCGTTAGGGAAACTTTGCAATAAGGTGTGGGAAGATGGAGAGAGGTAGCAGGCATAACTTAATCTATTCAGGTAAGAACTAGTTAAGAACATAGTACTGACGTTGTTCTCGGGAAGGAGCAATAGATATGGCTCAGATGTGTGTATGTTGTTGGCAGACCCCATCAGAGGTTAATAGTTACAAAGAGTAGGACAAGGGCAGTAACTAACTACATTATCAATAATAGATCGCTGGGTTCTGCAAAACGTCGTTAAGCAATTAAGTCAAACATAATCAGTCACTCTTCTGTTTGTACTCTGGTATCAGGGTATACTGGACTGCAGGAGGAGGTAAGTAACCTACTGAAGAATAAATACATGGCAAGGGACTTCAGGTAGAGAAAGTCTAGGTGGAAAAGTCGGTGTACAGTAATATGCGAGACAATTTCAGAGGACAGCTTCTCGTCTTGCTCTCGTCATTAAACCACAATGCTAAGCTTAATAGCAAAGCAGAGACAAGGAAAAAAAAGCACATTTCTTTCTTTCTTTTTTTTTTTTTACATACAAATCCCACGCATCTCACCCTCTCCACCCACAACAGGTCCACCCCAAGCAAAAACTCCAAATGTCCCTTTGAGCCTTTCCCCAACTTCCATTTCCTTACTCTCCACCCACTACAGGCCTTGCCACCCAAAAAGAAAAAAAAAAGGCACCCAGTTCAGTTTTTATGTCTGCGATCTCCTGGGCTAGGTTCTGCAGCCCCTCTCCTGAGCAGCGCATCTCGCGTAGGGTACGGTGGAGGAGGTGGTCAGATGATGACAAGTGAGGGGGTCTAGTGGTGTTCCAGGTGGCAGTGGATCCCGGCTACAGTTGGCACCGGCATAGCCGGGTTGGAGGCGGGCCTGGCTGGCGGCAAGGAATTGGAGGCCGTGCCTCCTCCTATTCCTTCTCCAAGGCCACCAGCCGGTAGTATTCTGCTACCAGGGCCTCCAACTCTTGGGGCTGCAGCTGGGTGGCTATCTCCTGCCAGGATGGTTGGTGGCCAGATCCAGCAGCAGGAGTAGCTATAGCAAGAAAGTAGCACAAATAAATTGTGATGCTAGCGAAAACACTTGTTTATACAGTCTGTAGTGGCACAGTAGCAGAACACAGCTGGTCCCCTAAAGCTGTTAGAATTTAATTTGGATGTGATGATTAGTCACATGGTCAAGTTTTTCCCGCACATGCATCACATAATGCAACAGCATTGACTGCGAGGAATTAAGCCATTAGAACACCACCATAATCAAAAAGTGATTTTAGTTTAAAGGAGTTCATAGAGAAACTGAACAGACACTTTGTGTGTTAACAAAAGAACTAGCTACCATTAATGAGTAAGGCATCAAAATGCAGCTCAATTAATACTTGACTGTATGTGTAGCATTAATGGAGCCATGCTGGCGGGTCTGCTTCTCTGCAGCATATTATGGGGCAGATGTAAAGGCATGTTATGTTATTAACTTATTTTAATTCATTCTAATGGCCCTTCTTAGATACTCTCTTCAATTCTACCCTAAGTCCAAATTTAGGCACTAATAAAGTCTGAAACTCATGTGGCGGATAATGAATATCCCGTCCGCTTTATTACAGTAGACAGTGCATAGAACAGTGATCTTCAAACTGTGGGGTGTGCCCCCATGGCAGGTCCTGAAGTCTTCTGAAAGGGGGAGCAGCTCCACACATCTGAAGTGCTAGAGTTACAAAAGAAACTCACTCAGTTTTCTTTAAAATATTTTGTAGCCTATTCCGATCGTTTTTTTATTTTGTGGCCTTATATTTAAAGGCAGTTTGCCTTATACTGCAAATGACCTTTTATGACCTAAAGACCATTGTTGGGGCGTGTCCAAGATGGCGGCGCGGTAGGACGCAGTTTCGTGTCCCTCCGGCGCTGCCGTTTATCAGCTTTGAAATATCGCCTGCTCCCGGGGCCATCCGTCTATGATTTGAGACGGTGAGCCTGCAGAGGGGCTCTGGGATCCTAGGTGGAGGAACGCGCAGCCGAATTGGTGCCTCGCCGCTGCTTCCGAGCCTCCGCATGTTAGAGGCCTGCTCGGATCTGCCTGCTGGCCGGGAGGCGGCGCGGCCCTCTCCGGGAGGGCGTGCATTGGTGCGGTGAGTGCCCCTCGTCTGACGGTGAGGACCTCGCAGCCTGCCTTGGGCGAGCATTGCTGTGCGGCTGATAGACGGCGGAGAGAGCGCCTGGCAGAGGCGGGACACTCGGCGCCTGTGGAGGCCCGTGCTAGACATACTGGTATTGGCTCCGGCACTGCCGCGGTAGCCTGATCGCCTTCTGTGGGGGGCAGGAATCACACGGGTGTAACGGGATCCGGACGACGGCCCAGTAGCGTGCGCTCCCGGCTGGCGGCCCTGCCGGGGCGTAGCGGAAGGGGGAGCGCGCGCGGGAGAAACCGGATCTGGCCTAGTCGGTCCGCGGATCGGCGGACAACACGCGCCTAGATAGCAGCCACGCCGGACACTGACCTTCGGAGTGCTGCATGGTGCATGGCCAAAGCCCGAGTGCCGTGAGGTGTGGCGTCTGGATGCAGCGATACCGATCCGGCCCCCGGTGAGCTCACTAAAATGGCGCCAGCAGGTGAGAGGAACGGCTGACCCCCCGGGTGGAGAACAGAGCAGGCTGTGGGCGGACCCCGTGGCCTCGTATGCCCTAGCTCGCCCAACAGTGAAGGGAGTGGGCCTGAGGAGTGGCCTAGCCGGTCCGTAAATCGGCGGACAGTGCCTGAGGTGTGGTGCGGGCGGCGGGCCTAGACCGGGGCGCGACGGTCCGCGGATCGGCGGACAGGAGCTGACTTGACTGGGTCCCTGACGGTCAGCAACCTACAGGACACGGCGTGGTTGAGGTACGTGTCGGCAGAGCAACGGTGTCACCGCCCTGTCCCTGGTAGATCTGCGCCGCCGGCACTGGCACGGCTGCCAGCGGGGAAATAGAGGTGAGCAACACTAGCGCAGTGGCCTGAAAGGACGGGAAACACTCCCGAACAACTTGTCGGATTGGGCTCGCTGTGAGGCTTTAACGGTCCGCAATTCGGCGGACGCCTTGTCTCCGAGAGAAACTGTGCAGGCGGTCACGCAGGGCTTCATTGTTCTGGAAGGCGCGCAGGGCCAGTGCAGTTAAATCAGCATTGCTAATCAGAGTGACCACTGTGACCTGTCGTGCCTGTGAGGGGGATCCACGCCATGGCAGCAGCGCGAGCCCGTAAAGAGAAATCGCTAAAAGAGCTCCTTCTGAAGCAGCCCAGACAATCCATGGCCCAAAGTGAGAAAGGGGCCGGCACAATGGAGGGCGACTACTCCCCAGCGACCAAGGCCTTTATGGTGGAGCTCTTCGCGGCCATAAAAGACGATATTCAAGAACTTAGGTCCCAACTGGGCTCGGATCTAAAAGATGTGCGGCGCGAGGTGGACGAAATCGGAGAACGGGTGGCAACCCTTGAAGAGCACGACGTTAACAGGGACGAAGAACTCCACCACTTACAACAAGACATGCTGCGCCTCAGAGAGCAGAACATCGATCTCCAGGCCCATGCGGAGGACCTGGAGAACCGCTCCAGGCGGAACAATGTGAGAATTAGGGCCATTCCATGGAAGGAGGAAGGGGACGATCTCAGAGCATACGTCAGTGCACTTTTCCAACAAATCCTCGGGGATGAGGAGACCCTGAATATTCAAATGGACCGGGCCCATCGTGTGGGCCTCCCTCGAGGTAATAAAGCGCCCCCTCCAGATATCCTGGTGTGTGTTCACGATTTTCAATTAAAGGAGCACATTATTCGGAAAGCACGTGAAGCCCACCCCATACACTTTCGCGGACACCAACCAGCTATATTCCAGGACCTGGCGGCCTCTACTCTGGGTAAGAGGCGGGCGTTCAAACCTGTGACTAAGCACCTGCGCGAGAACAACATTCCTTATTCATGGGGCCACCCGTTCCGCCTGATCTTCAAACACCAGGGCAAGCTGCTGCAGATCAGATCACTGGAGGAGGCTATGGAGCTCCTCGGTCTAGAACAAGCCGCACCTACAGAGGGCGATGAACAGCCCAACTCTCAGCGTGCACGCCGCACATCAGGATGGCGGCGAGTGGGCAAGCCGACACCGGTCTCGAAACCCGATCAAGCTACGAGAGACAGAGAGAACGAGGCTGGACTTTCCTCTCTATCGCAAATCACAGAACGCCCTGCTACCCCGTGAGGTTTACAACGGATGGCTCTGGGGCAGGCCCACAGAGGGGTGTCGGAGGGACGGAAGGCACTGTCTGGTTCATCGTCTTGATAGTCCCTCATCGTTGAGGTGAACGCTTGTCGAACTATCCACAGGCTGGCGTTAGCCACAGCCACGATCCCTTAGACTTTCTTTACTGTGACGAACTTTGGTCATGACTTACTTGTTGAAGTTTTTTTCTTGGTTGTTGTTGGGGCGGGTTTTTCCTTCAGGGTTCGGGAGGGTCGTCTCCCCAGTGAGCTTCTCTTTCTTTTGTGCTTGCTTTTATCCAATGGTGTTCCTCCTCCCCCCCAATGACCTCTCCTTTGGTTCAGCCCTCCATTCTCTCAATTGGGGCTTCAACCATTCCGCTATTTGACTTGTCCCCTCTAAATGGATCTTAAGATTGTTAGCTTCAATGCCCGGGGACTCAACAACCCTGTCAAAAGGAAAGCGGTTCTTTCCTTACTTGAACACTCCGGTGGGGATGTTTGTCTCCTTCAAGAAACCCACCTACTCCATAACGACACACAGCGCATGAGTCACAGCCACTTTCCCTTACAATTCTGGACCTCTGGGAATAGTAAGCGGGTGGGGTAGCCATCCTGCTCTCTAAACGTTTCAGGGGTTCGGTGGTAGGACCCATTGCTGAGATCAAAGGACGCCTCCTTGCGCTGCGCCTTATTGTGGGACACTCACACTTCACTGTAGCTTCCAATTATTTCCCCAATGTGCGGCCGGAGAAATTCCTAATAGATGCGTATGCGGAAGTCTTGCACACACCGACCCCATAGTTGTGGTGGGAGGTGACCTCAACTTAGTGATGGACACCGGGCTGGACCGGTCAGGTCCACGAACCGGGGACACGGGGGCCCTGTCAGCGGGAGGCGGTGACTGGTTACGCGATGCAGGGATTCGAGACGCCTGGCGCTGCCTACATCCGGACGAGCAGGACTTTTCATATTACTCGGCAGCTCACAAGACCTATGCCTGTCTAGATCACTTCCTTGTTACTCCTGCGGCATGGGCCTGCACCACATCTGCCACTATTGAGGCCCGCGCTCCTTGTCTGATCATGCACATAGTACCCTGACCATGCGTCTCCCCGCTGCACGATCCTCCCCCACCTCCCACTGGCGCCTGCGAGACTCAATGCTCCGCTCCCCAGCTGTAGTGACAGACATTAAGCGTTGCCTGACTGACTTTTTAGCGACTAATGACATGGGCTCTACACCGCTTTCGTCGGTATGGGAGGCGCTTAAACTCGTTGTGAGAGGAGCGCTGATTGCCAAATCAGCTTACGAAAATAAAGCCAGACAGTCCAAGCGTGCAGAAATGGAAGCTAAGGTCAGAGAGCTAGAAGCAATTCACAAGCGCACTGGTGCTCCCAGAATCTGGAGGCAGTTGGAAAAGGAACGCCTTCAGCTTCGGCGGTTAGACCTCGATCGGGCCGAACACGCGGTAGTGCGACTGAAACAACTACTATGTGGTCTCAAATAAGGGGGGACGCATGTTGGCTCACTGCTTGCGCAGTCAACAGGCAACGCAGGCAATTAAGGCACTACGGAGGGAAGACGGGTCGGCAATCACAGACGCCGTCGAAATGATGTCGGCATTCCGTTCTTTTTATAAGAATCTCTATACTGCGGATCATTCCCTGTTGACTGATCCTACTGAGTTCCTTCGAGGAGCGGCGGTCACTCCCCTCCCCACGCACGAGGCGGAGGCCCTGGAGGCCCCCATACGCATCGAGGAGGTGATCTCTGCCATCGCTCGACTGAAGACCATGAAAGCGCCGGGCCCAGATGGCTTTAGCGCTCTTTTTTATAAAATCTTTTGTGTCGAATTGGCCCCGCTGCTTACTCGCTTGTTCAACTCTTTAGTGGATACAGGGTCCCTCACAGCCTCAATGTTACAGGCCTCTATATCGGTCATCCCTAAACCGGGGAAAGATCCGGAACTCTGCAGTTCCTATCGTCCGATTTCCCTATTGAATATCGATGCAAAGCTGTTTTCTAGCGTTTTGGCCGCTCGGTTGAACTCCCATATGCCTGGACTGGTCGACCCGGATCAATCGGGCTTCATCCCGGGCCGGCAATGTGGGGACAACACCAAACGACTCTGCCACTTAATTGATAAAGTACAACGGTCCAAAGAAGAAGCCTTACTACTAGCGGTTGACGCCGAAAATGCTTTTGACCGTGTGCATTGGCCGTATTTATTCGCTACCCTGGAGCGATTTGGACTGGGGCCTAGATTTCGTCAATGGATTGCGAGCATTTATAGCGCTCCAACAGCAGCAGTGAGGGTCAACGGCTTACTCTCCGTTAGTTTTGCAGTGGAGAGGGGGACGCGGCAGGGCTGCCCCCTCTCTCCCTTGCTTTTCGCTCTTTATATGGAGCCCTTTGCCCAACGGCTTCGGGACAATCCTATGGCACGCGGTATCCCATTTGGCTTAGATCACCATCTTATTAGCCTTTACGCTGACTACGTCATTTTTTCGGTGGCCCATCCTATGACCTCACTGTTGGCCGTTGTGGAGGATCTACAGGCCTTTAGCCAGGTTTCTGGCTTTCGAATTAATATGCAGAAATCTCAAGTACTCAACCTCACCGCTGCCCAACCGACGGTAGACGCCTTGCGAGCTAACTTCGCCTTCGACTGGGTATCGGATGGCATCACCTATCTCGGTCTGGTCCTTCACAAAAGCCTCGCGACAACGGCGGCCGTGAACTATGCAGCCCTTTTCTCTAGTATCCGAGCTGACCTGGCCCGCTGGCGGCGCCTGCCCTTGACGTGGTTTGGTCGGCTGTCCGCTGTTAAAATGAACATTTTACCGCAGGCTTTATATTTGTTTCAAACGCTCCCCCTGGAGCCCCCTCCGCATTCACTGCGACATATACAGACTGCGATTGAGCACTTTGTGTGGGGTCCGATCTCCCCCCGCTTACAAAAGACTTTGCTACAACGCCCTAAGAAGGAGGGCGGCCTCGCCTTCCCTAATATTACCCGTTACTACCAAGCTTCACTGCTACGGTACCTAGTGGAGTGGAACCGCCCTATGACTGAGAAACACTGGGTCTTCATGGACCAGACGGTGGCGGGCCACCACATCTGGCGTGACGCCTGCCTTCCGCATCTGGCGTGACGCCTGGCTTCCGCGCCCTGCGCGCGCCTGGGGTCTTTACTCCTCAACTGTCACCCGCCCCACAATGCTCGTCTGGGATAGGGTTTCAACGCGGGCAAACCTGACCACGTTTCCATCGCCAATGACCCCAATTTTCTCCAATCCCGCCTTCCCACCTGGGATGGACAAAAAGCTAGCAGTGCGTTGGTTGGAGGGAGGCTGCAAGCGCTTAGGGCATCTATTCGACATCCAGGGTCTCATCCCCTTTAAGGACCTGCGGGAGGACTACGACCTCCGTAGCTCTGACCTCTTTCTCCATTCCCAGATGACTCATTGGATTTCAGATCCAGCGACTCGCCCCCTGGCACACCGACCAATGCGACCGTTCGAGAAATGGCTCACTCGTAAAAAGGGCGATCGGGGGCTCATTTCTGAAATATGTTCCTTTCTCACAATGGGCATTCCTAATGTTCGCACAGCAGGGCAGAAACGCTGGGAGGAGGAACTGGGGCGTACACTGTCCGATAAGGAATGGGAGGATATTTTTTAATCGAGCACACCACACTGCACGCTCCATGGGCCACGCGGAAACTGCCTTTAAGATTGCGTCCTATTGGTATTATACCCCAGCTCGACTCGCCAAGTGGCAATCTGGTTGCGACGGCCTCTGTTGGCGGGGATGTGGCAGCCCTGGCACCCTCCTCCACTTGCTGTGGCATTGCCCAAAGCTTACGCGTTACTGGGAACAAATACTGGACGACATTGATAAGGTCTTCCACACCACCATCCCTAGGCTTCCAGCTTACACTCTACTAGGCCTTCCCAATGCGCTGACCTTCCCCCTGCGCTCTATTAGAGGGAGACAGATGGCACTTGCGCTGAATGCTGCACACCGAGTGATTCTAGCTGGGTGGAAATCGGATAGGATCCCGGACCATACACAATGGCTGCACCAACTCTGGTATCTCCTAGGTATGAAGAGGCTCTCGATGGCCACCCTAGGGACTTACGCCGACTACGCCAAGATCTGGGCCCCATTCATAGCCATCCTCTCCACTGAATTTCGGGAACTAACCTGTCCTAGCTATCTCCGGCTTCTGAGACTAATTCCTGAGAGCACTCCCTCCGCATAGCGTGGTAGATCTTGGTTGGTTACGCTAGCCCCTTAGCCTATTGGAGGTCCCGCACCTTAAAGTGCTCATGGATTAAACTCTTCCCTCTTTCATTTGTTTCCTGCTCACTGGGGAGGGTGGGAGGGGGCGGGAGGGGAATTGTTTTTGTCTGTTTATAGTTTTTTGTCTTTTATCAAAACCAACACTGATATGAAACTATGATCAGACTCAGGCTGCCGGTTTCCGCAGCTCGTATGTCTGGCAGCATACTGGAACACTTGGTTACACATGCACCGGGGTGGCGGTTATCGCCTCCCTCCTCCCCCCATTTTTTCCACGCGGCCGGCCCTCTTTGGGTTGTAGGCGACATGCTGTGTTAACTAATAGTCGGTATGTTCTCCTTCATTGTCTCGTTACCACGACCTGATCAGATGTCAGCCGGCCCGTTGGGTTGTAGGTGCCAGTGTCCTGTTTGCTTTGCTTTGTGCTCTTCCAATAAAATCGATTTAATACTAAAGACCATTGTTGAAACACTGGAAACTCTGTAAGCAGGGCCGGACTGGGACCTGAAAGCAACCGGAGCAAAGTGTTGAAAAAAGCCCCTGCTACCTTTCGGTCTCTTTCCAATGTCTAGCTCTCTAGTTTTGTACCCTCTTTGCCTGCTGCTTTAAACCTGGTTGCTGGAGACATAGGTAATGGGCGTTCACCTTCAAAAAGAGCCCCGGAAGAAATCCCGCCTCCCCGGGGCAAGGAAATGCCCAATGGACTAAATGGCTAATCAGACCTTGCTCATGGGCCTGTTGCAAAATTCCTGTACTGAGAAAATTTCAACGGATGCCTATGGAAAACAGGCAGGTGGGGTCAGTCAAGATACACAAGGAATATATCCGCTGCACCATCACAGAAGACGAAACAACACCGCTCGTGGAACACCTGAATTTCCAACTCCACACCGACGACTAAACAACCATTAAAGGCACCCTCACCTACAGATCCCTGGACCACCAATTGGCTCTGCGACACCATCACAGACTTCATCGCCCCACTCACCATCAAATCTAAGCACTATGTCTTCCTTGGAGACCTCAGCTTCCACCTGGATGTCAACACAGTCACGAACTCCACTGACCTCCTGGAATGAATGGACAACATCGGCCTCACCCAGATGGTCACAGACCCAACACAAAGCAAGACACCCACTAGACCCAATCACCACATCCGGGAGCAGAGTCAAATACAGCCATACCACAAACTCACCTAGACTATTCCCTCCATATACATCACCATTGCAGCACCTCCTCGCACCACCCCCAACCCTCCCAGCACCTCCTTCCGCAGCTGGAGCAAAGTGACAGTACCAGTGGACGGACGCCCACACCACCACCCAGCCTGACGCAGCCACCAACGTGAAACAGGCAGTTGAGAACTTCGATACCTGGATCACCAATGCCGCCAACAAAGTCGACCCCATCAAACCAACCAAAACTGGCAGATTCATCAAACAAGCCAGCTGGTACTCTCTGGAACTCAGCGCAATGCAACACAGATGCAAACAACTATAAAGAAGATGGCGCATCAGCAGAGTTGATAACTGACCGAGCCACCTTGAAGTTAGCCCTCAACAATAACCGCCATTAACTGAAGGGCGCGAAAAAGGAGGCCCTTGCAGACAGCCTCTAGACTAGTGCCGACCACACCAAGGAACTCTTCACCATCGTCAGAAAATTCTCCTGCCCAACAGCCACCAAAAACTCGATCCCTCCCTCACCGGAACTCTGCGACGCTCTAGCAAATCACTTCCACAACAAGATGTACACCATCTACAAGAACTTTGACCCCCCAACCCACCGTACCCTCAGCCTCCCCACTCCCACGGAAATGCCCCCAACACCCACCCCACGGAAACAGCTCAACACATCGAACACCACAGCCTTAATGAACTCCATCCACTCAGGAGCACTCACTGACCCATGCCCCCACCGTCTCTTCAACCTCTGAAGTGACAAGATCAGCCATCAACTCACCACCATGCTCAACACATCCGTCACCACAGCCACCTTTCCCGACACTCGAAAACATGCAGAGGTCAGACCACTCCTCAAGAAACCCTCCACAGACTCCAGAGACCTCCAGAACTCATGGAGAAGGCCATCAACCTTCAGCTCACCAAACACCTGGAGAGAAACAACCTGCTAGACCCCTCCTAATCTGGTTTCAGAGCTAACCAAAGCACCAAGACCGCCCTGATTGTCGCCACAGACTACATCCGCACACTACTCAACAGAGGAGATTCGGCCGCCTTGATCCTTCTCGACCTCCCCGTAGAATTGAACACAGTTTCCCACCACACACTCAAAAAGAGAATGGACCAGATCAGAATCAAAGAAGAATCATTCAGATGGATGGCATCATTCCTCACGGTGGCACGCAGAGAATCCATCTCCCCCTTCACTTCGCAACCCAAGACCACCATCTGCGGCATCCCTCAAGGTTCATCCCTCAGCCCCACCCTCATCAGCCGCCGCTAGCCAACATCGTCAAAAACCACGACATCATATCGTATGCCGACCACACCCAGCTCGCCCTCTCGCTCTCAGCAGACCCCACCACAACGAAGACCAACTTCCACAACTGCAGGAAGAACTTTGCAGCCTAGATGAAGGACAACTGCCCGAAGCTCAAGACGAACAAGACAGAAGTGCTGATCTTTGACAACCATACCTCCCTCTGGAAGAACACCTGGTGGGCCTGCAGGACTACACCTAAAGGCCACGCCCGCAACATCTGCATCATCCTGGACAGCCAACGTACATGAAACAACAGATCAACACGGTCTTTTCAGCATGCTGCCACACTCTTCGCATACTCTGAAGAATCTTGACATGGCTCCCCACAAGCAACAGGAAAACAGTCATGCAAACCTGATTCACCAGCCATCAGCACTGCGGCAATGCACTGTGTGCAGGTACCACCAGCTAACTCATGTGAAGGCTCCAAACGATACAGAACTAAGCAGCCAGACTGATCCTCAACCTGCCCAAAATGACCCACATCACTTAGCACCTGAGAGACATCCACTGGCTCCCTAGCCAGAAAAGATGACAATCCAAAATACTGACACACCTACAAAGACCTCCACGTCGAAAGCTCAGCATTCATGAACCACCGCCTGAACTTCCACCAGCCATCCAGAAACCTTTACTCCGCCTCCCTTGCCCTGGCACAGACAGCGCATCCGCCGTAGCCACAGTGGAGGACGCTTCTTCTCCCACCTCGCCGCCAAGTCCTGGATCGTTCTCCCCCTCCACCTCCGAACATCTCCCTCACTGACAGACTTCAGGAAGGAACTCAATACTAACCCAGCATTTCAGCACCTGGATACCCTCACAGGTGATAAGCTGCACTCTACACATACAGTTTGACTGATTGAAGAAAACTCAGCCTCTGAGTATGTGCTAAACGGTTTCTTTTTTACACATTTTAGTGGCTTTGCTTTTCAGATCTTTGAGAATAGAACACGCATCATTCAACCTAAACAATTACAACAATTTTGTTAAGGACTTTTCAGATTTTCTTTCTTGAGTTCCTATGAAAAAGCAGTTACATTTGATTTTTGAAAAACAATTTGCTGAGAATGCTGTCTAGAACGAATGTTAGAATAGTACAAAATTAACCAGACAAACAAGTGGTTCACTTAATGGCAATTGAAGCAAACGCCAGGTTTAAAAAATGTTTACTTCATTCGCATGTCTCTTCATCTCATTGCACCATGCTACCTTTACCTGACACCACTGCACTGTGGCCCCCCTTCATCTAATCCTCGCCCGCAGGCCTTCCAATGTTCTCTCCTTCGTATTCTCAACACTGGGCAGGAGTATTCAAGCCCCAAATACCTGCTACACAAGTTGCTGGGCAGGGCACTGTGAGGCAAAGAAGTGAAAAAGTTGCACATCCACCCTCCTGTTCTCCCCCTTCCACAGTATACCCAAGCCCCACCCCCATCTTTTTCATCAGCTCTGCAATGGGTGCCCATACTCCCAAGCTCCCCTGCTGTCCTACAGACCAGCTTGTCCCCGAGATTAGTGTTTGATCCCCTGTAAAACGCCGGTTTTACTGTCTTCAGCTCCTGTAAGATAGTGGGGGTGGGTATGCGAGAGGCCTAAGACCCCATCATACACTAACATCCGTGAAGAACTCCGTATGCTTCCCTTGGATGAACGGGAATTCTGCTACTCTCACACAACCTCGGGAAATCACCATAAACTCTAGGGCTGGGTGATCCTTGTCTCAGGGCTGCATTGGACGCTCAGCTGTGTCCACAGGGCGACTGCACCTCAGTTCAATACAACAGGAGTAAGGCCTTGGCACATGCAGGCACTCTGAACAAATTTTACAAATCTTCTGGAAGGAGACATTGCAACTATTTCTTAGAACTTTATAGAGTAAAATGCCTCCGACTCTTAAATACGCATCAGAGTACACTCCTATTTGTAAATGGTGATTAAGGACTTTATTACTGAATTTATAAGAAGGGGAGATCCTCCGTAAACTATCTACAATAAGTCAAGCAGTCCCTGTTCATTCACATTAATTAGAATTTGCACTTACTCTCTCTTTTGCTATTGCAATGGCAAATAGTGTTTGTTGGTTCTACAGTTTGCTCCAAGCAGTAGAAGTCACAGGCCGAAAAAGATTATCCTTTTATCAAAAATTTTAATTTGGTTTTAGAAAAACTGAACTGCAAGGTACTTGCATTCATAGAACACTGCACACGTTAAGCCTTCAAAAAAAAAAAAAATTCCATTAAAAGATTACGTTATTCTTGTGACATCAGTTACTGTATGAACTTAAAACTGTACAAGTCATTCCCAGATATTGCAGCTCACAAGTGACCACAGAAGTATTTATCCCTTACTTTAGATCACAGTATTAGGCGGTTAACACTCAGGTTGGGTGTCTTACCTTGAAACGCTTATAAATGTATTTTTTTAAGGTTTGAATCTACTAACGAGACAAGTATATGCTGACTGTCACGGAGGGATGCAAAATTTAGGACATGCACTTTATGTATGCCCAAGCACTCACAGCAGCATGCCATCGCTCTCTGTTACCTGTATATTATAAATTTATTCAAACAAGAGCTGATGAATTGACCAATTTAGTCCTGTTTCCTATGAACAAATATGTCAGTCAATAAAACTTTATTCAGCACTCAGGCCATAAAACTTCACAAAAGAAAAAAGCATTTTATTCAATATAATAGCAGATACTAAAAGCACATCATAAAAAAAGTAGAGCTCCATAAAACACACCATAAAATACAATAAAGGGAATAAGCGTCATGAATAAAACAAAGTATTCTATTATGCAGCATTATCAAACCTAGCTAAAATCATCCTGTCTAAACACTGGGGAGATTCTCCACAAATATCAGCAAACCTAAAAAATTTCAAATTAAACAAAAGGGGAGGGATTACACTGAGGGGTAACTATTTTACTATCAAAGCAGGATTGACTGAATGGGAGCTTAACTGCCTGCCGTACCTTGGAGTCAAAATATACCACGGCTCAGCAGAGTTTCTAGAGGGTAACGTGGGTAGAGCGATAAGATCAGTGAGGACTGCAATGGAATTCTGGGGAACGCTGCAGCTATCAGTAGGTGGACGGGTGGCAGTCTTGAAGATGGTAGCACTCCCGCGACTACTGTATTATTTCGGGGCTCTCCCGGTGTGGATCCCGAGAGCAACATTCAAAGACCTTGACTCAATGATCACGTCCTTTATTTGGGGAGCAAGACGCAGAAGGGTAGCGTTGACCTCCTTACAGCGCTCTACAGCGGAAGGTGGCCTAGCGGTCCCCGACTTCGAGGGATATTATATAGCTGCCCAGTTGTACTGGCTTATCCAATGGCTGGCGGTGGAACGTAACCCGGAAAGGGAACAACACCCGGCTGCAACAGATGCCACTGCCCTAGCGAAGATCCTGCTACAGGTACGACGGAACGGGTCAGAAGACACAATGGAAACCAGGGTGGTGGTACACTGCTGCACTATATACCTGTGACGGGTAGGTGCCAAGATCCCCTACTCCCCAGACTTGCCCATCACAATGTTATGCTGTCTGCCACAGGGAGAACACTGGGCGGGGTTGGAGGACTGGGAAGAGGCAGGACTGAAAGTGGTGGGGGACTTATACCAAGATTCCGCACTGCTCCCATTCGAAGAGTTGCAAGCGGCATATGACTTACCGGGAGGCCACTTCCTGAAGCATGGGGCCCTCACCAGAAGGATGAGAAAACACTGGGGTGTGGGAGGAATGGAGCCGCCGGCACTGGCCGGATGTAGGTATGTTGCGCTATCAGCGAGGAGGATCAAGACAGTCTCCTGCCTCTACAAGGCAACGAGGCAAGACATGCAAAGGCCACTAGAGCGCCTGCGATTACAGTGGGAAGACGACTTGGGGAAGCAGATTCCAGAAGTGGAGTGGGACAAGATCCTAGAGCGAACCCCGAAAGCATCTAGAAATGCACGATTTAAATTAATGAAGTTCTACATACTGCACAGAGCATACCTCACCCCATTCCGCATTAGGAGATATTTTAGGACAGAGACAGCAGCATGCCCAAGATGTGGAGAGATGGAGGCACATATAATTCATATGTTTTGGAGCTGCCCCACGCTGCACTCTTTCTGGGAGGAGATAAGGCAAGTGGTAGGTGATCTTATTGACAAAGAGCTCCCACATACCCCAGAGCACTTCCTGTTAGGATGGTTCCCACACACTGCCAAAAACAAGACGACTGGGAAGTTTCAGGACCTGGCCTATGTTCTGGCCAAAAGAGAGAGAGCCAGGATTTGGAAGGCACCAGGAGGGCCATGGATTGTTTCCTGGAAAAAAGAACTCGAGAAGTGGGCGGGAGCGGAAGGTAGACTACTGCTCAGGGAAGCCAGTCGAGGGATAGGTAAAATAGATAGGGCAAGGGCGTGGGAAAATCTAGTGAGTGAACTGACAGCAGATAGACAGGATAATAGCGAGATGGGCTCCCCGTAGCCAGCGGCGCTGGAACAGGAGAGAGGGAGAGATGAGCACTCAGATCAGGGACAATAGGCACCACATCATACTGAAACTGAAAGCCTGACTCACGAGAACCCAACACCACCTAGGGATTAGACTACGTCCACTTAAGCGCAACTCAAGTGGGGA
This sequence comes from Calotriton arnoldi, assembly GCA_963921515.1. Taxonomy (NCBI): domain Eukaryota; kingdom Metazoa; phylum Chordata; class Amphibia; order Caudata; family Salamandridae; genus Calotriton; species Calotriton arnoldi. Next base: position 530,188 of record CAWUFW010003058.1, read on the forward strand.
GGGGGGACTGTTTCATTAAAAGGGGTGTTAAACTAAGCACAACAGACAGTAACCGTATTGCGTAATGTGTATTAGATATGACGTGAATAATATCTATCTATGTCAATGATGTCTTGAAAACCTAATAAAATTTGGTTGTAAAAAAAAAAAAAAACAGGATTGACGGAATTTCCCACAACCACACATCTCCATATTCTCTAGGTTTTGCAAACATGCAAAGGCCTCCCTGTGGTAGATAGCATTAAAGGAACGGAAAACAGGGGACAAAAAGTGTTTCCTGGCATGTGTGTAAAGGGTACAAAATACAATAAAGTGGCATTATCGAAAATACAGATCCCCAGGTTACATTCCTAGGGAAACAAATAGAAAATGCAGTAAGTTAAAATGCAGTCAAGTTAAGCAGGAGTGGATTGTGGGACCGCCAACATTCTATGCAGAAATTTGTTTTAAACCTGCTGAAGTTTCCCTGGGCCTTTATAGCCCCACACTCCTGCTCCATAATTCACCAGAGAAATACATTTACCCTTGTATATATCAGCCATTTCTGTGCTTGGTTTTTGTCAAAACCTTCTGGCAAAAGAGAAAACCAATACAACAGCTCTTTGCGTCTGCGCAGCCTTAAAATTCTGGTCAAAAGGTAGGCCCAGGTATGTGAATGACTGTACTCTCAAAATTGCAGCAACCCCCCCCACCCAAATAAAATGTCTTAATTTTTACATTTTGTGGGCCAATCCTGATTGTAAAGGACTTTTTTAGGTTAGTTTTAAGATCCAAGTTCCCCATAAAAATATAAAATTCATCTAAAAGAAGCTGTAGGCCATTAGCAGTTCTTGCCATTAGGACTGCAAGGACTGGGAGAGCTCTGACCTTTATCACAGGCAGCTCTTTCCCCATTTTGGTCAAATGTGCTTCTAAGTCATTAATATAAATGAGTACCATGGAGCCATCACGCACTCCTGCCTTACACCTAAATGGGACCGAATACTTTGATTAAGTGCCCCATCTCCACCATACCTAATTATAGTGGTGTCCCAGTGCAATCTTTGTAAAAGACCAATTAAGCCCTGATTTATTTATTCAGTGTTTTGTATAGCGCGAACTTGACCCCTTAGGGTATCAGAGCGCTTCACAGTTCAGGACATGATAACTTTTACAGTACAAAGTTCTGTATAGCATTTAATATATTAAAGTCCGGTTCAAAGTTGTCACAGCTACTTCTTTTGATAACTACTTTAGCACATTCGCAGAATGTAAGACTAGAGGAACCATGTCATCATGGGAAGCAAGAACCTGTAATGAACAAATGACATTAGTTCTTGGCAAAAAGCGCTTGTGCCTTTAAGCGAGAGTATTTGGGCGAGTCATGTGTGGATGCTCTGTAATGTTTACGGTAGGAATTTGTTCATTAGGAAGATCTTTCTTGAATCTTGCGTGGTTGGGTAACCCTCTGATGTCTGGAGGTAGCGAGTTCCATATTCTCGGTGCAGCACCTGAGAACGCTCTGTTGTAAGTTTTTTTTTTTTGCGGAAAATCGGTGGCTTCAACACTAGGTCTCTGGCGCTCCTGGATTGTCTGCTTCCCCTCGAAATCACCAATTTCTGCGCTAGATATCTTGGTGACTTGAAGTGTAGAGCTTTGTGTGTTATACACGCCAGTTTGAGCTGAACTCTGGCTTCATAAGGTAGACAATTCAGCGCTTTCAGGTGAGGAGAGATGTGGTCGAATTTTTTTGACCTTGTTGCTGCGTTGAAGCAGGCTTTTAGAGGTGCTGTTGCAATTTTGGGGAGCCCAGAAAGTGTTGTGCATCCATATTCGATCCTCGAGATTACTAATGCCTGAACTGCCATTTTGAGGTCTGCCGTTTCGATGAAAGGTTTCAATTTCTTAATGTAGCTCAGGTGAAATCTTGCATTTTTAGCCAGCGTGTTGGTGTGACTGCATGTTTAGGCTTTGGTCTAGAGTGATTCCTAGAGATTTGGTTGAATCGACAATGATCGGGGTGCAATTGAGTGCGGTGATCAAATTGGTCCATTCTTTTATAATGGGCGGGCTTTTGGTGGGGGAAATTAGGAGGAATTCTGTTTTTTTGCGTTTAGTTTAAGCTGATTGCTTGTTAGCCATTGCATTGTCGCCCTTAGAGCCTTGTTCATTGTTCTGATCTCCTCCAAGGAGGAAATCTTAATGTAAATCTGAGTGTTATCGGCGTACATGTGGAAAAGGATGTTGGCACGGTGGAGTATATCCGTTAGTGGTTCCACATATAAGTTGAATAGTGACGGGGAGAGGGTTGATCCTTGTGGAACTCCTATCTGAATGGGGGAGGATGTTGACAGGTTCTTATGCACCAGAAATCTTTGTGATCTGTTCCTCAAGTAGGACTTGAACCATTCCAGAACGTTCCCGGAAAAGCCCATCCTGTTCTCCAGTCGTTCTAGCAACATTTCGTGGTTACCGGTGTCGAACGCGGATGATAAATCAAGAAGGATTAACAGACATGCTTTGTTTTGGTCCAGAGCGAGTAATGCGTGGTCTACTACGTGCAGAATTGCCGTTTCCGTACTATGGTTTGGTCTAAATCCTGATTGGCAATCGTCTAGTAGTTGGAATTTAGATACGTGCTGACTTAGTTGTTGCTGAACACATTTTTCTATCACTTTAGCTAATAGGGGAATATTGGATACTGGCCGAAAGTTGCTAGGTTCAGCGAGATTCTCTGTCGGTTTTTTTTATGATGGGAATGACCTGTCCCATTTTTAGACAGTCTGGGAAGGATCCTTGAGACAGGGAAGCATTGACTATCGATGTCCAGCTGGGGATGATCTCCTGGTCTATGTACGGCACAAATTTTGCAGGGAGTGGATCGTTGAAGTGATTGTTAGACTTAATGGCCAATAAGGTTTTCAGGATGTCGTTCTGGTCATATAGTTCAAAAGTGGACCATTGAGCTTCGTTTTTGGGTATTGAATCATTGGGCATTGATGAATTTCTTGGTTGTGAAGCCTCCCATGAAGATACTGCTGACTTAAGCTCACATTCCAAGGACGTGGCCTTGGATGTAAAGAAATTTGCAAATTCCTCAAGCTAATTTGAGAATTTGTTGATTCTAGTGCGGATTTGTACGTTTTGTTTGATTGCTTTATAACCAATTCAGAGTTTCCGAGGTCTGTTTTTCGCATTCTCCAATTCCGTTCTGAAGAATTCTTTTTTGACTTCAGAATATTTTTATTGTAGGCGCTTCTGGTTTTTCTTAGCAGTTTTAGTTGTGGGGATGATGGTAGCTGTCTCCATTTCCGTTCTGCTAGTCTCAGTTTACGTCTTTCTTCATTTAGTGTTCCGCTGAACCAGGGATTTTTATCTTTGTCCGACGTTCGTTTTAGTTTTAACGGTGCAATAGTGTCCATTATCTCTGACATCTTCGCATTGTAGTGCTCCGTGAGTTCGCTGGCGTTTGTCATATTTCTGGGAGGGGGAAGATCCCTCCTGCACAACGACACAAGCTTCTCATTGTCCACGTTCTTTGAGGTCCTTACCCATTGTTTGGGTTTGATTGGTTGAGTGGTTTTTTTCTTTAGTACTCTGGGAATTTGGAAGGTTATTATGTGATGATCTGATCAGTCACAAGGCATGATTGAGGTTAAGATCACAGCTTTCTCTTTGGATATGATCCAGTCTAGCGTGGAGCTTTTCACATGCGTTGGAAGCGTTCAGGCTTGCACTAGGTTTTGATCTGCTAGGAAGTCTTTGATGATGTTTACCTGGCTGACATTAGGAGTGTTCCAGTGTAAATTGAAGTCTCCTAGGAATATGTCATTGGAGTGTGGGGAGGCGTTTACTGTGATGATCTCCATTAAGTGGTCGATAAAAGGTTCATTCTTGCCTGGTGGGTGATAGAATGCATGAACCTTGCATAGCTGTTTCTCGGTGTTAACTATGGAGAGTGCGAGGTATTCGCATGAGTTAAGAGGGTCGGCAGGCAATGTAGTAACCAAGAGCTCAGAGCGATGAATAACTGCAATACCCCCTCCTATTCTCTTTAGCCTGTCTTGCCTCACAATGAAATAGTTAGGGGGCACCAGTAGATCCAAGCATGGTGAGGAAGATTCAGTGAGCCATGTTTTCGTTAGGATCGCAACGTCGATCTCTTGACTCAGAATAAGGTCAGCAATGTCTGACGCGTGTTTCACTGCTGAGCGGCAGTTGATTAGTAGCCCTGTGATCTGTTTCTGAGAGTCCCGGATGGGGTCTTGATTAGAGGTGGTTAGCGTTATTTGCTTCATGTTGTTCGTATTTAATTTTCTGTCACTAGGCCTGAATTCTCTGAAGGAGTTGACTGAGCTGATTACATTTACCTTGTTCTTGTTACAATGGTTAGTTGTGGTCAGAGACGGCTCGTAGGATTGCAGTAGTGCTTGCGTTTCCTCGTCCGATAGGTAGCTAGGGAGTTTTCGAGGTCGATGATGTCGGTTTGATAGAGACATTGGTGTTGTTTTTATGTTATGTAGTGAGAGTACTGTCTCTTGTATATTTTTGAATTTGGAGAGTGCGTTTTCTGTGAGGCGCGCAATATTCTTCAGAACCAGTATAGCTTTGTAAATGGTTTGTAGAAGGTTGCTGGAGTTTAGCTTCTGAGTATCTGGGATCCTTGTAGGAGCAGGGGGGATGAAGGATGAGCTCAGGAGACTTGACGATTGATTGTTTAGTAATTCACTCTCTAATGACTCATTAACCTTTATTTTAGGTACAGCATTGATTATGCTTCTTATTTTTCTTCGACCTTGGGGGGAGATATGCAGGCTTTTTAATACATTAGGCGGGCTTTTTAATAGATTAGGAAGTGGGCTCCTGCTGTCTGGCGAGTTAAATGTACGCGGACCGATGAAAGGTGGTTGGGTGGATGTTGTAGAATAATCCCCTATGTTTGGTGGCATAGCAGGCTTACTCGACTTTCTTCCCACTATTTCTTGGTGAATGTGTCGATTGGCTCCCGGCATGGACACTGACGTGTTTGTTCGTGCAGGACTTTGCCTTTCGTTGAGGGATGTTGTTGAGGGATTCATCGTGAACATCGGTGAAAGGCCCATTAATTCTGAAGAGCGCCTGTTCGGCTCTGTTGCGTTTGTTGGGGAAGGGTTTGAACTCTGTGGAACAGTTGTCTTCCCATGTTCCGCTCTCGGTGTTGCTTTTTTGTGGTGTGTAATCGAACTTGCGCAGGGGCTTTGTTGGTTCCTCGTACGAGTGGAATAATAGACTTTTTCTTTAAGCGTGGAGAAGTATTCATCAAATTTGTTTAGATCCTTGTCCTTTGCTTGAATGAGTACCGTACCATTTTTATAGATTGTTATATTCAGAGCAGCTCCTAGTCTATGCGAGGGAGCGATCAGGAGCTTAACGCCGTATGGTATGTTTTTTGTATCTTGTGTGTTCAATAGTTCAGTTATGGTCAAGCGCCATTTTGCCGGCTTTCTTGTGAAAGAATATAAGGTAATTGACCAATATGCCCTTTTATATGTTGAAGTATGGGTCTGAGATCAGTGTCTCTGTGGTTTTTTTCATTAAGTTGTGCTTAAAAGCCTTAGCTGCATTCCTTGAGATGTTGGGACAGTAAATTATATTGTAAGAGTTCTTCCCTGCTGCTTTTAGGTCTCCTGCCATTTTTTTTTTCTTTCTTTCTTTCCTTCTTGTTCTTATTCTTTTTCTTCTTCTCTCTCCTATATTTATCTCGTTATACTTCCTTCTTATTTTTCTTATTCTGTTTCTTCCTCTCTCACTTTTAATGTATTGATCAATACCTGTTGAATTGACTCTGTAGGCTTGATTGGTCAGACCACTTGCCCGTTCAAATATGGCTGCCTATCTGCTTACTGAGGATATCTTACTATGGGTAGTCCTATTTTAGTTTCTATGCACAGTTGTATTAGGTCTTCTTTCCTTTTCTATAGTTTATCGGCCATTTTGTGCCTTGTTTATCCCCGACGAAATGGCTTGTCTTCAGGGGGTCAGGGTTTGTCCATTTTCCCTTTCTGTCAATCCCTAAATCCTACGTTTCCGGTTGTATAATCACCACTAGGTTCTTCAATCACATATACACATATATATATATATATATACACACACACACACACACATATATATATATATATATATAAATATATATATTCCTTTATTTATTGCTCTTCCTCATGAGCCAGCCGAGTGCGTTGCCTCCTCGCGTCACCGGAGTGTTGGGGCGGGTGAGGGTATGCAATCCTACTATTGCGCTGCCTCTGGACTTCTCCCCGCACCCTGGATCGTCGCCCGTTCAATTCTCTCCCGCCATGGCCTGTTCGGCTTCCTCTCCTCCTCCGCTTCTCATCCCTTGTGTGGAGAAGAGCCTGGTAGCCTCCCGGGCGTTGTGGGGGTCTGGCGAGCCAACCGGAGCCCCCCTCTATGTTCCTGTCGTGCCGCTCACCTCCTCTCCCACTCCGTGTCTCACCTCATCATCCAGAGTGGTGCACGGTCGCCGCTGGGAGCCTCGGGGACTGGACCACTGATACGGAGCCACTCTCTGCCCGCTTCGAATCCGATGGTCAATCTCCTGCCCTCCGTCGTGCGACCCATCGACTACAGATCGCCCTCTGTGCTCGCCATGGACTCCAAACCGCTCCGGCAGGTGATTGTGTCACACCTGGTTTGTCTCCCTGATTGATTTCCAACCTGGCTATCCCATCTCAAGATCCTCCTATAGACCAAATCAAAGGCAGAGCAGAGGTCTATAAACGCAAGGTGTATGGCACCCCTCTGGCTTTGACATTTACCAATGGTCAATTTTAAGTTAAGACACTGCTCAACAGTTCCTACTCCTGGACGGAATGCATACTGGGTTCCTGATAAACATTGGTTATCCTGCAGCCAAGCTTCCACCTTGGCAGCAAGAACCCTTCCCATAATTTTTAAAGGACTGTCCAAGAGAGAAATGGGATGATAGCATACAGGTGAATTCTGATTTCTCTTTTTAAATATAGGTACAACTATTGTTTCAGACCAAGAGAGGATGAGATCCCCAAGTATCGCAGCTTTAAATACATTAGTTACGATGGGAGCGCAGAGCGACAGATTTTCTTTAGAGATGTCTATTGGGACCTCATCTGGGCTTCCAAAAAGAGGCGCTATCCTTCAATTTGGCAGCTTTGCCCAATTCTTCCCACAGAGCATTTCTCACCTCCTTTGTATTTTTCATAGGATCACCGTGCATCCAAAATGTCTTCTCGAAGACATGCCTTTTTTGATAGCGCTACTTTTAGTTCTTATGGAACGCAGAACATGCATAGTTAAATCAACTAACCGAGGGCAAGAGTTTACTGCTCTATTATGCCTCAGACCTTTTTCGACTTCAGCGCAGAGGGCACTAAATGAAACTACAATAGCCTTGGGGGATTCCACCAATCAGGTCAGCATATGGAAAGACTCCCAATTGCTCTTGACCAAATTTGTCAATAAAGTCCTCTTCTCTACTAGCTTACTGTCTCCAATTTAATCTTTTAAACCTTTATTGCAAGGGTTTATTAGTGGTATATTACCATGGGTCCCTAAACAAGAGGAGACAACCTCATATCCCAATATAGCGTCAGCCAGGTTCGTGGATAAAATAAAGACATCTATATCACTTCCCTTAGTAGCCCCCATAAACATAGGGAGTAGTGGACACCCGCCCACCTTAATTCTTTTGCAAAAAACAAATTCTTGGCTACCATGATCTTATTCAAAGCATCTCCACTGATGTATGTTGAAAGTGCGGGATCCCCCTCCAGCTTTTTCCTTGGCTCCCCATGGAGAGGGGTCAATACTGCCACATAGATTAATATTAAAATCACCCCCCCAACACACACACTATAAGTTTCTCCCTATTATGGTCTTCTGTAGGGTTCCCACGGCTGACTCCACACCCTCAAATACCTCCAATACCCTTGTATCAAATACATTGTACAAATGTATCAGGACAACATCATACATATAGGGAATCTGTAATAAGATCAACTGGTAATGGGTTGAATCATTGATAATTCTAGATGAAGTCTATCAGTTTAAAGAAATCGAAATAGCTAAGCCACATTTAGCACGCCCGAGCTTCATGGAGAGGCTGCACTGCAGAAAGAATGATACCCGTCCACACTAAAATCAGCCTGGGGCCACCTTTCCTGCAGGAAAATGATGTTTGCTTTGCCAATTTCATAGATCCAGTCTGGATTTGTCAACTTGTTGTAGATTCCAGCAATGTCCGAAGACCTCACTGACCTTCCCCGTAGCAACTGGAACTGTCCAGAATGGCTATGGAGGGCCCTGGCATCTCACCGGAATCAATTATCAGGGCACCCCCCCATAACTCTCACTGGCTCACTAGGCCCAAAAGTCCCCAGCCTCATCATATCCTCTTGAGATCCGGGCTGTATGGCCCCTTCCTGACTATCAGGGAGTAAGTCCAAATCTTCCCACAGAGCGACCCTGAGGCCCAGGCTCCCAACCAGCAGGCTCGTTTGCATCCTCTCTGTGTTTGGTCTCGCACAGCTATGCTAGTCTGCCCTTCTTGGACGGAATTAGGTAACAAGAGGATCAGCTGGGGCATGGCCATTGGGGCTGGGGAGGAGCCACAGAATGGCGCAGTACCACACAGGAGGGTGTCAGTTTCACCAGTTCCTTCTCAATGTTATCAATCCGGGAAAGAATCTGATTCAGTAAGGCTGCCATAGCTTCAACTACACGGGTACACACAGCCTTAGCTAGTGCAGTAGTAATAGCACCATCTCCAACCCTCATATCGTTAGGTCCCAGACTTACTGATTGTGATGGCAATTGTGTCGAAGGGCAGGGACACTGTCTCTTTGACTCCCCCCTCACCCCCCCTCCTCACCCCCCCTTGGTTTTCTATCTCTTCCCTGCTTGGCCTCTTGTCTTGACACCATTTGAAAAGGGTTGTGGATGACTTTCACCTCCTACCAAGTGGTCCATGGACTCACCTACTGGGGCGCCATCTCCCGTAGTGACAACACCTGGGTCGCCCACCCCTGCGCCCCTCAGGTGCAGGGTCAAGTCCGCAGGGGACAGGTCAAGCAAGATCTGTATATCCAAAGATGAGAGGGACAGGCCTCGCTCTGCCAACTCAATCTCTTCCCTGTACACCCCTACCGCCCGCTGTAGAGAACCATCCAAAGTAGTACCTTGTGTTGGTGGGGGAGGATTCACTGTAGTCTTGTGTTTCCCCATGTTAAAAAAAATAAAGTCAAGGTGCTATCCATTGCGAGTTCTTGAGAAAGATACAATAATGTGGTGAACAACAATGCCTTTAGGTAGGTGTTAGCAGGGTGGCCCAGCCCAGCCTCTTCCGCTCACTGACCGGCGTCCCAAGCAGCGGGTACGAAGGACGTGCTATATAGCGCAGATGCAGGGGAGCCTCTTCTCAGCCCCCAAGCACCTTGGGACAGGTAGTCCCCTGGTGGGCCTCCTTCCAGAATTCCCGCGCAGCAGGTAGGAAGGATGCGGTGATGCAGGGGGAGCCTCCTCCACAAATATGCATGTTATAATGTTTCCAAGTGTTTTAAATCTTTTCTAAAACTGTTTTATGCATTCTATTTAAGATGAGTTTTGGAATTATGTTAAGGCTCCAGTTTTACTTTTATATTGTTGATCTCTGCTGAGATTTTAATAAAAAAAAATTGCATCTAATTGAACACAACTGCCAGCATGTAAAGTGATAGTGGCTAAAAATACAGTATGTGGCTGAATATCTCATTCATTACAGGGATCTACTTGGCAGCTTTGTAAAAATAATATGGCACAAACAATACAGGCTTCCAGTAATGTAATAGACAGCAAGGCATTTCTGTCAATCTTTCAGGTTCATCTGGCCTTTACGTGGTTGTGCTACTTAAGCTTTTAACTGTGTACTGAAGGAGATTAAATGAAAATCTGAATATCAATGCACATTCTCCATTTTGTAGGTCTCAAAAGCAGCAAGATAGCTCAGAAGATTAAAGCACTAGTTGCAGAGCTTCATGCATGTTTTAACTTCAATGACAGGACTCCGAAGCTTGAGTGCATTTGGCCATTTTGACAAGAAAATGGTGGCTGTACCCTGACGTCAAAAGTTAAGTTATATGCAATGATCTCTTATCTTGGAGGCAAAGAACAGTCCCTCCCAGCACACATGAGCTTGTAAGTCATACTTGGATAAAGTGATTACAATTTCCCAAAATACATTTAAAGGGGTATGCTCAAAGGCTATTGTAATAACGGCTTTAAATACTAAACAGTTTTGTACAGTGTTACAGTTCATGCATAAAAATGCAACATTTGTAATAACTCCTGCCAAATGTCCTAAATTCCTGGAGGAGAACCTAGCTCCCTCATTGGCAAAACAGTCTTGAAATTCTACCAGGTTTAACTAGATTTACCTTCATGGGGAGTGTTGTATGCAAAAAACAATTACTTGGAGAAGATCCTTAAAAAACCTGTATGTAGCATGTGCTCTTTATGTAGTACTCAAAGCAAGTTTCACTGTTACTCAATTTATCGTTCTCGGAACAATGAAAAGCTATGCTGATCCTACAAGGATTCAAACACATGATCAGGAAGTTACGCGCCAAAGCCAGCATCGAGCCCTTATCTAAATGTGCCATATTACGGTCCTTAGCCTATTTAGGTCCTTTCAAACAGTCATATGCCCGATTCGTTGGAGGAAAATGCTTTATTAAGAGTATTAGAATTTTTGTATTTCACAAAGTCCAATTGGATACTAGTTTAGCCTGTGGTGTGTCTCCTACTTCTCCCAAGACCCATAGTCTGTTTTTCCAAACCGTTTGGAAGGCAAAGATATGCTATTTTAAGTGCGGTAGGCCATTTAAAATTTTAAGTCAATTCTGGATTTTAGGTTGAGCCAGTAAAGCACTCTCAAAATTGAGGTTAACCAGTCTGATTTTTAAGCTCTTTTAACAAGGTGAACTGCCTACCTTTGGAAAGGAGTGAAGCTGAATTTCAGTTTTTCAAGTAAAAACGTTTTTTGGTCAGTGTGAAAGGACCTGGGCCTGACCCGCTGTTCTGACATCAGAATACCTGAGAGTAAGTTTCAGTTTTTTCGTAGAAAAATTTGGAATGAGAAAGTTTTCACACATTTTATGATGAGTGAGTATTGTGAGATTTTGGTTGGCCTATTTATGTGCGATAGTTGGAGATAAAACAGGACTGGAAATGGGTTTTCTTAGCAATAGAGTAGGAGAAATTCAGTTTTTGAAGGATTTACTTTCAGGGAGAAAGAACTCCTCTCCATATTAGTATTTAATAATGATTTCAGGATTGAAAAGTCTCCGGGCAAGGTATTCTGATATACATTTGGGTATGGTCAGCATAGTGGTGCATGTGGATCCCTCTGGATTAGCATCAGGCAAAGTGGTTTCATGTAGAGATTAAAATCAGAAAGAGAAAGGCTAGAACGCTGAGGGACTCTACATTTTAAAAGAAGGGCCTGTGATCTGAAACAATTTTTTACGAATTGTGATCTTGATTATAGAAAAGATGCAAACCAGTTGAGTATATTGCCCCCTTTCCTCACCCTCGTGGGTATGATAGTGTGTGTCTTGCGATCAATGGTGTTAATGATGCAGACGGAACCAGCAGCACCAAGAGACATGAGTGCATAAAGTCTGTTTTAAGTAGAATGCCATCTATTATTTGGAAAGCGGCTATTTCTAATGCATTCAGTTTGAAACCTGTAATCAGTGGTGTTCAGAAGACCACTGTTGAAAAGATTAAAAGAAAAGAATTTGTATTGAGAATGTGTTCTGTATGGTTTTGATGAGAAAGGAAATCCTTTGAGTCTTGGTGCAGAAGGGGAAAATGTATCTAAGACGCTGATTTTGAGAATGAAGGTGTTAATCTCCTTAGTGCAAATTTTTATTTTATTAGATTTGCTGAGCTTTGATTGTCTGTAAAAGAAGAAAGGTTCAGTAAATGCAATAATCCGGAGTAAATACTGAATGATATGCTTCTTGTATAAAGTTTCATTAATTCAGTGATTTATTCAACCATCTCCTGCAACTAGCCTGCTCAAAGTGGAGGGTAACAAAGACAGAGGGGGGAGTAGTTCAAGCTTTGCCGCTAAAAAGAAAGGAGGGCTGCAAAAAATAAATTACCTACAGATCCAACAGACCTTGAGACAGCCCTGAAACAAACACGTAAGTTTTGCTTTGTTTTTTTTCAAAGTTAATATTTGATTGCACGCATGTCGACATGTCAAAGGTTTGTAGGCAAATAAACCCTTTTCACTTGTGTCACAGCACACTTCAACTCAATGCAGATAAAGCTCCCTTTTCATGTATCCTAAAAAAGATGAGCTATTTAAAAAATATACTAATCGTGCATAACAAATGTTGAACCTCGGACAGAAAAGTAAAAGTTACATTACCTTTTTTCTGCAAGTTTTGCATTTTCATTCTCCAAAGTAACCACATAAAAAAGAAGGCTACAAGAGCAGGAAGCTAGAAACTTCTGAAGATTGTCACTAGGCAAACAAGATTGATCCACCAGGCTAGTTGTAGCACGTAAAATTGATGCAGCCATGCTATCCGGTATTACGAGAAAGTCAGCCTAGGAGACAAGGTGATCTGTTACAGTGTGTTATGCGAATGCTAATTAGCCATAACAAAAGAAATTCTACCATGAAAAAATGCAAAGATGGTCAATATCACGTGGCAAATTTGCATGCAATTCATCATTCCAAGCAAATGCATTTTAACCATTGTATGTCAGAAAGATTTCTACATTTTTGTAAAGCTGAAATCGTTTTTTATTGGGCCTTTCCTGATAAAACAAGAGCCTCTGTAAAATACTCCCAACACTAAATAAATAACTCATTAAAGGCGAATGCAAAATGTCAGCATAGGAACATATATTTAATATAAGCACAAGGTTCACTTGCTTCAAGGAGATGGTAAAAAGAGCGGAAAGGGAGTAGACCTCGAGTACATTTTATACACAAGGAAAATCACGACAAGCATGGGTAGTTAAGCATGCCCAGTTCGAACCACTGCCAAGAGCTACTTGTACTCCTCTTAGTCACGGGATTCCTTCTTCCTCAGGAGAAAGTCTGTGGCTGCCTCTGGTTGAATACTGGTATGGGACGGACCTTCACAGGTCACTTGTAAATGTGATTTAAATCACAGCCAAGCCATACAGGCAGAAGCAAAGTTTGGCCAAAGATGCTCTACTGGGGTGCACTAGGATGGTTGAGCCTTGTTGTTTATTTATGGTATTATGCCACAACAATGAAAAAGCCTATTCGTAATATCCAGGCAGATAAAACAGTTAAAACATCTTAAAACATGAATTAATCATGACGTATATACAAACTACATCTTCGAACAATACCCATGCCATTATAAGCTATAAGTGCGAATCAATTGGTTTCTTATAGAGCAAAGAGTTTAAAGAAATAAGATTAATGAAAGATAGAGAGCCGCAGACTGAAACCAGGGTGGCCAGACAAAGCCATTCCTATGACTATGCACTCATTATAATATTAAGATAAGTATTGCAGAGAAGCAATTTGAGAGCAATAGTTCATCCAAAACAAAGTCACCCTGCAGCCTCAATACCTGCGGATGCTCAAAAGAAGCACAAATGCAAATTAAAAATCAGCAGTCGATAGAAAAGGGATGTGGTGAATACAAATCTTCCACAAAAGAGAATAATATGCCACAAGTTAGATGACTCACCAAACCCCGCCCTGGATCTAAATGCTGATCACGTTGCTAAAGTGCACTAAAGAAGGACATGGGCCAGTGATAAAATCTAAATGTGTAACAAAAAGTCCCCCACTTGTCGGCATGGGTCCGATATAAGACGGTCTGTACACAGTGATGAATGCAGCTTGGCATGTGAATGTGGGCTATCGGCTCCAGGAGACAGAATAACCAACCCCATCTAATTCTGAAAAAAACTGTTTGGTTGACTATACGCTTTTGCCTGTTAAGAATGCCACAGATTCATGGCTCATACATCAGACTTTATTCCAGCTGGCTAATCAACGCACAGCTGTAGATTATATTGAATAGGCTAGTCCGTTTGTTAATGCTGACAACATCCAAGGAAGATGATAGCATCCCGATTTGCTGCATTCGATCACGCAACTCTTGCTTTATAATTAGGTCTTGTAACCTTTCATGCACCATATACACAAGATGCAACAGCCTGATAAATTTCCGTCAGTTCTGCTCTGTAACAAAAATGTAAAGCGGCCTTGCAGTTCCTCAACAGAAGGCGAAGCTAGAACCTTTAAAGTCTCAATGATGTGGCACAAAGGAGCATTAAGTGCATGGTTTCAGTGCCACCTAAAGAACTGCACGCCTGCTCTTGGACCAGATGTTGTGGACCATAACTTGGTGAAGGACAAAACCTGCAGGGTTTCTAATCTGAACTTAAGGTATAGAACCCTTTCTCAGGAGGAAATATTAGGTAGAGAAATGGCTCCCACTGAGGTTCTGGCTTCAATGCCAAGTACATTGTCATAAGGGTACTTTTCTTGGTCTCATACTTTTGCCACATATAGGTCCAATAAGTCTTTTCGATTTGTAATGTAGCTTGAGTCATCATGTCTGGTTTGTGCCAAAGATCTGCACAGTTTATTGACTTCAAGGTATTCTCAATGTGTTTGAACCAACATAAGTTACAGCAGTTCCGACATCCCCTAAGGTCCTGCAAGGTCTTCCGATAAGCCACAAAAGCTGGGGTAGTCTAGTTTCGAGTCCTATAACTTATGAGACAGAAAGCAATGAAGTCCACCGGAGATGTCATCCCAAACTCCGCTCTGAGAGTCGCCATCGATGTTCTGGGGCCTAGAGGTAATAAAAGCATCTCAGTGAGGCGTTTTCCAATTTTTGCTGGGCCTGCAAATTTATGTGTCCCCAAATTTCAGCACCATTAAGAACAAGCTGCCACAGCTTTTGCTTTATATACTGTTAGTGCCGGCTTAATTAGAGGATTTCCACAGCTATTCATGAATCTTTGTATTGCTCCAGCCTGTTGGGACAGTATAATGTTTGACTTAGCAACTTGCGCTCCCAGTGGAGATGATCATCGATCTTAAATTCCCAAATAGTCATAGGTTTTGACCAGTTTGAGGAGTTCCCATTGGGTAAGTAAAAGTTTATTTGCATAGTTAATAAAAACTACTGCATACAGCTAATAGTGATTCTTGCAATAATAGCAAGTAACACTCAAAAACACGCAAATATAAAGACCATATTAAAAGTTTGGAATATTGAACATCTTATATGCAAGTCCATTGATGACCTTATGCGGCTCGTTCCTTATTGAACTCGGTATGGGTCCATCCTCGTATTGTGCAAAGGAGCGTTTTTGTCATGGTTTCTGGGAGAAATACATTTTTGTACGCAGGAAATCCTCTCCTGTGTGCCTTTAACTTGGAACGAGGGGTGTCTCATTGAGCTATTGTTGGAAATGGCCCTTTTTGCAGGGCTATCCCTAAAATCTTTGCTTCTTCCTCCTATTTTTTCCTGACCTGCTGCTGTTGGTTTTAGGACTCTGGGCACTCTATCACTGCTGATCAGTGCTAAAGTGCATATGCTCTCTGTGTAAATTGTGTTATGGATTGGTGTTTCCATGATTGGAGCGTGCCAGGGCCTGTAAATCAAATGCTGCTAGTGGGCTGCAGCACTGGATTGTGCCACCCACCCAAGCAGCCTGCAAATGTAACTCTGGCCTGCCATTGCAGAGCCTGTGTGCAGTCTGGTGCTGCCATGTCGACTTGGCAAGTGTACCCACTTGCCAGGCCCTAACCTTCCCTTTTCTTACATGTCAGTCACCCCTAAGGTAGGCCCAAGGTACCCCTGTGGGCAGGGTGCAGTGTATGTGAAAGGTAGGACATGCCCCGGTGCGTGTGGCAGGTCCTGATAGTGAATTACTGCCAATTTCGTTTTTCACTATTGCAAGGCTACCTGTTCCCATAGGACAGAATGGGGAGTTTGTTTATAACATCTTATAAACATAACTGGCCCTGGGAACAAGGTAGAAAGTTAAGTTTAGTATGCCTGAACTCAGAATCCAAAGATGCATCTTTTAGTGAAGGTGATTTTTACATTCTGTGTTTGAAAATACCACTTTTAGAAAGTAGGTATTTTCTTGCTCAGCCATCCAGTAGGCCTCTGCAGGGATTGTGGATTGACTGTCTGGGTTTTGGATGACAGGGGCTGGGGAGCAGCAGTGGCTCCAGATAGTCTAGGTGGGTCAGGAAAGGGCTGAATAGACCTGGGCGGCATTTAGAGTAGGGGAGGAGATTTCCTTTCACCTGAATGGGCCTGGTCTGCCTCGGACAATGCCGTCTCCACCTCCTGCCAGGAAGCCACACCAGAGAGGGCAGAACTGGTTCTGGCTGGGCACAGACACTCTGCCTGAGAGGACAAAGGATTTTGGGCTATAAAAAGTGGGGCCCAAAACCCTGAACTTTAGAACTCTTTTGGACCAAGAAGACTGCCAAGAAGAAGAGCTGGAGAAGCTGTGAGGAGGAACTACCACTTTGCTGAGTGCTTTGCTGTGTTGGCCTGCAGTGGCTGCTTCTGTCTTGGGCAATGAAAGGACTGGACTCTCTACAACTTCTTTCTTTGAGTATCTCCAAGGACTTGAGGTAGAGCTTGCCCCCTGTTCAAGAAGTCTCAGGAACAGCAAAGACTTCAAGTTCTTCTGCCCTTATCACTGGGGACTGTGTGTTTTGTGCTGCAACAGAAGAAAAACCAACCCAACGCCGTCTACGACGTTGCTGCCGACTCCGTGTCCTGAAGGCACCACATAGGGCACCGCCGCAACGCGACCCTGGTCTCACCGACGCCATCTGACGCCGCCACCGAGTCACTGCTTGCACCGCAACCTGTGGGCACCGCAGTCCGCACCGCCTCGCTTCACGACTCCGCCTTGGTATCCCCGGCAAAGCTGCTTCACACCGACAGACGCCGCTGCCTGCACCCTGGTTCGAGGGCACCGCTCGTAAGTTACACAACGCACCGCCCTCATCCCGCACCGTAGCCTTGGCCTACCCACGCCGGCTCCATCAACTCCGGTTCGTCAGCCGACGACAGTGCTTCAGCAACGACGATGCTGCTGCTTGCACCGTGACCTGCCAGCACTGCGACGAGCACCGCATCACTTCGCACCGCAACCCTGGTCTCACCGACGACGCCATCTAGCCGCTGCTCGCACTGCGACCTGAGGGCATCGCACGCCGCACTTCGCACCCGATGCCCGCCGACGCTCCCGACTTCAACCCCGAGGAGTTCGATCGGCAATACGTGTGACTTCAAGGGCCCGACGACTCCTGCACCGACCTCCGGAACCGACGCCGTGCTTTCAGAAGCTCAACGAGAGGTCGCCGACGACCTGCATTTTTAAAAGGTACTGTTTTGCGGGTCTTCCCGACACTGTAGCTGGCCCGCGACGCCGCAGTCAGCCAGAATTGTTTGGATTTGTTTGTCCACGACGCCGTGATAGCCCCGGACAGAGCTATCGACTTCAAGGAACTTTATTTCAAGGTTATTTTGATAACTGAAGATTTCTAAATACTGTATTGTGGATTTTTATCGTTTTTGGTCTTGTCTTAAGTATATAAAAATATTGGATATTTTTCTAAACTGGTGTGGTGTTTACACTGTTTTACTGTTGGTTATGTGCAAATGCTTTACACACTGCCTCTAAGATAAGCCTGACTGCTCGTGCCAAGCTACCAAGGGGGTGAGCAGGGGTTATGTTAGGAGTGTAACTCCCTTATCCTGACTAGAAGGATAAGGGACAAGGTGCAAACCACTGCCAACTAGAGACCCCCCTTTCTAACAGCTATGTAGTACTTCTTTTTATCCCCTTGTTTGATTGTAAAGTGCATGTGCATTGAGCAAGGAACTCTTAAAGTGCACGCTAACCATGTCTGTTCTCTGTCCTGATGCCACTAAGTTTTTTCGATACCGGTTTTAAAAATGTTGTTCCCTGGCAAGCTAGGGGGATGAAAGCTCCACTCAACTAAGTGGTTACGGCTTGTCTGCAGGTGCGAATGTGAAGTTTAAAATTTTTTTGGCTTCAGTAACTTTTTCCTTTGGGCCATGACCTTCGGGCATAGGCAAAGGATGTGTAATATTGTTTCTTGTTTATATCTGCATAGGCAAGAACGTGGGTTTGACGGCAGGTCCTTCCAGGTTGGGATAAGATCTGTGGTGTCTATGTGCCCAAACGGGTATAGAATGAACTCGTGTTTTAAGGCTGGTGAAACACAAGCTGACGTACTCCTGGGGTCTCAGGCTTTTATACGAGTTGATTACTGTTCAAGCATGCCATCTCTTTGCGAAGTGATTCTTATCATTTAAATGAGACAGATATCTGGTTGAAGAGTTACACGACAAAAGGCTGCTTTTTTTCATGTTACTGGCCCATGCACCTCAGATACCTAGTTCATCTA
The DNA here is from genome assembly GCA_963921515.1 of Calotriton arnoldi. Lineage (NCBI taxonomy): Eukaryota > Metazoa > Chordata > Amphibia > Caudata > Salamandridae > Calotriton > Calotriton arnoldi. The sequence goes on from CAWUFW010003058.1 coordinate 548,666, forward strand.
TTGCCTGTCCAAAGTATTCTCCCCAAGAGTGTTTGTTTGTTCCATAGCTGTTCAACAACTTCTTTCCAACAAAGTTTAAGGAATCTCTCTCGGAGGCACGCAATCTCCAGCATAATTTGACAAAAGCATTCATTCTTTGCAGTTTTTGATATTGTTCCCGTGAATATGATCAATGGATGATCCCGTGTTTCAGGACTCTTGAGCTGACCTTTGCTGTTCGACGGGTCAGAGCTTGGGCTGAGAAAGTCCCAATTGTTAAGGATGGAGAGGTTCAAGGTTGAGAATGACAATGATGTTTTGGCTTTGTGTACTTCCGCTTGTGCTTTTAGAGTGCTTGCGCTTGCCGTGCTTCTATCTGGGATAGGGATATTGTGTATTTGCCTTGAGGAGTGTGTCTCAAAAATGGGAAACCCAATAAACCCTTGGAGGCTTGGGCAATTAAATAAGCAGGTAAGTGTGCCTACAAGGGATTTGTTCAGATATGTGTTTATAAAACCAAAAAATTGAATTTGGGCAAGCTCTATCAAAGTGGCTTGCAGTTGGATTACTCCAAAGACACTTCTATTAATTTATCAATGAATAAATCATTCATGTCAAGATATAAAGATAAGGAAAACGGATAAATAAAATAAGGAATATGTGTAATAGTCGACGTTTCGGTCTAATAATGTCTTTGTCCGTTAGACCATTCTCAGGACCTTGCTTATGTTGAAAAAAAGAGACCCTTCGCGCTTAGAGAGGTTAATATTTAAAAAAAAACATAGTCCACAGATTGACTCTCTGTTCAAGCACACAATGGCTGGCACTGCTTCAATTGAGGACCTCAGTAAATGCGGGCACTTTTGGCAGGAAATGGAAAACAAATCTGTGTATGAAACGCAGAGAGGCTCCAAGTGTTAACGCTCGCTGGGACGTCGACTATTACACCTATTCCTTATTTTATTGTATTATAGGCAATTTTGGTTTTGGGTAAACTTTTCAGACTGCCTAAAAGAACAAGTTACTCACCTTCGGTAATGATATATCTGTAAGAAACATTAGTTAGTGATAGATTCCTTACCTTAGAATATCCTCAGGCGTCAGACTGGATCCGGAAAGTTTTCGTCAGCAGTACCCCTGCGCGTCGGAAGGTGGCGTTGTGCGGCTCCGCGTCCGTCGTTGGCGTCGTGGTCGCCGAGATGACGTCGCGGCAGCTACTTAGACGCCGCCCTCGCGCGCTGACGTCAGTTCTGTACACGACTTTCCACGCCAGGAACGCAGAGCCATGCAAGATACCGACCACTGGTGCATTGAAACTAGGGCCCTGAAAGGGATGACCTTAACCCTAGAAATCAGATCGCAGAACGGGGAGGATGGGTGGGGCGATAAGGAATCTATCACTAACTAATGTTTCTTACAGATATATCGTTACCGAAGGTAAGTAACTTGTTCATCTGAAAGAAACACGTTAGTGATAGATTCCTTACCTTAGAATAGATACCCCAGCAATACCAACCCCGGTGGTGGGTCTGCGAACCAAGATCACACCAGAAAGTCCCGGAGAAGAGAACGGCCAAAGAAGCCGTCTCTCCGGACTTGGCTGTCCGGGCAATAGTGTTTAGTGAAAGTGTGCAGCGAGGCCCACGTAGCTGCCAGACAGATGTCTTGTAAGTGGAGACCACGTCCCAACGCCGTAGTGGTTTACAAGAAAGAGCCTGGAGCTCACTCACTCTCCTAGCAAAGGTGATGGCAACCAGGAAAGCAGTCTTCAGAGTTAATAAACGAAGAGGACAGTTGTGAAGAGGCTCAAAGGGAGCGCACATTAAGTATGTGAGAACCAGGTTCAAGTCCCACTGTGGCATCACAAAGGGAACAGGAGGAAAAAGGTGGGTAATGCCTTTAAGGAATCTGTTAACAGGGGACTTGAAAAGAGAGGGCTGATCAGGGAGCCTGAGAAAGGCCGAAATAGCAGAAAGGTAGCCCATGATAGTGCCCAGAGCAGAGCCCTGCTGGGCCAAAGAAAGAAGGAACAGTACGACTTCAGAAAGAGGGGCAGAAAGGGGATCCACAGCCTTTGCTGTGCACCATGCCACAAACCTGTTCCACCTGCAGGCGTATACCAACTTAGTGGAGGGATGCCTGGCTGCCAGAATGACATCACAGACTTCAGGAAGCAAGTCGAAAGGAATCAACTGCCGCCGCTCAATCTCCACGCAAAGAGGTGGAGACTGGACAGATTCGGGTGGATGACCGTCCCCTGCTGCTGCGACAGGAGATCCTCCCGAAGAGGCAGTCGGATCGGGGGATCGATGGTCATACTGAGTAGCTCGGGATACCAAACTCTTCGAGCCCAGTCCGGGGCCACAAGAATGACTTGGGCCCGGTCGCGCCTGATCTTCTTCAGCACTCTGGGCAGAAGTGGTATAGGCGGAAAGGTGTACAACAGACCGCAACTCCACTCGCGACGAAAAGCGTCGCCGAGCGAGTGCCGACTTGGAAATTCCAACATGCAGAACTGCTGACATTGCGCTTTCTCTTCGGTGGCGAATAGATCTAACCAAGGCTCTCCCCACTGTTGAAAGAGACCTTGTGCCACGTCCGAGTGAAGACGCCATTCGTGATCCATCATGCACCTGCGGCTGAGTTCGTCCGCCCTGGTGTTCAGTGAACCTGCCAGGTGTTGAACCACCAGGGAAATGCCCTGATGTTCCAGCCATGTCCAGAGGCGCAGAGCCTCCTGACATAGGGTCCATGACCCCCACCCCGCCCTGTTTGTTGCAGTACCACATGGCGGTGGTGTTGTCTGTGAACACCTGCACTACTCTCCCCTTGACAGAGGGAAGGAATGACTTCAGTTCAAGTCGGATCGCCCGAAGCTCCAGAAGGTTGATATGGAGCCTGGACTCCCCCGGAGACCAGAGGCCTCTGATCTCCGCCTCTCCCATGTGGCCGCCCCATCCTAGGAGGGACGCGTCCGTCACCACTGTGTGCTCCGGTTGGGGAAGGGAGAGGGATCTGCCATTGACCCAATGCCGGTTTGTGAGCCACCACTGCAGCTGTTGAGCAGTGCCCTCAGAGATCTGGACGTAATCGGACAGGTTCCCCTGATGCTGCGCCCATTGGAACTTCAGGTCCCACTGCAGAGCCCGCATATGCCATCTGGCATGATCGACCAGCAGGATGCAGGAGGCCATGAGGCCCAGCAGCCTCATGTCATCCTGACCGAAACCCAGGATAGAGGCTGAAAGATCGGAATCATAGCCTGAATATCCTGGACTCGCCGTTCGGGAGGATAGACCCGAAAGTGCGTTGTATCCAGAACCGCTCCGATGAAGAGGAGCTTCTGAGAGGGAATCAGGTGCGACTTCGACACGTTGATGGAGAACCCCAGCGAATGCAGGAGGTCGGCCGTAGTCTGGAGGTGGGAGACGACAGCCTGGGGCGAGCACTCCTTCAACAGCCAGTCGTCGAGATAGGGGAAGACTGGAACCCCTGATCTGCGCAGATGAGCTGCGACCACCACCATCACTTTCGTGAACACCCGAGGGGCGCTGGTAAGGCCAAAGGGGAGCACGGTAAACTGAAAGTGCTCGTGGCCTACCGTAAACCGCAGGTAAAGCCGGTAGGACGGGAATGTGGAAATATGCGTCCTGCAGGTCCAACGCTACCATCCAGTCTCCAGGGTCGAGGGCAGACAAGACCGGAGCCAGGGTTAACATTTTGAACTTCTCCTTCCGGAGGAAGCGATTGACGTCCCTGAGAGGTCCAAGATAGGACGCAGGCCCTTGTCCTTCTTGGGCACCAGAAAGTAGTGGGAATAACAACCACGTCCTACTTCTGGCGCAGGAACGCGCTCGATGGCCCCCTTGGCCAAGAGGGCCGCAACTTCCTGTTGAAGAAGTGCCAAGTGATCCCCCGGCATGCGGTGGTACTGGGGTGGCATGGCTGGAGGGGTAGTCTCGAATGGGAGGGAGTATCCCCTTCGAACTATTTGTAAAACCCACCTGTCCGAAGTGATGGTGCGCCAGTGGGGGAGGTGATGGCGAATCCTGCCGCCCACTGGCATTTGATGAGCCTGAAAACTCGGTCTAGGAAGGTTTGGAGGCAGTGGTGGCCGGGGTGGAGGTGGACTGACCCGCCCGGTGGCCCCCTGACCCGCCTCGGCGGGTCCCACGTCCGCGCTGAGACTATTGCTGCGCAGGCCTGTGGCTCTGAAGCGAACGTGTCGGGGCGCCCCTTCCGAGGCCACGAAAGGAGCGAAAAGCAGAAGGCGGAGGAGGGCGCGTGGCAGAAAGGCCCAGGGACTTGGCTGTAGCCCGCGAGTCCTTAAAGCGCTCCAACGCACTATCTGCCTTGTTGCCAAAAAGGCGAATGCCATCAAAGGGCATGTTCATCAAGGTGTTCTGGACATCCCCTGAGAAACCAGTAGTCCTCAGCCAGGCGTGGCGACAGAGCGCCACTGTCGTGGAAATCGCCCTGCCCAGCGAGTCGGCGGTGTCAAGGCCACATCGAATTGTAAACTTTGCCGCATCTCTCCCTTCAGCAATAGCCTAAGAGAGCACTGTCCGGGCCTCCTCCGGAAACTGAGGCAGCACTTGCGCCACCGTATCCCACAGAGAGTGGGAATAACGGCCCAAGAGGCACGCGGTGTTCACAGACCGCAGCTCTGAACTGGCTGGCAGAAGAGAAAATCTTCTTCCCAAATTGTTCCAGTTTCTTGGATTCCCTATCCGGAGGTGCGGTAGGGAAGGCGCTTGGGGACGCAGAGGCTTGGACAACCAAGCTCTCAGGGGTGGGGTGTTGGGAGAGGAAAAGGGGGTCGGGCGATGGCGTCGGGCCACGTTCCTATCCACAGGAGCCCCTGTGGTGGGCCTGGACCAGGTGCCTAAAAGAACGTCAGAAAGTGCCTCATTAAAAGGCAGCAGTGGCTCCGCAGAGGTAGCTGCCGGCTGAAGCACTTCTGTCTGGAGGTTAGTCCTGACAGCCACTGTAGGGAGCTCGAGGTGGAGGGCCTCGGCCGCCCTACACAACACCACGGCGTAACTTGCACCCTCCTCCGTAGCCACGGTAGGAGGAGTGAGCATGCCAAGGTCAGGAGAGGTGTCAAGACCACTGGCATCCCCCAGTTCCTCTGCCCAGTCCGGGTCTAACTCACACTGTGCGGTGAAAGGGTCCTCAGACCCCTCCCAGTCCTCCCCTTCCTCCGAAGGCTGATGAACAAGCCGAAAATAAGGAGGATGGACATAGGGAAAGAAGAGTCCCATCGGCGTTGGAATCGGCGTCGTGCGACGCCGTTCCGGCGCCGTGTCCACTTCGGGGCTGAAACCGGGGACGACGTAGTCTGTCGGGACAGGCGACGTCGGAAGTGGTGCCAGAGGGGTCGACGTCGGTGGAGGTGTTACGAGGTCAACCGGCGTCGACCGGGATCCAGGCCTGGATCCATGGGGGTCCTGCGGCGCCGGGGCCGGAGCCGACAGTGATGCTGGAGCCGTCGGCAGTGGAAGGCAAGGACCCCCAGTCGGGCCCGCGGGGCCCGAAGGCGCACCGGAGGGACCCGACGGCCCAAAGAGGCGAGCCATGGCTGACAAAAAGTCCTGCAGCTGGGCCGGAGTCGCCGACGGACCCGGGAAGGGCGGGTAGGTCGACGACGACTGCGTAGGCTCCGCCGGAGACGCGGGGGTGGCACCACCCACACCCTCAGCCACGACAGGCGAGGGGAAGTCGGAGAGCGACGGCGCTTCTTCAACTTCTTAGAGTGCTTCGTCTTACCTGACCCCGAGTGCGAAGACTTCGTTCCCGACGAACGATGGTGGTGGCTCCGCGACCGGTCCCTCGACCTCCCACGGGACCGGGACCTTGAGCGGCGCGGAGCCGACTGCCGGACTTCAAGCAACTTTCGGGACCGCTCCCGCAAAGTCTTTGGCGCCCTGGCCCGGCAGTCGGGGTACGACTTGGGGTCGTGGTTGCACCCCAGGCAGTAGAGACACACTCGGTGCGGGTCCGTCACCGACATCATGCAATGACATTCCTCGCAGGACTTGAAGCCGGGCATCCCTACGGCACCAGGAGTCGATCGACTCAAAAAATATAGAGACAAAAGCCTAAAAAAACTCAGTCAAAAAATGACTGGGGGGGTACCGCTCTCTCCGGATCTGCGCTTGCTGGCGCGGAAAAAGAAAGAACTGACGTCAGCGCGCGAGGGCGGCGTCTAAGTAGCTGCCGCGACATCATCTCGGTGACCACTACGCCAACGACGGACGCAGAGCCGCACGACGCCACCTTCCGACGCGCAGGGGTACTGCTGACGAAAACTTTCCGGATCCAGTCTGACGCCTGGGGATATTCTAAGGTAAGGAATCTATCACTAACGTGTTTCTTTCAGATAAACTTTGTGAAAAGGTGTTCACAATTGTAACTATGAAGACTATTTAACCTTATGTAATTCTTACTTCTGGCTACATTGTGTTGATTTTTATTCTGTACCATTTATAACTAATGATTACCAATTAATATAAAATCAGGTCTTTGAACACATACACACCTGTTTTCCTTATCTTTCTATCTTGACATGAATGATTTATTCATTGATAAATTAATAGAAGTGTCTTTGGAGTAATCCAACTGCAAGCCACTTTGATAGAGCTTGCCCAAATTCAATTTTTGGATTGTTATAAACACATATCTGAACAAATCCCTTGTAGGCACACTTACTTGCTTGTTTGAGGAGTGGCTATCTGTGCCCAATGTGATTCCCAGTTGATGAAGTGCTGTGTACGTTTTATTTGCCATAGTATTCACTTTCTCTGTGTGTTTCTTAATTAGGAAGTCAGTTATTTTGTGACCATCTCCTTTTGGCGCTGTTAGTTTCCTACCCTTTTTAGATTTCTGCTTTAATGATGCAGTTTTTATTTTTTTTATTCTTTTTCCTCCGAATATATTGCAGAGTTTGGGTCAGGCGTTCTTGATCTCTTTCGCGCCTTCTTCTTGCCCTGGCCCAGGTCCCCCTAGTCTTTCCATACCACATTATCGGTATGCTCTGGTTACATTTGCTTTTTTTTTTACATAGTGTCTGTGTGGGTTACTGATAATGGCGCAGGCGAATGGGGCTTTGTTTGACCGCCCCTAGGTTGAGTTCTTTTGTGCTCCAATCTTCGCTCCCTATATGGAATGATTTTCCGGCACAGCTCACTACCTTGATGATTTGCCGGTGGATTCAATAGGGAAAGAAATTGGAGCACGCCAATGCTCCCCTCCCCCCCCCCCCCCACAAACCGCACTCATGCCTAGCTGGGCCGCTTCCACAGGGGGCCTGCTTTCACCTCAATAGGCTATCTAAAGCCTCCCACACTTGCCTACACCCACCCATTCTTCCTTTGCTTCTTTGCAGGCGTTTTGTGCCATCAGCTACAAAATGTTCCTTTTAGGTCCTTAATACCCTTTTGGTTTTGGGTGACGCTTCTCCTTTCTTGCGCATCCTGCTCACTCACCTCCATGATGCTCTGGCTAGCGGGCCCCACGAGGCTTCCACTGACTCCTTGCGCGCCTCCCCCTCTCCGTCCGCAGGGTTCAGGCTGAGGGCAGCACTAGTTGGTGATTTACCTTTTTTTCCCCTCAAGGGCGTGGCCCGGTGCTCAGCCTAGATTTGGTTGAGTGTTAGCTGGAATTGGCTGGATATAGTAACAAGACGTCAGCAGCTTTTCGTTTTACGTTTTCCCTGTAGCGTTTCCACAACCAAGATGGCAGGCGCGGTCCCTTGGCTCTGAACAGTGGCTCGGACCTTAGCCCTGCCTGGTTTGGTCAGCCTGAGGTTTGTTAGGCCTAGGACTACTGTGGTGGCCAAGCCCTACTGCCAGGGCCAGTGGCAAAGTAGAGAAGGTGCGCAGAGACAGGAACAGAACACGGATTTTGCGGGACGATGATTCTGCCCACTAGGGGACCGGAGGGGGCCAGGTGGAGCGGTTTGAGGAGGCCTCCAGGTGCACTGTCAGTGCTACTAGTGCCACCTTCTTCCAGTGAGCCAGAGGAGGGGGGGCACCTGTGTTCCGCCACCTGCCCAATGTGCCACAGCCTGCTCAGGCGGGACAAGCACACCAGCTGCTTTCAGCCACCTACCCCACCTACCCACGCTCCTGGGCTCCTCTGGCCACCTCCGAGCTGCTACTCCTCCTCCAGTCACGCTTCGCACCGCACTTCCATATTGCTGCCCTGCTGCTGCTCAACAGCTTGGTGCTCAATTATGCTACCTGCATCACTCCGTGTCTATTTCCAATTCGTGATTAGCAGCCTGTGATCCTGCTTAGTAACTTCAGACTACCCTTGGACCTAAAAAATGAGTTCCTATAGATCCTAAATATGACCTTAGCTTAATGTTTTGGCTTTATGATAATCAAATTTGTTTTCTTGTATTAATGATTAAGTTCCTTTTATTACAATAAAATATAAACCTTCCATACGCTGATGCGATGCATAGGTAATTGTATGAGGGCTAGAATAACCACGTCATTGGCAAACATTAAAATTGGAATAAACTTGTTCTCCATCTTAGGTAAGTTGAGGCCAAGGTTGATGAGAAACTTTCCTATGTCATTGAAATAGATGATAATTAGAGCTGGGGCAAGAACACTGCCCTGCCTGACCCCTGTATGCATGTCAAATGAGTCTGTACTTTCGCCTTTGCTCCCGGTTTTCACAGTTGCTGTATTGCCTTTATGCAGATCCATTAGCAGCCTCAGAAGATAATTGGGGACTTAATATTCCTCCAGGGGACTCCACAAGAGTGACTGGTCAATACTGTCGAAGGATGTCTTTCGATCTATAAAGACCAGAAAAAGGGTGGAGTTTCGCAATACTACGTACTTGAGGCAGATCATATAAAGCCTCAATACTTGATCGATTGTGCTCTGCCCTTTGTGAAAGCAGGCCTGGAAGTGGAAGATGATCATTCATCCAAGACTCTAACCAGGACCGCGCTGCATAGACGAGCAAAAGTATAATAAACTCACCAAACTGTTTGAAAACAAAAGTTGACATGTGCTTTGGAGAGTTTGGTCGATTGTCTCCGACATACCCCATATTATTCTGGTAGGGCTTAATCGGCGAAACTTGACAGCCAGGATGAGACTGGTTTAAAAAAAAAATATTAAAGCGCACACCAGCGTGCTGTAAAAGCACACACCTGTTCAAAGAAGACTAATTAAACATGAACGACGCTGTAGTAACTTGCATGGCAGACGCGTGTCCTCGTGTGTAAACAGGCTTCCCAAAAGTGAAATAACGCCACTGAAGAAAGCACCCGAAATGAAAGTATAGACATTGATCCACTCAAGTAAATCATGTGTAGCAAATCTCCAGAAACGAATCCATTTAGAAAAGACCGATGGTTGTAGAGTGGGGTGAACACTCCAGGCATAAACTCCATAAATGATCCCATGTTGAGCAGTTGAGCCATTGATCTCGTGTTGAGTTGTTGATCATTGTCCAGTATTCAGTGAAATAAGTCCGTGAGCACTCCTTGCGTGTGCTGGTGTTGGCCAGCTTGAGGAAAATCAGGCGTGACCAAAGAAAGTGCACAGGATCACACAAGCTGTCATAGAAGAAAGAATACCCAGTCCTTGTAGCCAATGAAGTACACGCAGGCTGGGGCTGTCTGATGTAAGAGACACTGGTGGGGCTGGCACGCCTTGAACTTCAGACTGGAGGTTTCTTCTTAGTTTCAGTAGCTTTCCTTTGAAGATTTCTTGTTTCAGTAAGACCTTTTTAAAACACGCGTAGCTTCGTTTCAAGAATCGTCGCCAAAATTCTGTAGTAACTGACTCCAGGTAGCCGTGATGTCTTTCAGGTAGTTTTATTGAGTTAGTTACAAGTAGATGAGTTGTAGAGTAACAGCCCCACCAGGAGCAGTCTTCCTGCTGCTCAGCCCATACTCCAACTGACACACTCAAGCATCCAGGCACCCAAACAGTCCATTCAAGACTCTCACACCAACATTCTATGCATCACATTCACACTGGCTGAGCAGCTAGGGAGTAAGTAACCAGATAAATACAACACAGGTTACTACAGACAGGAAGAGCTTGCCAAAGATCTTGCCTACTCCATCAAGTAGAGAAACTGGGCAGTAATTGATGGGATCATCTCTCATCCCTTTTTTCAGCACTATGATTGAGGAGTTCGTGGAGTCTGGGAACACCCCTGTGGCCCATATGGCATTAAAAGCTGATGTGAATGGATCCAGCCAGGTGTCATGTTTGCTTTTAAACACATCGGCTGAGACCTTGTCTGGGCCTGGGGCGTACCCACATTTTTGGAATTCAATGGCTTCAACTATTTCTTTGTTAAAGGCTTCTTCTGAGTGATGGCACTGATGCAGTGGGGAATTGCATGTATTTTTGATCTTTCGATCTCCATAGGGCCCCATTTCTGTAATGCATTATTCAACTTCAGCACGCTTTTGATATAACGAGCAAAGTGCTCAATCCATCCTGAGGGCCTTATATTAGCCCTCATGCTTCTGGCGAGACCTTTGCAGCACCAGCAAACTATTTCCCAGTACTTCTTGGAATCCTTCTGATCACTTGTGGCTTGCAGAGCTTGCCAAGCCTTGAAGCGCTGGTTCCTTTTCTTATATCTTAAGAGGTGTTTATATGCCCATATGGCTTACAGCAGCTGTGCCTTGCCCCCCGCAACTATCCTTCTAGATCTGAGGGCTGCCATAAGTGCTTTCATAATTTTGAGACATTCCTCGTCGTACCACTCAAGGTACGAAAATTGCACTGATATTTCTTTGGTTCCATTGAGTGGCTCAAAGTCACCAATCATTCCAGGCTCACTTACTAATTGTTCCCCACAGGATCGGGTGAGGACGGGTGCTCATGTCCCCGCACAGTATGATAATTCTGGTCGAATTCTTGGGTCCCCTGCCGTTCTTGCCTATCTGCAGTTAATAGGCACCTCTTTTTAGCTCTAGAGTGGAAAATGATGACTCGAGGAATTTTAAAAGCATCAATGTTTCTGTCTTTGCATATGGCGGTAAATATATGTTGAAAAGATCTATGGCCATTTTACCCTTTTCCAACTTTAGATGTTCAATATTCTTGTTTACAACTGTGCTAGTTATTTTAGCCTTGATGGCGATGCTGGCTTTTACCCAGATGAGGCTCTTTCTTTTGACTTCCTAAAGGCTGGAATGTTGAAAGAGAGAAAGTCCTCCACATCATAAATTTCCAGTGCCTTTGTAGGCAGCACATGTCTTGCAACTTCATGAAGGCCACCCAGTCCTTATCTTCCATCTTTTTTACCCACCTCTGCAATGTTCCAGCTGAGTAACTGGAATGGTTTAGCCGCAGGAGGGAAGAATGGCTGTTTTTCCTTATTAAAAAGTAATTTGTACTCTAACATGTGGGCCTCTTAAATTTACAGACAAGAATGGTAAAAAGCCTAAATCTATTGCCCGTCAATCTGCAATGAGACAGGGATGTGTGCTTGCTCCCATATTTAACATTTTCATAAGCGACCTCACTGGAGAATAAGAATGTGAAAGAATTTTGCCCAAAATCGGTGTAATTCTTAGAGTTCTCTGCCTCGTGGTCACTTCTCACTTGCCTAAGCTGTTTTCGATGTATTATAATCCAGAGCCAAAGTGGGAGGGAAAATCCACACGGCCAAAAGGGGGAGGGGAGGGAAGAAGCCACATGGAAAGGGGGAGGGAAGAAGCCACATGGAAAAGGAGGTGGGAGAAGCCAAATGGAAAAGGTGGGGGGGGGGGGGGGGAGAAGCCAAACGGACATAAGAAGCCACAAGTGGCGGGTGGGAGGAAGAAGCTACACGGACAAGGGGCGGGTGGGAGGGAAGAAGCCACACAGACAAGGGGCGGGTGGGAGGGAAGAAGCCACACGGACAAGGGGCGGGTGGGAGGGAAGAAACCACACGGACAAGGGGCGGGTGGGAGGGAAGAAACCACACGGACAAGGGGCGGGTGGGAGGGAAGAAACCACACGGACAAGGGGCGGGTGGGAGGGAAGAAACCACACGGACAAGGGGCGGGTGGGAGGGAAGAAACCACACGGACAAGGGGCGGGTGGGAGGGAAGAAACCACACGGACAAGGGGCGGGTGGGAGGGAAGAAACCACACGGACAAGGGGCGGGTGGGAGGGAAGAAACCACACGGACAAGGGGCGGGTGGGAGGGAAGAAACCACACGGAAAAGGGGCGGGTGGGAGGGAAGAAGCCACACGGACAAGGGGCGGGTGGGAGGGAAGAAGCCACACGGACAAGGGGCGGGTGGGAGGGAAGAAGCCACACGGACAAGGGGCGGGTGGGAGGGAAGAAGCCACACGGACAAGGGGCGGGTGGGAGGGAAGAAGCATTAGGAAACCACACAGACAGGGGGGGATGGGAGGTAAGAAGCCACACAGACAAGGGGGGAGGGGGTCAGGAAGAAGCCACAAGGGGCGGGTGGGAGGGAAGAAGCCACACAGACAAAGGGGGAGGAGGGGGGGTGGGAGGGAAGAAGCCACACAGACGAGGGGGTGGGAGGGAAGCAGCCACACAACAAGTGGGGAGGAAGAAGCCACAAGGGGTGGGTGGGGGAAGAAGCCACACAGACAATGGGGGGGTGGGAATGAAGCGAAGAAGCCACACAGACGAGGGTGGGGGGTGGGAGGAAGCAGCCACACAACAAGTGGGGAGGAAGAAGCCACAAGGGGTGGGTGGGAGGGAAGCAGCCATACAGACAAGGGGGGTGTGGGTGGGAGGAAAGAAGCCACACAGACAAGGGGAGGGGGTGGGAGGGAAGACGCCACACAGACAAGAGGGGGTGGGTGGGAGGGAAGACGCCACACAGACAAGAGGGGGTGGGTGGGAGGGAAGACGCCACACAGACAAGAGGGGGTGGGTGGGAGGGAAGACGCCACACAGACAAGGGGGGTGGGAGGGAACACGCCACACAGACAAGGGGGGGGTGGGAGGGAGGGAACACGCCACACAGACAAGGGGGTGGGAGGGAAGACGCCTCACAGACAAGGGGGGGTGGGTGGGAGGGAGGGAAGACGCCACACAGACAAGAGGGGGGTGGGTGGGAGGGAAGACGCCACACAGACAGGTGGGGTGGGGTGGGAGGGAAGACGCCACACAGACAAGAGGGGGTGGGTGGGAGGGAAGACGCCACACAGACAAGAGGGGGATGGGTGGGAGCAAAGACGCCACACAGGCAAGAGGGGGGGTGGGTGGGAGGGAAGACGCCACACAGACAAGAGGGGGGGTGGGTGGGAGGGAAGACGCCACACAGACAAGAGGGGGGTGGGTGGGAGGGAAGATGCCCCACAGAAAAGAGGGGGTGGGTGGGAGGGAAGACGCCACACAGACAAGAGGGGGTGGGTGGGAGGGAAGACGCCACACAGACAAGAGGGGGTGGGTGGGAGGGAAGATGCCACACAGACAAAGGGGTGGGAGGGAAGGAAGACGCCACACAGACAAGGGGGGTGGGAGGGAGGGAAGACGCCACACAGACAGGGGGTTGGGAGGGAAGACGCCACACAGACGGGGGGTGGGAGGGAAGACGCCACACAGACAAGGGGGTGGGTGGGAGGGAAGACGCCACACACACAAGGGGGTGGGTGGGTGGGAAGACGCCACACACACACACAAGGGGGGTGGGTGGGAAGACGCCACACAGACAAGGGGGGTGGGTGGGAGGGAAGACGCCACACAGACAAGGGGGGGTGGGTGGGAGGGAAGACGCCACACAGACAAGGGGGGGTGGGTGGGAGGGAAGACGCCACACAGACAAGGGGGTGGGTGGGAGGGAAGACGCCACACAGACAAGGGGGTGGGTGGGAGGGAAGACGCCACACAGACAAGGGGGTGGGTGGGAGGGAAGACGCCACACAGACAAGGGGGTGGGAGGGAGGGAAGACGCCACACAGACAAGGGGGTGGGAGGGAGGGGAAGACGCCACACAGACAAGGGGGTGGGAGGGAGGGAAGACGCCACACAGACAAGGGGGTGGGAGGGAAGACGCCACACAGACAAGGGGGGTGGGTGGGAGGAAGACGCCACACAGACAAGGGGGGTGGGTGGGAGGGAAGACGCCACACAGACAAGGGGGTGGGAGGGAAGACGCCACACAGACAAGGGGGTGGGAGGAAGACGCCACACAGATGAGGGGGTGGGTGGGAGGGAGGGAGGGAAGAAGCCACACAGACGAGGGGGTGGGTGGGAGGGAAGAAGCCACACAGACGAGGGGGGGGTGGGTGGGAGGGAAGAAGCCACACAGACGAGGGGGGGGGTGGGTGGGAGGGAAGAAGCCACACAGACGAGGGGGGGGGGTGGGTGGGAGGGAAGAAGCCACACAGGCAAGGGCGGGTGGGTGGGAGGGAAGAAGCAACACAGACAAGGGGGGGGTGGGAGGGAAGACGCCACACAGACAAGGGGGTGGGTGGGAGGGAAGACGCCACACAGATAAGGGGGGTAGGTGGGAGGGAAGACGCCACACAGACAAGGGGGTGGGTGGGAGGGAAGACGCCACACAGACAAGGGGGGTGGGAGGGAAGAAGCCACACAGACAAGGGCGGGTGGGTGGGAGGGAAGAAGCCACACAGACAAGGGGGGGGGGGTGGGAGGGAAGAAGCCACACAGACAAGGGGGGTGGGTGGGATTGAAGAAGCCACACAGACAAGGGGGGGTGGGTGGGAGGGAAGAAGCCACACAGACAAGGGGGGGTGGGTGGGAGGGAAGAAGCCACACAGACAAGGGGAGGTGGGTGGGAGGAAGAAGCCACACAGACAAGGGGGTGGGTGGGATTGAAGAAGCCACACAGACAAGGGGGTGGGTGGGATTGAAGAAGCCACACAGACAAGGGGGATGGGTGGGAGGAAAGAAGCCACACAGACAAGGGGGGGTGGGGGGGAAGAAGCCACACAGACAAGGGGGGTGGGTGGGGGGGAAGAAGCCACACAGACAAGGGGTGGGTGGGAGGGAAGAAGCCACACAGACAAGGGGGTGGGAGGAAGAAGCCACACAGACAAGTGGGGTGGGTGGGATTGAAGAAGCCACACAGACAAGGGGGTGGTAGGGAAGAAGCCACACAGACAAGGGGGTGGGTGGGAGGGAAGAAGCCACACAGACAAGGGAGGTGGGCGGGAGGGAAGAAGCCACACAGACAAGGGGGTGGGTGGGATTGAAGAAGCCACACAGACAAGGGGGGATGGGTGGGAGGAAAGAAGCCACACAGACAAGGGGGGATGGGTGGGAGGAAAGAAGCCACACAGACAAGGGGGGGTTGGGGGAAGAAGCCACACAGACAAGGGGGGGTGGGGGGAAGAAGCCACACAGACAAGGGGTGGGTGGGAGGGAAGAAGCCACACAGACAAGGGGTGGGTGGGAGGGAAGAAGCCACACAGACAAGGGGTGGGTGGGAGGGAAGAAGCCACACAGACAAGGGGTGGGTGGGAGGGAAGAAGCCACACAGACAAGGGGTGGGTGGGAGGGAAGAAGCCACACAGACAAGGGGTGGGTGGGTGGGAAGAAGCCACACAGACAAGGGGTGGGTGGGTGGGAAGAAGCCACACAGACAAGGGGTGGGTGGGTGGGTGGGTGGGAGGAAGAAGCCACACAGACAAGGGGGGTGGGTGGGAGGGAAGAAGCCACACAGACAAGGGGGTGGGTGGGAGGGAGAAGCCACACAGACAAGGGGGTGGGTGGGAGGGAAGAAGCCACACAGACAAGGGGGTGGGTGGGAGGGAAGAAGCCACACAGACAAGGGGGGGTGGGTGGGAGGGAAGAAGCCACACAGACAAGGGGGGGGGGTCGGGAAGAAGCCACACAGACAAGGGGGGGTGGCAGGGAAGATGCAAAACAGATTTAAGAAGGAACACGGACAATGAGGAAGAAGAAAAAAACTGTATGAGCAGCGGAAGGACACTAATTGAAATGATGTAATTAGTACTTGGTTAATGTTTCACACGAAAGAAGAGGAAATTAAACTGGCACATGTTGGCCAATTAGGAAGCAGCATATATGAGAAGTAATTAAGCAAACGACTGGTAAACAATAGGTGGGCTCCAAGCCCCTTGTTGTAAATATCTCTCAGAAGCAACAGTGAATGCACACGGTCTTAGGCGAGACCTAAAAAGAGAAATGCAAGGGTGTGCTGTGATCAATAACACCTCCAATTACACTGAATCTTAGAACGTGCTGTGATTATCCAGTATTGTAAAATGGAAACGATTGCCCCAGAGACCAAAAGTCAGTCCCTTATTGCTTCAGAGCCACAATTTGAACAGATTATAATTTTGAACCTTTCGGTTGCATGGCAACCTTTCAACAACAAAAAAAACACTAATGTTTTTTTCTACTATTAGGCAACAGCTAGTTCAGTCACTTTCAAATTAACTGAGATCACAGGGGGAAATAAAATCAAAGAATACTACACATGGATGTTTCCTCACCAGATGTTTGTGAATGGCGTTGTGGATGATATCCAAGCATTGACTTCGTGCAGGGACAGTAGACAAACTTTGACACACAGCCTGTCAAGATAAAAGATTGTTTCTTCTAAGGCACATGTTAACTGATTTAATATCCCAATGCAAATACATGAGCTTCTACAATAACTGTGGAATGTATCTAGTATTTTGTTTTATTTAATCTGTTTATTGGGCGTTTACAATACACAATATAATCAAAATATTCCATGCGTACATCATGAGTCAAACAATTTTTTGTCATTATATTACAACCAGTATATCTTTCAAAGAGGTTGGTAATCAAGGGGCTCTGTTAGCAGATATGCAACATTTCTGAGCACTCTGCTATATCTTCTGTTACTTTTTCATTTGTAAGTGTTTCTCTGCCACAAACTATTCCAACTTTAATAGTTTGGAGGACATTCCCTTTTCTAATGTACTGCGATTCAGCGTTTTGCCAAAACTGTTCCAATGCAATACACTTTCTTTTCATTGTATTGTTCTTTTTCTCAGGATAGATTCTCAAAGGACAATATTTTACAGTTTTTTTCTTGGACGTTACCAGTCATTGATCTCAGGGAAGCCACCACACTATGATAAAACTCCTGAATACTAGGGCACTCCAGACCATATATGGAAAGTCCACCCCAACTCTCTGTATCCATTACAAGGGGCATTGCTGGCAGGAAAAAAATTGTTAATTTCTGTGGGGTAAGGCATGTTCTATGTAAATAATGAAATGGTGTCAATTTGAATCTAGCATTTGTGGATAGCATGAGTCCAACTAGTGTGGTTTGATATACGTCATATAAATGTTTTTACCACATGTTATTGCCTTATGGGTATTAGTAATTCGTTTGCGCCCCCCTGCCCCCAGCAAGGCACAGGATCATGTCCATTGTGGAAGTGCTTTCTGGGGTCTATGGAAATGTGGTATAGTCTGTCTTTGTAAAGTGCGAACCTAATCATCCCTAAGGGTCTCAAGGTGCTGGGGGCTGTCGGGGAAGATTAAGTGAGCTATTGCCCAGAGTCACATGTGGCTGAGCTGAGCTGCCACCGGCACCGGGGATCGAACCGTATGCCCCACGCTCGGGAGTCAGCTGCTCTGGCCGCTGCGCCACGCCTCTCCCTCTAGAACTATTTTAGTGTGTTTCAAGAATTGCCCTCTACACACAGCAGTCACCTTCCATCTTGCATCCCCCTTGTCTCCATTCTCGTACAGTTATCTTTTTCATAACATTCTTGAAAGGTTGAATAATCCATAATAGTATTTATAAGGCAAATGGAAGAATTTTAAATAATTTGATAGAGACATCTAGCTGCAGATTCCTTACCTTTGAACTTCCAGGCGTCAGACTAGATCCAGAAGATATTAATAGCAGTACCCCTGCACACCTATAGGTAGCTTCGGTCGACTCGATGTGACGTTGTAGCGGACGTCAGTTCTTTTCTTTCCGCGCCAGCCACCGCAGATTCAATGAAGAGAGCTACCCCCTGTTACTTTTTGACAGACCTTTTTCGACTTTTTGTCGAGTCCTTTTGGTGTGTAGGTATGTCCAAGAAGACCTTGGGGTTCAAGCTGGGTGGCGCCTTTCACCGCGCCATTTCGGTCACAGACCCGCACCTGGTGTGTCTTTAGTGCCTGGAGTGTGACCACAACACAAAGTTGTGCTCCGATTGCTGGGCCTTGACGCCGAAGGCTTTGTGGGAGCGGTCCCCTAAAGACAATCGCTGCCTGGTGTATGGATCCACAGAGGTCACCTCGTCGATCTTGCTCCTTGTCGAGAGGAAGGTGTGAGCATCACTTCGGGGGATTGAAGTTTTCTTCCTCCCAGTTGAAGTCATCGCCATCAGGTAAGAAGCACCATAAAAAGCACAAGAAGTCAAAGCGTGCCTCAACTTTGCCCTGTCCATCACGCAATGAGACGGAGGAGCCTTGGCGTTCCAGGCCTGCTCCGAGAAGGGGTGCCTGGGTCGGCTCCGCGTTTCCCTCCCTTTCCGGCTTTAAGGGGCCAGGAGCGACCCCCGCCCAATTGAAAGAATTTTTTGACACCATGTGCGACATATTTTGGTGGCCTGACCCTGCTGTCCCGCCTTCGGGCCCCAGAGGCTCAGCAGAAGGAGATCCCATGGGCTCCGTGCCTCTGGTGCCACAGCCTCCTCTTGAATCCGCTCCTGGATCCGGACCGGCGTCGGTCGTACCTCTGCGACCTTCCCCGGCACCACACCTGACACCGAGACCCTCAGCGACACCAGCGCCCACTGGCGGTGCCTCCCCCATCGTCATTCCAGACGACATGGAGCCGGTTGGGCATCCACCGACGCAGATACCGGCGCCGAGGGAACCATACGGCTCCATGCGGTTCACCCTGCCCTATTCTGAAAGGCTAGGAATGGATGACTGGGAGGGGCAACAGGATCCCTTAGAAATCCCACAACCAAATCAAGACCTTGTATGAGGACCTGGATGATGCCAGCACCTCGACACCTCTCCAGATTCTGGCATGCTGTCTCCCCCCAACCTGGCTACGGAGGAGGGGGCTTTGTTTGCAACGGAGGTGCATAGGTCTTGTTCCTGCAGCTTCCTATGGTGGCAGTCTAGACTAACATCTTGACGGAGGTCCTGCAGCCTGGTGTCTCCATCTCAGAACCCTTGCTGCCTTTCAACGAGGCCTTGACCGATGTTATACTGGGCACCTGGCCCAAGCCTAGCACAGGAGCCACTGTGAATAGAACCATTGTCCGCCGCCACCACCCTGCACCGGGTGACCAAGTTTTCCCATCCACCCATCCTACCCAACCAAGTTTGGTGGTCCAAGCATCCACTTCCTATGGAGCGTTCACTTTCGCATCCCCGGATAGGGAATTCAAAAAGTTGGACAGCTTCGGTACGAGGATCTTTTCTTCCGCCAGCTTAGCATTGCGGTCGGTAAACACTGCATGCCTCTTGGGCCGTTATTCCCATTCAATAAGGGATACAGTTGTGCAAGTGCTGCCAAGAGTCTCGGAGGAGGACCAGGCTCTCCTCTCCCAAGCTATTTCAGACGGGAGAGATGCAACGAAGTTTGCCATACGCTGTGGCTTAGACACGACAGACTCACTAGGCAGAGCGATTTCCTCGACTGTGGCCGTAAGGTGCCACATCTGGCTGAGGACTTCTGGTTTTTCAGGGGATGTCCGAGCTAATCTTATGCCCTTTGATGGCTCCCGTCTCTTCGGAGGCCAGGCAGATGCAGCACTTGAGCGCTTTAAGGACTCGCGGGCTACGGCCAAGTCTTTAGATCTTATCATGTCATCCCGGCCTGTGTCTGCTTTTTGCCCCTTTCGTGGCCATGGAAGGGGTTTCAAACCGCGCCAAACCTGTTCCAGCCAAAGGACCTGCAAGTTCAGCAACCTCTGCGGGGCCGTGGACGCAGTTCACCCCGACCCCGTGGGTAGAGTGGACAGTAGTCGAGTCAAGCCACAAACCCCTCCTTCACCGTAAAACCTTCCTAGTCCAATTCGTCAGGATCATGGACGTCCAGATTGTGGTTGCTATTACCACTATTTTCTGGTTGCAAAGAAGGACGGAGGCCTTCGTACTATCCTTGATCTTAGGTCCCTCAACTACTTCCTCAAAAAGGAGAAGTTCAAGATGCTCCCCCTTGCTCAGGTCCTGTCTGCCCTGGACCCGGGAGACTGGATGGTAGTGTTTGACTTGCAGGACGTCTATTTTCACATCCCCGTACTGCCAGCCCCATCGCCACTACCTGCAGTTTATGGTGGGCCACTGGAACTTTGTTTTCCGTGCTCCCCTTCGGCCTCACTAGTGCCCCTCGGGTGTTCACCAAGGTGACGGCGGTGGTCGCAGCCTATCTGCAGAGATCGGGGTTCCGTATTCTCCTATTTGGACGACTGGTTGTTAAAGGCGGGCTCGTCCCAAGCAGTCTCCCACCTCCAGACTACGGCGAGACTCGTGCATTCGCTGGGGTTCACTATCAACATGCCGAAGTCACACCTGACTCCCTCTCAGACACTCCCTTTCATCGAGCAGTTCTGGACATTGTGGTTTCGGGCTTATCCTCCCTAATGGCGAGTCCAGGATATTCAAGCTATGATACCAATGTTTTCAGCCTCTATCCTGGATTTCAGTGAGAATGACTGAGGCTGTTGGGCCTCCTGCTAGTGGATCATACCAGATGGCACATGCGGGCTCTGCAGTGGGAACAGAAGTCCCAATGGGCACAGCATCTGGGAAATCTCACTGACCTGGTTCAGATAGAAGGGCACTGCAAACGACCTCCAGTGGTGGCTCACAAACCGTAGTTGGGTCAGAGGCAGACCTCTCTCACTTCCTCACCCAGAACTCACAGTAGTGACAAATTCTGGGATGGGGCGGCCATCTGGGAGAGGTGGAGATCAGAAGACTCTGGTCTCTGGCATAAGCCAAGCTCCTTATTAACTTGTTGGAGCTTTGTGCGATCCGATTGGTACTGAAAGCCTTTTTACCATCCTTCAATGGGAGGCTAGTTCAGGTATTCACAGACAACACTACCTCCATGTGGTACTGCAGCTAACAGGGAGGAGTGGGGTCACGGACCCTCTGTCAAGAGGCCCTGCGTCTGTGGACTTGGCTGGAACAACAGGACATATCCCTGGTGGCTCAACATTTGGCCGGTTCTCTGAACGCCAGTGTGGATGAACTTAGCTGTTGGTGCCTTGCGGATCACGAGTGGCGTCTCCATCCGGAGGTGGTGCAAGGTCTTTCTACAGTGGGGAGACCCTTGGTTAGATCTATTCGCCTCCAAAGAGAACGCCATGTCCGCAGTTTTGCGCGTTGGTGTTTCCAAGGTGGCTCTCACTCGGCAACGCTTTCCGTCGCGAGTGGAGCACAGGCCTCCTGTACGCCTTTCCGCCCATACCACTCCTGCCGAGAGTGCTCAAGAAGGTCAGGAGCGACCGGGCCCAAGTCATCCTTGTGGTTCCAGACTGGGCACGGGGAGTGTGGTATACCAAGCTTCTGCAAATAAGCATCCATCCTCTGATCAGGCTGCCCCTTCAGGAGGATCTTCTGTCGCAGCAGTAGGGGAGGGTTCTCCACCCGAACCTGTCCCCCCTCCGCCTCCTTGCGTGGAGATTGAGCGGCGACAGTTGACAGCTTTTGACCTTCCTGCCAAAGTCTGTGAAGTTATTCCGGCAGCCAGGCGTCCCTCCACAAATCGGTATACGCCTGCAGATGGCAAAGATTTTGTAAATACTCTACAGAACGTTTTGTTGACCTCTGGTCTGCCTCCCTCTCTGATATTCTCCTTTTCATTCTCTCCGTGGCCCAGCAGGGGTCTGCTCTGGGCACCCTGAAGGGCTACCTTTCGGCCCGGTCTGCTTTTCTTCAGCTGCCAGATGAGCCATCACTTTTTAAAATCACCCCTTGTAAAGAGATTTTTGAAGGGGGCTTACCCATTTGTTTCCCCCTTCTCCTTTATTATGCCCCAGTGGGACCTTAATTTGGTCCTTACTTTCTTGATATGTGCACCGTTAGAACCACTGCACAACTGACCCCTCCAGCTGCTCATTATCAAAACAACCTTTTTAGGAGCAATAATTTCTGCCAGGAGGGCGAGTGAACTGCAGGCTCTGTCATCTAAGCCTCCTTACCTGACCCTCTTTCCGGACAAAGTAGTAACACCTTTCCATCTAGGACAGTCCGTTACCCTGCCCACCTTCTATGCACCTCTACATCCTTCCAAGGAAGAGGAGCGTTTCCACCGGATGGATCCAAAAAGAGCGTCATCATTCTACCTTGATTGCACTAATAAGTTCTGTGTGGATGACCAACTGTTTGTAGGATACATTGAAGCAAAGAAGTGGTGCGCTGTTCAGAAGAGGACAATTTCACGCTGGGTCATCCTCTGTATAAAAATATGTTACGCCTTGTCAAAGAAACAGCCTCCAGAAGGCCTTAGTGCCCATTCTACCAGGGCAAAGGCAGCCACTACGGCTCTTCAGCATGTTGTTCCGGTTCGTGACATCCGCCAAGCAGCCACGTGGGCATCTCTGCACGTAGTCCCGCCTACAGGGATGGTATTGTTTGGGTATCTATTCAAAGGTGCTGATACATTGAGGATGTACCGCAAGAGAACTTTTTTCAGATCCACATGATTATACTTTCTTGCAAATGGTGCAAATCACCTTCTGCGCGTTCACTTTCTTCTGCCCTTCGGGTATTCTAAAAGACTCCCAAACAATGCTCTCATGTCTCTTCTTTGGGGGTTCTTCAACCTCCTCCACCAAATTGTCCTCTTCCTCATGCTGCATATCTTGAGAAGCTGTTTTGCTTTAAAGAAAAGCAAAAAAACACCAAACTGTCTTCAAAATAGGAGCCTCCTGAATAAGTGTGACTACTCACAGCCACACCCAAATTTGGAAGAAAATGGGTGGGATTTCTCTTTCTACATGATAGAAGGGTCTTTAACCAATCAAATCCTTTTATTTTTGAGTGACATGGGATGCACAACTCATAAGCGGTTGCGTCGCGTCTGGGGCGCGATTCTGTAAATGCTTCTACATAATATACCATTTTATTTGACTTAAAATATTCCTCTTCCTTTAATATAAAGGAAAACCACCTTTCAATGTAATTTTTTTTTAATAAACATCGTAGTCGTGCACCATACACAAGGCCAAAAATACGTGTCGCGACGGTGCGCGACGGCATTGCGGTTCCTCAAAATCTTGTCAAATAATCACTAAAACGTTTTCTACTTAATGTAATCTTACTTTTTTTTTTGTGTATTAGTAAAACTATGAAGTAAAAGTAAACTACAGAAGTGCATATATATATGTGTTCATATTGCCAACATTACTTCAGTCATGTACCCTACGCGATTTCGGACACATTACTGGAAACGGTGTGTGAAACCGTCACGACTCTAAAATCAATCAAAATTGTTACAAATCAAATATCTATTCCCAAATTCATTTTTGTATCTTCTATCTTAATAATATCCTCTGACCTTAAACTAAATACTATATATGGAAAATGCTACTTACCCAGTATGCATCTGTTCTTGGCATGTAGAGCTGCAGAATCATATGCTTTGCATAGATCGCAATGGGTCCGGATGTTTGCACTTTGTTTTTCTTCGAAGAAGTCTTTCCAGTCACAAGGTAGGTGACTCCTCCTTTCGGTGATAGTGCGCATGGGCATCGACTCCATTGTTAGATTGTTTTCCCGCAGAGGGTGATAATGGAGTTAGTAAGAGTAGTAAAAAGGAGATGTCCATGGTTGCATGTATCTAAGTAAGATGTTACTGCAACAGGTATAGGTACCCGGGGAGGCGGACGGGCGCATATGATTCTACAGCTCTACATGCCAAGAACAGATGCATACTAGGTAAGTAGCATTTTCCGTTCGAGGCATATGAGCTGTAGATCATATGCTTTGCATAGACTATATAGCAGTTTCTCTTAAAGCGGTGACTAACCTGTAGCTGTTGCAGTGGTTTGAAATAGTGTAAGTAAAACTGCTTGGCCTACTCTAGCTTGCTGTGCTGCCAACACATCCACCGAATAGTGTTTTGTGAATGTGTGAGGTGTAGACCATGTTGCAGCTTTACAGATATCATCTATCGGTATATTTCCTAAGAATGCCATAGAAGCCCCCAGTTTGCGTGTAAAGTGTGCTCTAGGGGGAACTGTTAATGTCCGTTTAGCTTTTGCATAGCATATTTGAATGCATTTGACTATCCACATTGCAATACCCGATTTTGATATAGGATTGCCTTTGTGCGGTGGAGCAAAAGCAACAAAAAGAGGATTTGTGTTATGGAAAGGTTTAGTCCTTTCAATGTAATAGAGCAATGCTCTTTTCACATCTAATGTGTGTAATGCACTTTCTGCCACTGAATCTGGTTGAGGGAAGAACACGGGTAGCTCAACAGATTGATTTGACTTTAGGATTAGTCCGAAGAACCACTTTATTTTGGTGCATTTGTAAAAAGGGTTCTTCTATAGTCAATGCCTGAAGTTCACTTACTCTTCTGAGTGACGTGATGGCAACTAGGAAAGCAACTTTCCATGTAAGAAATTGTAGTTCACATCTATGTAATGGTTCAAAGGGTGGACCCATTAGTCTGGTGAGAACAATGTTGAGATTCCACACTGGAGCAGGTGGCCGTCTCGGGGGAATAACTCTTTTGGGTCCCTCCATAAACGCTTTAATGACAGGTACCCTAAAAAGAGATAGATGCTGTCTATTTTGGAGGTATGCAGCTATAGTAGCTAGATGTAGACGTATAGACGTGTATGCTAAATTGGCACGCTGTAAATGTAACAAAAAGCATATAATGTTTTGGACAGAAGCATCAAGTGGGTTGATGTTGTTATTACAGTAAATCACAAACCGCTTCCACTTTGCTGCATAGCAGGCTCTTGTGGTAGGACGTCTAGCTTCTTTGATAATGTTCATGCAGTCTGGCGGTAGATTAAGGTAGCCAAACTCTAGGACTTCAGGTGCCAGATCTACAGATTGAGTTGACTGGGGTCTGGGTGTCTTATGTCTCCATGGCTCTGTGTGAGGAGACTGGGTGTAAGACGTAGTTTTTGATGAGGAACTACCGAGAGTTCCAATAGGGTTGTGAACCATGGTTGACGTGCCCATGTGGGAGCAACTAGGATTAGTGTCAGGGACGCTTGTTTTAGTTTCCGAACCACTAATGGAATGAGTGGGAGAGGCGGAAAAGCGTAAGCAAATATCCCTGATCAGTTCATCCATAGTGCATTGCCTTTGGACAATGGGTGTGGATACCAGGACGCGAAGTTTGGGCATTTTGCGTTTGAGTTGCGAACAGGTCTATGTCTGGGAAGCCCCACATTTGAAAGAATGGGAGGAGAACTTGAGGGTGTAGTTCCCATTCGTGGATTTGCTGTGTCTGACGACTTAGCAGATCTGACATCTGGTTGTTTACTCCTGGGAGGTGTTCTGCTAGGAGATAAATTTTGTGATGAATGGTCCACCTCCAGATGTCCTGGGCTAGCTGGGACAGTTGGAGGGAGTGTGTCCCCCCGTGTTTCTGAATGTAGTACATGGCTGTCATGTTGTCTGTACGAATTAGCACAGTCTTGCGTAGTAGCTGAGTTTGAAAAGCTTTCAAAGCCAGAAAAATCGCTAACCGCTCTAGATGATTTATATGAAGCTGTTTTTGTTGCAAGTCCCACATCCCTTGAATTGTGTGGGTTTGGAGATGTGCTCCCCAACCTCTCAGTGATGCGTCTGCTGTCAATACTATCTGTGGAACCGGGTCGTTGAAGGGCCGCCGTCTTAAAAGGTTTTGTGTGTTCCACCACTGCAGAGAGCGATGGGTGCGGCCGTCTACCAACACTAGATCTGATAATTGACCTTGAGCCTGGTTCCACTGACATGCTAAGCATTCCTGTAGGGGGCGCATCTGAAGTCTTGCATAGGGAACTATGAAAATGCAAGACGCCATCATTCCCAGTAACTGCATGAACAGTCGGGCTGGTAAGGAGTGTTGAGGCTGGAACTGAAATATCAGGTTTTGGATATTCCTGATTCTGGCTGGTGTTGGGTATGCTAGAGCTTTCCGTGTGTCTATAGTAGCTCCTAGATAGTCTTGAGACATGGATGGTTGAAGATGGGATTTGGTCTGATTTACTGTGAAACCTAGCTGGTGAAGCAGTTGCACAGTTTTTTTGTGTGTGGCGTAGACATCTGTGCGAGCTGGCTTTTATCAGCCAGTCGTCTAAGTATGGGAAGACGTGAACATGTTGTCTTCTCAGGTGGGCTGCGACTACTGCCAAGCATTTTGTGAAAACCCTGGGAGCGGTTGTTACTCCGAAGGGAAGGACTTTGAATTGATAATGTTGGCCTGCTACCACAAACCTGAGGTATTTGCGGTGCACAGTGTGTATTGGAATATGAAAGTAAGCGTCCTTTAAATCTAGAGTGGATAGAAAGTCGCCTTGCAGAAGGAGAGGAAGCAGTTGTTGGAGTGTTACCATATGAAAATGGTCCGACTATGTGTAGGTTTAGTTCTCTGAGGTCCAATATAGGCCTTAGAGAGCCATCCTTCTTGGGAATTAGGAAGTATAGGGAGTACACTCATGTTCCTTGGTATTGTAAAGGGACTGGTTCTATTGCACCCTTTTGCAACAAAGAAAGAACCTCTTGCTTTAAAAGGGTGAGATGTTCTTGTGACATGAGGTGTGATCTCGGAGGAATATTCGGGGGAGTACTTGCAAGTTCCAGGCAATAACCAGATTGGATAATTTGTAGAACCCATTTGTCTGATGTAATCGTATTCCAAATGGGTAGAAATTGTGAAAGACGTCCCCCGACAGTAGTGGAATGATCGGGGGGTATGGGAAATAAGTCACTGCTTGTTGTTTGCAGGGGAGGTGCATGTTGAATTACCTCTGCCTCTTCCCTTGCCGTTGTCTCCTCAATACCCTCCTCTAAAATACCCCCTTGAAGAGGGTGACTTATTGTTGCCCTTGTAAGAGGAGGAGGGAGTTTCTGTAGATACATTCTTGGAGCCGCCCCTATAGAAT
Source organism: Calotriton arnoldi (assembly GCA_963921515.1). Taxonomy (NCBI): domain Eukaryota; kingdom Metazoa; phylum Chordata; class Amphibia; order Caudata; family Salamandridae; genus Calotriton; species Calotriton arnoldi. The sequence goes on from CAWUFW010003058.1 coordinate 575,657, forward strand.
GAGCGACGAAAGGAACCCCTATTAGAAGGTGATTGTAGGGCTCCCATGGACTTAGCAACTTCTGTATCTTTTTTCATTTTTTCCAGTGATACATCGACAGCTGGGCCAAAGAGATGTTCTTTATCAAAAGGTTGGTTAAGAATAGAGGCTTGCACTTCAGGCTTGAACCCTGAAATCCTTAGCCAAGCATGTCTATGGAGTAGCACACTAGTGTTGATTGCCCGAGCTGCTGTATCTGCTTGATCCAACGCACACCTGATAGAGGTATTAGTGATTAATTTACCTTCTTCAATAAGGTCACTGGCTTTATCTTTATGCTCATCAGGTAGAAATTCAATGAGCTTTTCGAGTTCGTCATAATGAGCTCTATCATACCTTGCCAACAATGCTTGGGCATTGGCAATGAATGCGCCAGTTATTAGCTGCTTGTGAGGCTATCCTTTTTCCCGAAGCATCTAATAATTTGGGCTCCTTATCAGGAGGAGGGGCATACCCTGTTTGAGAGTTAGCTCTCTTACTAGCATTGGAAACGACCAGAGAGTCTAGGGGTAACTGGCCTTTAATATACACAGGGTCATTAGGTGCAGCTTTGTATTTTTTCTCTACCCTGGGAGTGATGATCCTAGCTTTTACAGGGTCTTTAAAGATATCCTCAGTGTGTTTGAGCATTGCTTTTAACATTGGCAATGTTTGTGTAGCCCTTTGAGATAAACTTAGTGTCTCTAACAAAAAATCTTCCTCTAAGCTTTCCTTATGAAGCTCTACTCCATGATATTGTGCAGCCCTATTAAGGAGCTCAATGTACCCAATGTTGTCATCTGGGGCGAAGGCCTCGATGGATATAGGTCAGGGTCATTATCTGGTTGAGGAGCATTATAATGATCCCATGGATCAGGATCTGTGGTGCATCTTCTGGTGCATATTGATCCATGTCCCCATCGTCATCCCCTGTGTCTTGTGGGTCAGGTGGTGGTGATGGGGAATGTGTAGGTGTAATAAGTAAATTTGGATTACTGGGTGAAGAAGGTGGGATATATGGTGGAGAGGGGTTAGTGTCCACAATTTTCTTTTTCAGAGGAATGTGGTAGTCCTCTGGTAGGCCCATTTTTCTTTTCTCTGGAAGTTTGGCATGAATACGTCCAGTTTCTGGGTTAATAACGATCTCTTTCTGTGTCGGATCCGGCGGTGGATTATTGGTCCGAGGCTCTTTAGTTGCAGTAGTTTCTTTTGATGCCGGTTCTGGCATCGAACGTTTCGGCTTCGATGATTTCGGTTCCGAACGTTTCGGCTCCGAAGATTTAGGTTAATACAACGGTGGCGCGGAAACCAGAAGGTGTTTTGTTTTCGACGCCGAAGGTTTCGGGTCGGCACCGGCATGGGGACGAGTACAGCCCCAGCCGGAAGGCTGTTGTTTATGTTTCGGCACCGAGCACGAAGGCGGGGTGCCCAAATTTTTTTCTCAGTGACGACCTTGGCCCGAAGGCAGAGGAGGGACCGGAGCCTTTTTATGAGGGAGATGGTAGGGGAAGGAAGTCTCTTTACTCACGATCCGTTGTCCCTGTGTGAGATCTTGGGCATCGAAGTCGGCTTCGGACACGGAGATGTGTTCCTCTTCCATTTCGGCTTCCTGCGCTTGCATTTCTTCTTGTGCGGACTCGTCTCAGAGGAGGTCCGACGCAGAGCCGCTCTGTTGGTACATTTCGTGATGTCAAACGCGACGAACACAGAGGGTTTTCTTAGACCGGAACGACCTACACGCTTCGCAGTCCTTCTGGTCGTGTTCTGGGGATATGCAAAGGTTGCACACCTCGTGCAAGTCGGTGCGTGAAAACTTAGCGTGACACCCGGGGCATAACTTGAACGGAGTCTGTTCCATCAGCTGCTACCGATCCCGGCGCGAGTAGGCCCAACGGCCTTCCACGAGTGTTCCGATCGAATTTTTTCGAGAGCAAACGATATGCAGAGAATGGGAACGCGATCGATAAACAATACTGTTGAGGGTAGTGGATTGCACGTCGAAGGGGGCCCGAAGACACCGTGCCGAACCGGAGCGCAACAATTCACATCTGAACCCGATGGCGGAAAAAAACAATTTAACAATGGAGTCGATGCTCATGCGCACTATCACCGAAAGGATGAGTCACCTACCTCGTGACTGGAAAGACTTCTTCGAAGAAAAACAAAGTGCAAACATCCGGACCCAACACTAGATGGCGATCTATGCAAAGCATATGATATACAGCTCATATGCCTCGAATATATATATATATATATATATATATAGCTGCAGACAAGCCCAGTACTCCATGAACAAACGGCAAGAGCAGACCCAAGTCAGTGCAAGTTGCTTTTTATTTTCCTACAACCATCACCATGTTGCCATTACGCGTTTCGGCCGTCCGAGCGGCCTTGATCACATGATAGCGTTTAGGACGGATAGATACATTTTTAAAGTGCAAGTGACCAATGGCAATCCATATGGACATAGTAAAAATACTATGCAATTCTATATCCATGTTTAAATACAGTAAAAAATGTAATGATGTAAGCACATTATAATAACTTCAAATATGCTGGTAAAATACCGATTCAACCTGACAAATAGATAAGACAGGGAAAATGTATATTCTTATGTAAAATTCAATAATTACCTATTAAAATGGATACCAAAGGTTAAAAAGAGATAATACAACCCATATCCCACCTAAAAAAGAGATCTTAAAAAATTATTAGGTCCTATATATTAAACCAACTAATTTGTGCAAATATAATATATATACACACATAACCTACTGGCGGTCGCTAGTAGGTAGTTATAGTTAGGACCTAGTTTCCATAGGAAAAGCGTTTTTTGTTTTCCCAATAACTTTGGCGCTGGATGACGAATCTTCACGAACTTTTCAAAATTTGTGGGGCGCTCCGGTCAGCTCCTATCCTGAAAGTTTCGCGGTGATTCGGTAAGCGGGGGCCGAGAAAATAGCGGGGTCCCAAAACGTGTTTTCTCCATGTTATTTTCCATAGGAAACTTTAGACACGGCTTCAGCTCGAACTGCTGAACGGAATTACACCAAATTTGGCAAAAAGGTAGTGCTTGGTTCAGAAAGCGCCCTTTTTTTAAATGGTGTAAATCCGTTCAGTTGTTGCTGAGAAAATAAAAAAATAAAAGTTTCGATATTTAGAGGCGCGGTGGATCGGCGGACCCTCCCAACCACGAGCTTTATTCTAATTGGCTGTCAACACTCCAAACCAGGAAGTGTTGGCAGCCATCTTGTGACTCGGTAGAACCGAGTCACAAGAAAAGAAAAACAAACGCAAAAAACAAGAAAAGGGGCAGGGTAGAAACACCCTGACCCCTAGGCCTGCTCAGGGGGTTCTACAAGGACCCCAGGGCCCAAAAAGCATTTTTTGTTTTAAAACAATCTGCCGAATTCGCGCTGGTTGCACTAATCCGGCCGAGAAAATTTATTAAAAAACGAAGCGCGGGCTCCCGCGCTTCGTTGTATTGAAGCCCCTGGGTGGGCCAGGTCCCGGGGGCAGTGAAAAAAATGTGTGGGGGGGCCCCAATCCCCCCCACACTGCCCCGGGGACCGCCAACTCCCCGGGGCAAGATTAATGAGTTGCGGGGGCACGCAGCCCCCGCAGCCCGGGACCGCCACCCCGGGGCTTCTTTTCTAATGTGGGGGGCCTCCAAGGCTCCGAAGCCCGAGGACCACCACCCCTGGGGCTTTTAAAGAAAAAAAAAAAATACACCTGTGTGGGGGTGGGGGCTCGAGCCCCCACACGGCCCGGGACCGCCAACCCCGGGGCACTAATATTCAAATGCGAGGGTCCATTACGGACCCCGAGCCCCGAGGACCACCACCTCCCTGGGGCTGTGCATTATGTGGGAGGGGCTGCGCAGCCCCTCCTGGAGCCCTTGATGGCCCTGGGGACCGCCACCCCCAGGGCCAGCTCCTGCAGTGTCCCGGGGTGCCCACCCGGGACACTGCTGTTTGCAATGACAGGGGCGGAGCCGTGCGGCTCCCGCCTTGTCATTTGCAAACTGCTGCTTCGCTGAAGCGAGAGCAGGAAAACCTGCTCTCGCTTCAATGAAGCAAAGCAGATTGCTTTTCCACACGGGGAGCTGCATGTCAGCAGCTCCCTTGTAGAAAAGCAATGCCGGCTCCTGCAGGACGTGGGGAGCCGGCGGGACCGTGGGGGCATTGGGGCTCCCCCACAGTCCCCAACGGATAGGGCCTACCCCGGGGGATGGGGTCCCCGGGGCCAATAGAGGCCTCAGGAGGGGGGCCACGCAGCCCCCCTCCATAAAAAAATATATATATGTGGCCATGCCCAGGGGGATGG